>OY740716.1:219037156-219491710 GCA_963513945.1 Hydrotaea diabolus
TTGAAAAATGCAAACGTCTTTTTGTGAAGCACGCTGATAATTTGCACAGAAAAATTTTGATCACCGATTAAAACATTTTAACCGTTCAGGAAAAATTTAACAAGCAAAATGATCGAGTGTATGCGCGGTCATCTAAGGAAGCATCCGAACTGATCCCAAGAGTGGAAAAGGGTCATCGCCCAGCTTCAGTCATGGTTTGGTGGGGTGTCTCTTACGATGGGGTCACTGACCTGCATTTCTGCGAACAAGGACCCAAAACATCGGCCAAAGTTTACCAAGAAACCGTTTTGGAAGCTGTTGTGAAGCCTCTTAACAATTCCCTGTTCCAAAACCAGTCATGGCCTTTCCAGCAGGATTCTGTGCCGGCCCATAAGCCTAAAACGTCCCAGGCCTGGCTTCGAAACAATTTGCGAGCGTTTATTTCCTCTGAAGAATCACCCTCAGGCAGTCCACATTTGAACCCATTGGATAACAAATTGTAGACTGTTTTAGAGGACAAGGTGTGTCACAAAAGATACCCCAAAATTGGATATCGTAAGACTGCTTTGGTTCGAGCTGTGGCCAATTTTCTAATGGACGAGGTTCGTGCAGCTATTGACGATTGGCCAGTGCGACTTAAGGCGTGTGTAAAGGCAAAAGGCGGATACAATATACATCAATAAATATATAAAAAAATATTTGGTCCAAAAACATTCAGTACTTTTTATTTTAAAGCATAAAACGCGTGTAACAGTATTTATGTCCCTATTAAGTAGAACTAAAGTTTTTCGTTTCAAATAAAAATACAGCAAATAAATATTGAGTGATGACTTTTACCTCACCTTGTACTTTCGGTTCTCTATGTAAGACCAAGCTGCAGTTTTGCTGCCCAATTCCGAGTTGTCGTAGTAACAGTGGATACCTGGTTTATTTACCCATCCGTCCAAGACTTTCAGCTTGGGATTTCTGTTTGAGCTAGAGAACTAGTTCTTTCTGGAAATTGTATCGGACAGATTGAAAATTCAAAAAAATGGCAGAGACCTTTTTGCAGAGGATGTTTGAGTGCCTTCTTAGTAGACGGGTTTAAGGCCTTCTTATATAGCACTTAGAATACTGTTTGTAGAAGTAGTTCGTCGGAGTGGTGGAAATTTGTCTATATTATTAACACCGTTCCATTTGTCAGCATATGTGACGATCAAAATAAACATCTGAGCATCGAATGAGACCGATCCCATGCCCCAAAAGTGTTCCCTCCCAAAGATATGCGCGTTTTATGAGAGTGATGGTACACCAACGATACACTATTTAAATCTTTAAAATGGCTCTCCTGAACAAAACTGGTTTTAACGCTTAGGTCCCTTTCTATTTTGCGCGTCACATATGTACAATGGGTTTTTAAAAAAAAATCATGATAGCCTTATTGTTTACCGTTTGCATAACTCGGCTTGCCGGCCTTTTCCTTCCATCTAGTCCTGTGAACAGGGAATAGCTTGGTACTGCTCTTCGGATCACATCACTTCTAATTAAAACTTCATAATGATATGTCTTACCGTTGTCGGCTCTAAATCATCATTTGGGAATTTTATATCTATTATCAGTCTTAGCATTTATTCGCTTATCACCATCTTGGTCTCATTTGTGTCGGCGTACAGGAAGAGAAACCTTCATTAAGGCCTAGAATTTTAAGGTTAATTTTTTTACATCGAAAAACACCACTACAATTGAGAGTAACCTGTACGCCAGTTTCATGATTATCACCATTATGGCCTGAGCCACGGTGTTCCATAACTCTGGTGTAAGCTATAGTGCGACTACCAACACCCCTCCAGATAAACTGGAGGAGCAAAATTTAGGATCAGCTGTGCGGGCTTCACCTGCCTCTTGGTGAGGGTTAAAATCTATCTAAAATCTCTGCTACTCGCAGCACCCGGTTGAAACGCACCACCACGTCAAGCATTCACTTAACCTGCGTTTTAGACTTAAACCACAACCACCACGAAACTTCACGAAGGGCCGTTCCCAGACAGGTTTGGCTAAAACAGAAGTTCTAGGGCACCAGATTTAAGTCTCTGGTCCGACCTCGTAGTACATGACTACTTCCAGTTTGAGTTCAGCAAGCTCTGACTGGTAGCATCAATGTCGACACCAAGAATTTGCTCCATGTCTACCATCAAACATAGATCTGACAGCGCATAGAGAAAGGGACCTAAGGGTAAAAAAATCAATTTTCATTTTTTTTCTTATTTTGATGTGGACAACATCTGAGCTCCCTCCCAGAGATATGCGCGTTTTATGAAAGTGAAGTCGACGATTCTAAGCGCAAATAGAAAGGGACCTAATCTTTAAAATGGCTTTCCTGAACAAAACTTTTCATCAACTTTTCACTTTTTTTTTTTGATGTGGACAACATCTGAGCATCGAATGAGACCGATCCCATGCCCCAAAAGTGTTCCCTCCCAGAGATATGCGCGTTTTATGAAAGTGAAATCGACGACTTTAAGCGCAGATAGAAAGGGACCTAATCTTTAAAATGGCTCTCCTGAACAAAACTGGTTTTTAACCTTAGGTCCCTTTCTATTTTGCGCGTAATAGATGATGAATAGGATTAATCGAAATGTATTTTCATCTTACAGGGAAGATCGAGAAATCACCTAAGGGAAATCAACTGACCCCACTCGTTCCCTGCAAGAAATGTAGCGAACAATAGGCAGAAGCCTTCCCGTACCAAAATGTTATGCCCACACTATCTACTACGTATCGGGCATCTGTCAGACAGGCCCGTCTATTAACGCCGCTGCTATCATAACTCTTCTCATATGAATTGGCTTGAGTTGAATCTTGTTCGTATTACCTTTGAATGTGTCGCAATGATTTGCTCTGCAAAACTTTAAAGTTCTTTATTTCCTTCTCTGCGTGCCCTTTTCTTTTTTGTGGTCTTATTCTCATACTCATCTTTTCGTTAAGACCTCCTTTTGGTGGTGACTAGAGATTTCAATGGAAGGATAATAAAATAAAATCGCATAACATTTTTATGACATACTTTTATTTGATTTCCTTTTTTCTCTCAGGAGTCATAATATTCCAAATGATTGTGGCGGCTGTTGTCATGGCAAAGCTGAAATTATGATCATAAATATTTGATTTTTATTGTGCGTATGCCACGCCAAAAAAATAAATATTTAGGATTCATTCGATTCGAATATGATCTCATAATGTGGATAAAATTGTAAGTATAAGATTGAAATTGTATCATAAACGTTATCTAGATAAGGATTGGCTGAGTTTCAAAGGTGGTAGAGGTCATAATGCTTCTACAAGTGACCTATAACGTTCTATGTGTACTCGTAAAAAATTATGTATGTTAGAATGGGCAAAATTTGCTTTGGGAAAATGCTTTGTTAAAAGTTATGAAAGAAAAATTGGCCTAGTCGACTCATTTCATACATGTAGAGTAAAAGTTTGTTCGAAATCTATTTAGCCAGAAATAAATTTACAGCCCGAATTTAGTTTGTTTTTATGGCATGGTGTACAGTTTTAACTTAGTCAGAAAATCTACAAAGTGTAGGTACAGGGTGGCGCACCTATTGCGCTACAATAAAAAATTCAAATAATTTTTTTTAAGCAATGCTTTTCATTTATTTTTTGTATGATGTAGAAAATTCGGTTTAATTTTATATGAGTTTAATGAGTGTTTGAAGATGATAGTCCGTAACCAACATCCATGATCATCCACGCACATGCGATACCTGATCACACTATTTATTGCTGCTCGCTTCCATTATTGTTTTAATGGACTGCTTCAATTCAGTCCAATAACTTGGTTTCATTTCGTACATCTCTTGCTTGAAGTAATCCCATTAAAAAATGTCTGGTGCGGTCAGGTCCGGTGACCTTGGGGCCAAGGGGGAGTGAAATTTCTCGATATTAATCTGTTTGCGAATTTTTCTTGTAGCTTTGCTATAACCCGTCTGGCTGTATGTGAAATTGCCCCACCTTGCTGTAAGCAAAAGCTGTTAAATCGGATACGTCTTCAGCGCAATTCTAGGTAAAAACAAGAAAGCGACAGAAGCCGAGGGGTAGAGCAGATAATGAGCCTGCACCAACTAGTTGGCACTATTAGGAAGACCGAATGCATGACCGATGCTGGAACCTCTGCATACTATGTCTATTTACAAAAAAAGACACAAGCTTTGGCGCTAAAGATGCCGCATAAGCCTACTATCGTGTGAAAGATTCAAGCCCAAATTCGCTGATCGAATCCAACCACTTCAGAGAGGCTACTGGCCGAATAAATTAGGAATAGACGAAACGACAACACTTTATCGATTATTAGTTGCGTTCGACAATCCGATAGTAAAAACAAGTAAAAAATATTAAGTTTGGCTGTGCCGAAATTTGGATACCCTCTACCAGATTCCCAAAAAAAAACTATTTTTTAATTTTTGTAATTCATTTATTGTAGTTTATTTAAAGCAATATAACTAATATACCTTTCCGATCTTAGCCAATTTTAGCGCAAAAGTCTGTTCTATATATTAATCTTTATGCCGAAAATTTCGTCTCGATAGATCAAGTGTGTGGTGAGTTATTGTCATATTATTTTTCAAGGCCCATAAGACCGTAAGTGTGGGAGTTACCAGTAGGACTTTTCCGATCTCAACCGAATTCAGCGTAGAATTGTGCTGTATATAGAAATCTTGATGTGTAAAATTTCGATAGGTCAAGTTTGTGGTGTGTTATAGTCATATTATTTCTCAAGGCCCATAAGGCCGTTTGTATGGGAGGTACAAGAAATGGTAGCTCAATCTAAACCATTTTTACATAGATGATTGCCTACATAGAGATTATTATTTGCAAAATTTCAGTGATTTTGCTCAAGAAACTGGACGGATATTTCCAAATCAAAAACAATTTTTACGAGGTAGTGTCGGTTGGGGGTCTCCAACACCAACTTCCCGTAAAGCTATATAGCTCATTTTCAATACCAACCATGCTAGGTTAACTACACATGTTTGTGCCAAATTTCAACTCCCTAGCTGTTTTCATGCAGGCTCTATCTTGTTTTCAACAGACGGACAGCCGGACAACATGGCTAGATCGTCACGAGGATCAAGAATATATATACTTTGTTGGATCTCCGATGATTATTTCAAGGTGTTGCAGACAGAATGACAAAACTAATATACCCTCCATGGTGGAGGGTACAAAAACTCCTTCAACATATTGAAAACCCGATCCCCATTAATACGAGTACACCCCAAAATGTTGAAAAAAACCGCGATATGGTGTTGGTCGATCGAAGAGTAAAAGTGCGTGAGATTTTTAATGCCATACGCATTTCATACGGCAGTGCGGTTTCGATTTTAAATGATCAGTTGGGTTTAATAAATCTGTTTGCAAGATGCCTGCCGCATTTGCTCTCAATTGACCATAAACATAATCGTTGGAAAACTTCAAAGTATTGTTTGAAGTTGTTAATCAATGTATTGTTTGAAGTTGTTTAACCGAATTTTTTTGCGGCGTTTGGTACTCTGGATGAAACATGCTCCTTTACAATACTCCAGAGACCAAGAAGCAGTCTAAACAGTAGGTTTTTCCCAGGTGACTTTTTCGGCCAATAAGGTGATGGCAACACTTTTTTGGGGAGCACGCAGGATAACCTACATCAATTACCTTAAAAAAAACAATAAACGGCGATATTATACCAACTTATTGGACCCATTTAACGAGGATTTAAAGAAAACGACACCATATGGTAAAGAAAAAAGTTCTTTTTCATCAAGATAATGCACGGGTGCACACGGGTGCAGTCTCAGTGGTAAAATTTGATGAATTGACTTACGAATTGGTACCTCACCCGCTATATTGTCCGGATTTCGGTCCCAGTGACTATTTCGTATTTTAAAACCTAAAAAATGGCTTGGTGGATGGCTCCAACGATAAAATTTTTGATCAAGCAAATGCCTATTTTATGTACCTCGAAAAATCCTTTTTTTTGGAAGGGATACACAAATGGGTGAAACGTTGAACTAAGTGTATTGAGCTAAAAGGAGGCTATGTTGAAAATTTTTTTGTTTTCCAAAAAAAACGTGTTTTATATAGAAAGTCACTATACTATACGACGATCCATAGTAAGCGAGTTTTTTTGACAACCAAAAACAACTGCTTAAAAGCCCACCAAAAATCTCCAGCCAGATCTATCTTACTTTATTTTGCGTACTACACGCAGAGAAAAGATATGGTTTCTATATGGTCACGGCAACAATAGTATGTTCTCTGCAATAAAAGTATGATCGTCGCAACCACAGTATTGTTTTTTGAATTTCATTTTGACAATAGTATGATTGCGGCAATATTAATATTGTTGAAATGTAACAATATTATTGTTGCCAAATTAAAAAAATGAAAATTTGGTTGTAGCAACTATATAAATATGGTTGGTACGACAAAATTATTGTTTTGTTACGGCAATCATACCGACGAAATCATACTATTTTTTTAATTTGACAATGTTGTTGTTACGAATCGTATGCAATCATAGTACTTTATATATGTAAATTAACTTTTTTCAAAACAAACTATTTTGGATAAGTATAACTGATATATTTTTAATAAGTAAATTTTTTTACTGTTAAACAAGTCACTCCTATTGTTAAAAATTTAATGTATTTTTACATAATTTAATAAAAATCTCTATTATTGATTAATAACTTAACCCAATCCTAACAAAGAATTTTGGAAATCATAGTATGGTTGTGTGTTAGTCATACTATGGTTGTGAAGACCATATTATGGTTGTATGTTTAACATACTATGGTTATGAGGATCATAATATTGTTGTGTGGATCATAGTTTGGTTAAAGGGGGAATTATAATATAGTTCCCACATAGTATGGTTGTGTGTAAACAATTCTATTGTTGTGGGGACCATAATATTGTTGTGGGGATCATAGTATGGTTGTGTGTGAACCATACTATTGTTGTGGTGATCAACATATTGTTGTGCCACAACCATATACCCAACAATGGTATTATTCTCTTCCATGATTGTTACGCCAACAATACCTTTTTTCTGCGTTTAGTGGCCATGTGAATCCCCGTTGTCGATGCACCGTCACTACCGATCTTCGCCAAGTTGTTCTGAGGCGTCCAACATTGCAACTTCCTTGAGAATACTACCCTACATTGGCCTCTGCTATTTTAGCGATGTCTTTTTGTAGCGTGTGACCAATCCATGGATATTATTGACGGCAGATTTCGCAAACAATGTGGATTTGGTTATTTACTGACAGCAGGTCGACGTTTGAGACATTACGGAGACATTTATTCACAAACAAATGTAATTTCCTTAACAGGGACTCAGCTACTTTCTACGTTTCACGCCCATAAAGAAGAACTGACTTTACGGTGGAGTTGAAGATGTTCATGTTATGCAGCTATGATAATTGTGAAGAATTCCAAACATTTCTTAAGATGACATATGCGCCAAGAGCTCGATTTATTCGAAATTTATTCGTCCGTCCCGCCATATTTAGTTATTACGCTTCCTAGATAGGTGAATTCAGTAATATCTGATATTTCGATGATGTTTTAAGGCAGTGGGTTTCTAATTGAGGCAGCGATTCCAAGCGATATTAATTTTTAGTCTAGCCCTCTGGCTTATTGCGGACGCCTTGCAGCGTAAATGACATTAGGCATTTGTCGTCTGCATAGTCGAGGTCATGCAACCGTTGGTTCAAGTGCGATTGAATTCCGTTTGGAGCCTCTATGTTAGTCTGCTGGATGACTGTATCCAGAAGTAAGAGGAAAAGTATTGGTGCACGCAGAGAAAGAACATGGTTACTACATGGTCACGGCAATAATAATATGTTTTCCGCAATAAAAGTATGTTCGTCGCAACCATAGCATTGTTAACTGAATTTAATTTTGACAATAGTTAATTGCTGCAGTATTAATATTGTTGAAATGTAACAATAGTATTATTGCCAAATTTAGAAATAAAAATATGGTTATAGCAACAATATATATATGGTTGGTGCGACAAAAGTATTGTGTTTTGCATTTTATGTTAACAATAATATGATAACGGCAATCATACTGTGTGATTGCAATTTTTCTTCATTTAAATATGATTTTAAAAACAAATGTTATTGGTACGGATCTAATGCAATAATAGTACTTTTTTGTCGAAATGAAAATTTTTTAAACAGGCTGCTTTGGCTTTTTAATAAAAAAATTTTAATAAAAAGCTAAAGTTTATTTAAACTTATTTTTTCTACTGTGAAATAAACCACTCCTATTTTTTGAATTTAATGTATTTTTGAATAATTTTCATACTTCAAATCTATTGTTGCGGATCATAGCATAATTGTGTGTTATCATACTATGGTTGTATGGATCATAACATGGCTGTATATGAAACATACTATGGTTGCAAGGATCATACTATGGTTGTATATGAAACATACTATGGTTGTATATGAAACATACTATGGTTGTGATGATCATAGTATGGTTGAGTGTGATTCATACTATGGTTGTGGGGATCATAGTATGGTTATGTGTGAATCATACTATTGTTGTGAGGATCATAGTATGGTTGTATTTGAATCATACTATTGTTGTGAGGATCATAACATTGTTGTACCACAACCATATACCCAACAATAGTATTATCCTCTTCGAATATTGTCATCACAGCCATACTTTTTTTCTGCGTGTGATAGCGTACATCAGTGTCTGACACCGGTATTTTGTCAAAAGCCCTGCTTTCTTGCCTTTAAATCGTGCTTGAAATGGATCATGCCAATATAGCTCCTTTATGAGATATATGAGGTGGTCTGGAATACCGATATTATACAAAGTGGACCATATTGCATCTTTATTTATATGTAAATATAGTAAACAGTAATATATTGCAATTGAAACTATTGTTTGTTTCTTCTTCTATTTAGATGCTGAACATTAAACATAGGACACACTGATACCCGGTAAGTCTGCTATATTTTATTTTCATCTAACCCAAATCGTAGCATTACCCCTACCTTCTTAACCACAATATGCGTCTTATATTTCATTCCCTTATGGAAAACTCGTATTAAATAAATTTGCCCAACTAATTATGGATATGTTTGAAACGGAAACTTCTGTGAATTAATTTCTGCACAAAGTTATCTTGAAACTAATAATGAGTACACATTCATATACGTACGCAACAACTTTGCTAATTATATTTGCTAATAATATGAGTTCCAAGCTGATAAATTTTCTACATAATTTCGAAAGCATTCAACCGGAAGGTAATTAAAATAAACCAAACAAAATGTATGCAATGTCATGTACTTTATCCTTAACCAGGCTTCACATTTACTTCATACTTGTAAGTGTTAGTATATCCTTTGCTGAGGAAAAACCTCAAGCAATTTCACTTAGAAATATCGATTAACTAATACGAGTAATTACATCCTGTCTGCTGAGGATACAGAAATCTTCTCTTTTCACTTAGCACCAACTGAACGGAGTGAGTTCTTCACATATCTTTGTGGCAGTTTTATCGTAACTCTTTTTTTGTTTTTCTTCTAATGATTCCGAGTATTTGACGAACGAAAAGACACACAATAACCGACAGGAAATGGGTGATAAAATGTCGACGGCTGACTGTTAGTGGATACTAAGAAAATATTCAAAGACATTTAATTAAGTTTCAACCGGAAGTAGTTTACAAAGCGAGCTGATATGGGGGTACACCTTGGTATGTGTGTTAACTGGTACACAGAGACTGGTAGAAAGACAAACAGAACTTTTCTGTACATTAGATTCGGCCTCAAATAATATTCGAGGTACCTTTAGTCTCTTTAAAGGAAACTTTTTCAATTCTGAACCGATTTCGCCCATTTTCAAACGAAAATAGCCTATTACCAAAAGCCATTATCGAGTAGAATTTCAGGTTCAAAGCTTAACTCGTTTGATTTTTGACAGACACATGGACGGACAAGGACGTAGGGAATGGCGTAAGTCTTAGAATTTCACGACGGCCAGAAATATCTATACTTTATTAGGTCTCTTAAACCGGTCCTATCGAAAGGTCAAAAAAATATTTTGAATATGCGTGACCTCAAATATGGAATTATGGACAAGAGCAGATAAAGCTTTAATCTATGATTTAATAACAGATAAGTGGAATGGAAGTGGATCGGCCACATGTATAGAAAAAATAGGATTACTATATAATCACGGCAATAACAATATGTTCTCCACAATAAAAGTATGTTCGTCGCAACCATATTATTGTTTATTAAATTTAATTTTAACAAAAGTATGTTTGGCGCAATATTAATATTGTTGAAATGAAACAATAGTAATATTCCCAAATTTTAAAATGAAAATAAGGTTGTAGCAACGATATAAATATGGTTGGTGCGACAAAAGTATGGTTTTTTGAGTTTTATGATAACAATAATATGATTACGGCAATTATACTATATGATTGTAATTTTTTCATTTGAATATGCTTTTTACAACAATGTTATTGGATCTAATGCAATAACTGTATTTTTATATCGAAATTTGAATTTTTCAAACAAACTGGTATGGCTGTGTTTTACTAAAATATTTTTAATAAAACCGCTTACGTTTTTTAAACTGATTTTTACTATGTAAAATAAATCACTCCTATTATTTTGAATTTAATGAATTTTTAAATAATTTTTATAGTTCAATTCTATTCTGTCAACTTAACGCAATTCTCATAAATAATTGGGGATCATAGATAGTATGGTTGATGGGGAAGACTTTGATTGTAGGGATCATAACATGGTTGCATGTGAATCCTACTATGGTTGTGAGGATCACACTATGGTTGTATGTCAAACATACTTTTGTTGTAAGGTTCATAATATGGTTGTGGGTATGTTAGTATGGTTGAGTGTGAATAATACTAAGGTTGTGGGGATCATAGTATGGTTATGTGTGAATCATACTATTGTTGTGAAGATCATTCATTCATAGTATGCTTGTATTTTAATCAAACTATTGTTGTGAGGATCATAATATTGTTGTGCCACAACCATAGTATGATTCTCTTCGAATATTGTCACGAGATTGAATATTGAAATTGCATAAATGACAATATCCAGGAAACCACAAGGCAGCAGGAGAAGCTGTAGACCTCCTAGGTAGAAGCGAGGAAACCGACTGGGAGCGGTTTGGCCAGAAGTGGCCAATCGTCAATAGCTGCACGAACCTCGCCCATTGAAAAGTTGGACACAGCTCGAACCAAAGTAGTCTTAAGAAATCGAATGTTGGGGTATCTTTTGTGACAAACCTTGTCCTCTAAAACCGTCCACAATATGTAATCCAATGGGTTCAAATCTGGACTGCTTGAGGGTCATTCTTCAGAGGAAATTAAAGCTGGCAAATTGTTTCGAAGCCAGGCCTGGGACGTTTGAGCCTTATGGGCCGGCGCAGAATCCTGCTGTAAAGTTCATGGCTGGTTTTGGAACAGGAAATTGTTAAGAGGCTTCAGAAAAGCTTCCAAAACGGGTTTTTAGTAAACTTTGGCCGATGTTTTGCCTCCTTGTTCGCAGAAATCAGGTCTGTGACCCAATCGTAAGAGACACCCCACAAAACCAAGACTGAAGCTGGGTGATGACCATTTTCCACCCTGGGGATTAGTTCAGATGCTTCCTTAGATGACCGCGCATACACTCTATCATTTTGCTTGTTAAATTTTCCTGAACAGTAAAAATTTTTTCATCGGTGAACAAAATTTTTCTTTGCATGTTATCAGCGTGCTTTAGCAAAAGACGTTTGCATTTTTCAATCCTATTTTTTTAAAGCTGCAGTCAATAAATGTCCGGTACGTCGTTTGAAAGCCTTAAGTCCAAAGTCATTTTTAATTATTCGACTCATGGACTTTTGCGTGATATTCACCTCACGGGCCATAATTTTCTGTTTTCGATGCGGATTTCTTTGAATTCTTGATGTAACGGCTTTGATGACATGCGGTGTTCAAACAGATCTTTGGCGACCCGTTCGGAGACGGTTTTTTATATCTCCAATCTCCGCTAATAGTTTTATGCGTCGGTAGAGAACATGCGTCCGGAGCGTTTTGAAAATATCGTTTTTTTTTCATTTCACACTTGAAAAGCGCTATTACAGCGATACGGTTCTCATTATCTGACCACTTCATGATGAAAGTTGAAACAATTTTAAAATCCCGTTACGGACTAACGCTATTGAGGTTAGCTTTCAAAACCCATATGATATTAACGGGGTATGTTCAGTTCTACTATTGAAATGGGTGTGTTCAATGTGTTAACAGTATTTATGTCACTACTAAGTAAGTACAGCTTTTCAGCAGCGAGTTCACAAAATTTTTTTTTATGGAGTTTCAAAGGAAACCTTAAACAAATACCAGGCCCAAACCAATAATATGTCGGAAACAAAATAATTTTAGTTATTTTTTTTAGTTTTTTCTTGCATCTGTAAGCAGAAAAATATGGAGAAATGTATAAAACTTTGAAACTTTCTTATAAATTTAGTACGAAGTGGCTTCAACATTTCATATTAATATTTTAACTAGAGCCACTCTAGTGTATCTACACGTATGTATCACTCAAGAACAAACACCACATGAAATGAATTGTCCTGTATAAAGTGGGTATCCTGCACAAACACAGGTCTCTTGAAGCAAATGACCAAATTGACACATACGTACAGCTCTTCTACATCTAAACGTGGGGTGATTCGAAGGAGTTTAAAAAGTTATAATGTAAAGAAAATTCTGTAGGCGTTCAAACGAAATAGGACGGGTAAAGTCAGGTGAGATCTTAAAAACTTTAACTTTACTGTGTAAGCCACATCGTCATAGTGTAAAAATTGCAATGCTGTATCTTGAAATTTCATCGAGATCTGCTCATATTAGCAAGCTGGAATGCCACTACAAGAATAGATGGACAGGCGGAAATGTCTTAACCGACTTAAAAAGTGAATTCATTGGTATAAACATAAATTGAGGATATACAAATAATTGATCAAGAGTTGTTGTCTGTTTATATTGGCACGCAGGAATTTGACTACAAGAATAGGTGGCCAGACAGACAGACATTTGAAAAGTGAGTCCATCATTATACAAACAAATTAAGGGTATACACATATAACTGACCCAGTGTTGTTGTCTGCTGTACAGTTTATTTTGGTCTAAAATTTTAATTTTTGTGCCAAGAGTTTCCAAATTTCTAGAGATTTGAGAACATAACCAAATTCAAGAAATTCCACTGTCGCGTCATTTGGCAGTACATCTTGAGGAAAACCTGCTGCTTCCTAAGGAGAATAGGACGCTGATATAATGATTTCCATCATGTTTTACACAGAACTATTTGCTTTTCATTTTAAGGCAGCCTAGGCACTTTTTATGTAAATGACATTACTCCGTTGAAACTCCATAAAGTATTTGAGATAGTTCCACTTTAAATCCCCTGAAGATTTCAAGAAGTTAAAAAATCGTGTCTGTTCGTCAGTCTGTGTTCTTTTTATCTAAAGTATGAACACAATTCTCGTTAAATATATGCCAATGTTTTAGGAACTGACTGTACAGCAACCACATATTCGGGATCGAAACCCCCTAACGTGATTGTCGATAAGCCAATGCTTCCTCAGACAGTTACAGATTTCAGATCGTTTTATCATTTTATCACTTTTGCTAAAAATGCTTAGAGGCATGATAAGCTATGTTCTGTATCCGGTTAATGACATGGATTTGCAATTTGGCGCTGTTATATTCTTTTTTGCGGAAAACGTGAAGGCCAACTGATAAACTATACGAATATCGAGCAAGGCACTCGTGAGATAGAGCCCGCATCCCTTACAAACGCACAAACAAATTTAATGACAGGGTGCCCTACTCTAAGGCTAAAAAAGGATCACTTTCATAATCGTCATATAATTTTTTTTATAACTAAACTCACTACTAGCAGTTAAATGACAAGTATATCACTTACTCGCTAATCGAGGGCATTAAAACTCTTAACATATAAAACTTAAAAATGACGTTGTTTTCCAAAACGAATTTTTCTTGTTCCATGTTCGAGTTTTAAAATTTCAAGTTTGAAGCCTTTTGCAAATCCTGTCGCAACAAATGCTAAACTTGGTTAGATAATAACCTTGTATTAATGGCCACGGCAGTGTGGGTAAATCCACTAAATGCAGACAAAACCTAAAGAGGAAGAAAAAAAAAGCAGTATCCAACTAATTGCCAAGAAATGGAAATATTCCATGCGAACAATGTCCCTTGTATATGAGTGTAACAAGAACAATCAACTATTCGCATCTGTTTGCTTTAATACCTTTACCACACAGTGGTACGGACTTACCACGGCTTAGTGCATAATTTTGTAACATAAGAGAAGCTTGATAAGCTCAAGAAATTATAGCAAAAAGATATCCGAATTCATACAGAGTTGCTTAAGACAGCCCATCTGTTCAGCAGTTCTTGTAGTTGAAGTGAAGTTCGCAAATATAAACTTGCCTGGACCACATTTAAATTTACTCAGGTGTAAGATTCAGAAGAACTCTATTGATAATGGACCAAATCGTGCATTTCCTATGTCCTCCATTATATTGCAGAGTAAAATATGGTTACTGTATGGTGACGGCAATAATAATATGTTTTCCCAAATAAAAGCTCGTATTTTCGTCGCAACCACAGTATGGTTTTTCATTTTGACGAAAGTGTGTGTGCGCCAGTATTAATATTGTTGAAGTAATCATTCCATTTTAATCAAATCATAATATGGTTGTAGCAATAATATAAATATGGTTGGTGCGACAAAAGTTTGTTTTTTTGGGATTTATGTTAACAATAATATAATTACAGCAATCAAACTGTATTATTGTAATATTTCTAAATTTGAATATGTTTTTAGAATAATCCCATTGTTGCGAATTTATTGCAATAATAGTACTTTTTATATAGAAATTAAAATTTTTCAACCACTGTTTGGATTTGTTTAAATAATTTTTTTTAATAAACTATTTTAGTGAAAACGCTTACGTTTTTTAAACGGGTTTTCTAATAATTTACTTAATTCAAATCTCTTTTGTTGAAAACTTAACCCAATTCTAATAAATAAATTTTGGGATCATAGTATGGTCGAGTGGGTTCATACTATGGCTGTAGGGATCATAACGTGGTTGCGTATGAATAATACTATGGTTGTTTGGATCATAATATGGTTATATGTGAAACATTCTACGGTTGGAAGGATCAGAATATGTTTATGGGGATCACAGTATGGTTGTATGAGAATAATACTATTGTTGTGAGGATCATTGTTGTCCCACAACCATATACTCAACATTAGTATAATCGTCTTCGAATATTGTTATCCCAACCATACTCATTCTCCACCATCGAGGGTTGGTTGAACCTCTGATACGGTCGAGCCAACTTCTTGAAAAATCACAATATTTATAAAATTTGTATTTTAATACCCAAAACTCTGTGATGGTATTATAAGTTAGTTTCATGGCAAATGTTTGTAACAACCAAATTTTTTTAAGATAGATCCACCTAAAGGTATACCGATCGACATATAATCACCTGCTAATTTCATTAACCGATGTCTGTCTGTTCGTTCGTGCATCTAAAACTACTAATCAAACTACAGGTCGCAATTGTTGTTCAATCTTCATGAAATTTGGCAAAAGCATATTTTTTGGGTCTCGGACTGACGTTATTGAAATGGAAAAAAATCGATTAAGATTTAGATGTAGCTGCCATCCATACGTTTGTATGGATGGCAGCTTTGATTTGTATGGTTTTAGCTCTGGAAGACACATTTTATTTCTAATCTTGATACAATTTAGCACTAGTGCGTTTTTTCGTGTCAAGAAGAACGCTTCGGAAATAGAAGAAATTAGGTTCAGATTGATATATAAAGTACATATATGATCACAAATGGTCCGATTTTTTTGGTTTCAGCTCCAAAAACATAAAGTTTGGCGCTATATCCTCGTACCAAGGATGGGCGCTGTTGAAATTGGAGAAAATCGATCTAGATTGAAATGTTCCTCCCACATATATGTTAAATTGATTTTACCAAGCCAACGAAATTTTCTCACAAACTTAAATCTGACGTTAGTTGTCAAATTTAGGTATGTTAGATCCGAAAACCCAATTTTCAGTTGGCTTTTCTGAACAACTAGGAGTGTCTGATATAATAAGGGCGGTCACGTCCAACTTTAGAATTTTTGTACTAGTATTTTTCTAATTTTCAGATATTTGGTCCCCTTTGGTCCCTTTTTTATCCTCTTTTATGCCATTTCTATTTTTATGAGATCTGGTTGTTTTTTTCTCAATTTTTTATATTTTGGACCTTTTTCGTTTCATTTTATGCTTATTTTAATTTTTCTTGCTAACCAATTTTATTTTTCTTTCTTTCTGCTGTTTCGTCTGTTTTTTAAACACTTTTTATTCCTATTTCTATGTTATATACCATCCTAACGATTTGATAAAGTTTTTCTCACTTCTTTAAATTTTTCTGATTATCCCTTTTTATCGCTTTTTTAGTTGTTTACAATTTGTTATAACAAAATATCATGTTTTTCTAAAATTTTAGCAATTGAAATGATAGAAAAACGAAACTTTTTGAAAAAGGGGACCAAATAACTGTTGGGGTTACCGAGAACCACAATAAATAAATACATGCTAATACAGATAAATTTAACCTGTTTGATCTCAACAAATTCGATTCAGCGCTAAGAACTTTCCTATTTTTCGTCTATAATATACAGAATTTTCTATTAAGGACATAACAATTTTATATCATAATATAACACAGAATATTTAAGATATAGAGTTCAAAATTATTCCAGGTGTAGGAATAATTTTCATTACATTTTAGAATGAAATTCGATTTCGGTCATATGGCCACGACGAACCAGTGTTCAGTAAACTATTTTTTGGACCCAATTTCCCACCACTGTTGCACACATTTCGACCGGATCGTTGGCAATTTCGCATTGGATGTTGCATCTGAGCTCGTCTGAAGTTGAAGGCTTGTTGGCATAGACCAATAATCCAATGGCGTTAAATCTCATGAACAAGAAGTCCATCCGACTTCACCATTTCTCAAGATATCACGTTCACGTTACGCGTGCTGTATGGCTAATGGCACCGTCTTGTTGAAACCACATATTGGCGATGTCAGGCTCATTCACTTCTGGCCAACAATATTTTTCTGACATGGCACGATAGCGCTCTTGAATGACAGTAACATGACGATTGTTTTCATCGACGAAAATACGGCCCAATCACACCTCCGGCTTGAAAACTACACCACACTGTATTTTTTTGCGGATGCAATTGTATTTCTTAAAACACATGTGCATTTGTTGCTGTCCAATAAGGCATATTTTGTTTACTGACAAAACCACTCAGCCAGATATGAGCTTCATCGCTATAGTTGATTTTTCGATGAAATTCTGGATTTTCGTGAAACTTTGCCAGAGCCACCGACGCAGAATTTCGGTAGTAATTTTTAATAATTTCCAAACGTTGCTCGTAAGCGTACTTTACTACTATGAAAATGTTGATTTCGGCTAACGTTTCAACACTTAAAGATCATTAAAAATGTTTGAGTGTGCGTTGACATAAAGATACGAATCTGTTATGTTCCTATTGGAAAACCCGTTACATACCACCAAATTCCAAATTTCTTTCCCGAGGATTTAAAAAGTACAGTAATCCTTATTGTACACGTATTGTAACTTTTTAGCTCCAAATTTGTCCCTTATGTTATGAAAGCGAATTTCAGAAGAAGGTACGAAATTTATTCCTGTTTATTCCCTTAGGCTTGAGGTTTTCAAAAATCTCTTTTTACCTTGAATTCAAATCATAGGAGACGCCTATTTCCCGAATTTGGCGATTTTCAGCTTCAAACGTTAGAGTCTGGCATGGACTAATCACTTAAAAATGAGAATTATTTTTCCCGTTTTTACCCCCTTGAAGTACGAACTTAGAAAAATCCCTTCTAGTGCATCTACTTAGCCACTAAATTTCATGATTCTAGCTGCAGCGCAATAATTTTATTTCCTGTTGTTACAAACGAATCGACAAATTTAGTATACCATCCAATCTTCAGTGGGGGTATAAAAAGGTAAAAGAAGTTTTTTAAGTTTTAGTTCTCAAAATTAGCCAATTTCGACGCAGAATAATTTTGACTCTAGTAACCCTGGGGCCGATAAGGTCGCCCTTTTCGCTTTATGCATATTTTTCATAACCAGCGTAGAGTTTTAAAAAGTCGGTTTCACTCGCCTTTAGACTACTGCTTCTACTGGTTTGGCCATGGAAAAGTGCTGTCTCAGCAAACAAACACTTGAGGAGAAACAACGACAACAGCAAAAACGAAAACAGAGAAAGGAAGTCTACAATTTTTATTAATTCTCAACTGTTGAAATGAAAACCATTAAAAAGAAGAAAAGACCAAAAAGATGAAGTAAAAGACAACATGGAGGAGGTGAAGCAGCCCAATAGCTGCTGGCTTAACACACACACAGAGCCCACATATACAAAAGCAGCACGCACATACCTTCGCACTTCGTGTAGCATTCCTGCAATTGCTTTGCCCGTGTGTAAGGAAATATCTGAGTGTGTGTGTTGTGTAAGTCAACAAGTGTGAGTGTGTCTGTTTACGTGTGCTGTGTAAGTGCTGACACTTGACAAATTTCAAATTGTCACACATACGTTCGTGTACACTCCGTTGCTGGCGACCAACGAGTGTGACTTTAACTGCAAGTGATCATACGTACGTATGTGTGTGTTGGTGTTTTTGGACAAATATTTGTCAGTGCGTATGTGTACACTGTACATGTGTGTGTGCATTTAATATTAACGCTTTTTTTGACAACACTTTTTTCGAGTTTCTTTGTTTTTGTTTCGAGCTGCTATACGGATTATCTTTCTGCACGAGGTAAAGGGGGAAGTTATATTTGGGTTTTATGTTCAGATTCTGTTTAATGTCGAAACATATCATGTTATACGTAACATTTCATAATAAAACCCAGATCAGATGTGAGTAAAGCAAAAAAATGTTGTGTTATGACTGCTTGTGGAAAATATGTCTCTATTTGGATAAAGTAAATATAAAATATATATGATGCTATGTTCATTGTCATCTACGAATATGTATGAATGTACATATGACTATGTATTTATGTACATACATACGAGTATATTCGTATTTTATGAATGAGTATTTTACGAGGCATAATGCCTGTGGTTTTTATGCATTTTGAAGTTATGGATACGGTTGAATTTTTCGCCAGCACAGAATTTCATATAATAAATTCTTGAAGTAATTGGAAATTTTGGGATTCACTTTAAATAAAAGTAATATAACAACTTTAACATGCGGACTAGATAGAAGGGCTCTATGAAATAAAGCCCCAAGAAATAAGGCCCCAAACTGAAAATGAAATAAAGCCCAAAAAATGGGGCCTTATTTCGTTTTGAAACTAAGCCCCAATTTCTACAATGAAATAAAACCCAAAAAGATGAAAAGATCAAAAATATTTTTATTTTTCAATATAATCTCCTGAAACTTCAAAACACTTAGTCCAACGCTTATCTAGCAATTCTATCCATTGATTAAAATAGTTTTCCTCAGGGTCTTCAAAATAGTGGTTTACAACTGTAATTGCATCTTCATTAGAGGTAAAACGCTTGCCAGCGAGGAATTTTTTAGATTTGGGAACAGGTAAAAGTCACTGGGAGCTAAATCAGGAGAATAAGGTGGGTGGTCAAGCAACTCGTACTTTAATTCGTTGATTTTAGCCATTGTTAAAACACTCTTGTGCGCTGGTGCGTTGTCTTGATGAAATATTATTTTTTTGTGTAGTAAGCAAGGACGTTTTTCTCAAATTTGTACATTTAATTGATCTAAAAGGTTGACATTGTACTCTGAATTTATTGTTTTACCCTTTTGCAGATAGTCAATCAATAAAATACCTTTGAAGTCCCAAAAAACCGTTGCCATAACCTTACCAGCCGATTGAATTGTTTTTGCCTTCTTTGGGCACTTCCTCCAGCTTCAGTCCATTGTTTGGATTGTTCTTTTGTCTCTGGAGTATAGTGGTGGGTCCATGTCTCATCAACAGCTATGAAACGACACTTAAAATCCATTTTATTTCGCTGAAAACGATCCAAACAAGCTTGAGAAATGTTCATTCTTATACGTTTTTGGTCGACTGTTAACAAGTGCAACACCCATCTTGCAGAAAGCTTTTTCATCTGTAGTTCTTTATGCTAAATTAAATGGACTCGCTCATTTGAGATGCCCATGATATTAGCTATTTCACGCACTTTTATTCGATTCGACTTTTAGTCGATCATTTAATACCATATCATGCACTTTGGCTACAATTTCTGTTGTTGTTGCTGTTTTTGGACGTCCACCACGTGGTTCATCTTCAATGCTTGTACGACCACGTTTAAATTCAGCAACCCATTTTTTTACTGTTGCATATAAGGGAGCACTTTCACCTAACACATTCACCATATCATTATGAATTTCTTGTCCCGATAAACCTTTTTTATGTAAATTTTTAATGACACCACGCATTTCTAATTTTTCCATTGTAAAAAAAATCGCGGATGCGTCTTTTGTGAACACCTGTTTTTAGTTGCCAGATCGAAACAAAATTTAACATGTGTTCATAGCAGATATGGAAGTTTCCAAAACACTAAACTTTTTTCTGTTATATAAACCGCGCTTTTTGTGCTAGGCTAAGAAGTTTCCGAACCGCCCTCGTAAGGACACATTTTTTGAAAAGAAACACAATTTTATAGTTTCTTTATTGAAAAATTAATCAAATATTAAACAAGCACCTGCATTGTATCTTCAACAATTTGTAGATAGTATGGACATTTATAGTGCTCTAATACCTTTGAAATCGCATCCTCTTGCAATTTTAAATTGCATTTTCGATTTAACCTTAGCAAAAGCAAACCTATTTCAACCTGACGGCAACAACGGAAGGGCCATTATTTTATGGTAAGCCACAGATGCTGCCTTCGAAGCTTTGATATAGTCAAGCAATAATTTTCGGCTACACATATTTCGCCTTATAGCTTGGTAATAATGAAACCTAAAAAAATAAACGTACTCAGAACGTTTTGACGTACGACCATCATTTATGTTGTTTACAGTGAATTGAAACAATCAATTTGGCAAACAAATGGAATCAACTCGTGAACATTTTCGTGCGATAATGATGTTTTTACAATCAATTTACACTTTCATTAAACTGAATATAATTGGAATACAAAATAATTCCCTAATTACCAAAAGGAAATGAAGCCCTAAAAAGACGAAACAACACCCCAAATATCGTTGTTGTTGCTTTCTGTACAAATTTTTGGGGCTATATTTCATTTTTAATTTGGGGCCTTATTTCTTGGGGCTTTATTTTATAGAGCCGATAAAAGCGATACTACCATTCCTATTGTGTTATCAATTAAGAGGTATTTTTTCAAAATAAAAAGAAATATAGATATTCAAATTAAGTATGGGATCGTTAGTGTTCATTTGAATAGACATTTTATGCCATTTATTTTTTGAATAGAATTTATTTTAAAAACTATTATTAGGCTTGAGGTCATGTATTTGAACTCGATTTAACTTAAAAATTGTTTTTATTTTTATTTTTTTTTTTGGAAAAATAATAAAAAAAATGAAAATTAAAAAATCGAGTTTAAATACAAACCTACGAAACTACGAAAGTTGCTATATACAAGTATATATTTCTGGCAACACTAAGTGTTGCCTGGCGCCATCTGACATTTCTATTAGAAAGTTTGATATTTTTTAGCATAAACGTACTCAGAACGTTTTGACGTACGACCATCATTTATGTTGTTTACAGTGAATTGAAACAATCAATTTGGCAAACAAATGGAATCAACTCGTGAACATTTTCGTGCGATAACTTTCAGAACTTTCGACGTGGTTTATCACGACAAGAGTGCATCGAAGAACTTAAATCATTGATCATTGGAGATAAAGCACCATTCTATAGCACTGTGAAAAACTGGCCGACGCTCGCTTAAAGACGAAGGTCGTAAAGGTCGTCCAAACACAGCCACTGTAACAGATGATGCCGTGCGTGAACTGATAATGCAAGATCGCCATGTGACATAGAGGCATCCTTAGGCATTTCTTCCACCAGCATACATTCGATATTGCATGAACACCTGGCCCTAAAAAAGGTTTGTTCTCGTTGGATCCCGCACAATTTGACAATAGCTCAACAAAAGGCTCGGGTCGATTGGTGCATAGATATTTTAAAAAAATATCATCGCGTTGCTTCAAAGACGTTAATAAGTTCGTCATAGGTGACGAATCATGGGTCTATGCTTATGAGACCGAAACAAAACACCAATCGACCGTGTCGGTCTTCGAAGACGAGCCAAATCCAACGAAAGTTGTTGGTGGAAGAAGCACTTCGAAGCAAATGGTCGCATGTTTCTTCGGCAATACTGGTCATGTGACGACTGTTTCACTTAAGCAACGTAGGACGGTCAATTCTGAGTTATACACCAAAAATTGTTTGCCTAAAGTCTGCGGAGAAAATCGGAAAACCAACAAGAGAAAGCGAATCATTGTGCACCACGACAATGCGAGCTCTCACACATCCGAAGGGTCATTCGCCGTACAGTCCTGACTTGGCAGCCAATGACTTCTTTTTATTCCCGCACATCAAGAAAACAATGCGTGGTCAACGATTTTCGTCGCCAGAAGATGCCGTTGAAGCGTTCAAAAACCATGTTTTGGAGGTGTCTCAATCGAAGTGGAAAAAGTGCTTCGACAGTTGGTTTGAGCGCATGAAAAAGTGTATAAAGCATGCTGGAAAATACTTTGAAAACTTTAAAACTATTTTTGATAATAAATAATCGCATTTTCATTATTAGGCCAGAAATAGATATAGCAGTACTCGTTATAACACTAAAGGTCAACTACTTGCACTCACTTACTTAGTAGGTCCATAAATAATGTTACAACATTGAACACACCTATTTCTATAGTAGAACTGTCATACCCCGTAAATGTCATATGGGTTTTGAAAGCTAACCTCAATAGCGTTAGTCTGTAACGGGATTTTAAAATTGTTTCAACTTTCATGATGGAGTGGTCAAATAATGAGAACCGTAAGCGCTATTACAGCGCTTTTCAAGTGTGAAATGAAAAAAAGCGATATTTTCAAAACGCTCCGGCCACTACGGATGAGCAGCATATTCGTCTACCGATGCATAAAACTGTTTGAGGCCAAAGTTTACCATGAAACCGTTTTAGAAGCTGTTGTGAAGCCTCTTAACAATTCCATGTTCCAAAACCAGCCATGGACTTTCCAGCAGGATTTTGCGCCGGCCCATAAGGCTAAACCGTCCCAGGCCTGGCTTCGGAACAATTTGCCAGCGGTTATTTCCTCTGAAGAATGACCCTCAGGCAGTCCAGATTTGAACCCATTGGATTACAAATTGTAGACGGTTTTAGACGACAAGGTTTGTCACAAAATATACCCCAACATTGGATCTCTTAAGACTGCTTTCGTTCGAGCTGTGGCCAATTTTCCAATGGATGAGGTTCGTGCAGCTATTGACAATTGGCCAGTGCGACTTAAGGCGGATATTTCGAAAAAGTAGAATCTTTTTGGATACAATATACATCAATAAATATTTTAAAAATTTTCAGTACTTCTTATTTAACAGCATAAAACGTGTGTAACTGTATTTATGTCCCTGCTTAGTACAACAATACGATTTCCTTCAAATGTTTGCCATAACTTCGCCTCAGGGTATCCATTCTAAGGGTCCCACTTTGGATGACTCGTGCGAGCATTTCGACCGGTATGACGGTAATGACACGCATAATGTTGGCTTCCAAAACCTGAATCGTAGATGGTTTGTCACCATAGACATTGGAATTTACGTATCCCCAAAGAAAAAGGTTAAAAAAAGGAATTTTCATTTTTTTCTTTTTTTGATGTGGACAACATCTGAGCATCGAATGAGACCGATCCCATGCCCCAAAAGTGTTCCCTCCTAGAGATATGCGTGTTTTATGAAAGTGATGGTAAACCAAAGATACACGTATTTTAATCTTTAAAATGGCTCTCCTGAACAAAACAGGTTTTTACCCCTAGGTCCCTTTCTATTTTGCGCATCACATAAAGGTGTGATACCACACGATCTAGGCGGTCAACAACTGGCCCAACACGTGAAATTAGCTGCAGCTCGAAATGACCTCTTAATATATACATTGATTGAGCAGGTGTATGGCAAGTGGCATCATCCTGTTGAAATCAAATGTCTTCTAAATTACGGGCTTCAACTTCAGGTAGCAAAAAGTTCGATATCATGGCGCGATAAGGAGCACCATTTACGGTTACGGTACGGCCATCATCATCATTTTTGAAAAAATATGGACCGATGATTCCAACAGCTCATAAACCGCACCAAACCGTGCGCGGTTTGGTTATAATGGCACCTCTTGTACCTCTTCTAATTTCTCTTCAGCCTTAATGCGGCAGTATAGTTTAGTGACGTTGCCGTTGCCATTGAGCCAGAAATGGGCCTCACCACTGAACAAAATTTTTGTTGAAAACAGCGCATCTTCTAATTTCTTACCGAACGCTCATTTCCATAATACAGTTGCCAACATTTGAAGGAAATTATATGTAAAAAATAAATGATATAAAATGTCCTGTCGAATGAACAATAAAGATTCCACACTTGATTTGAATTTTTGTGTTATTTTGAAAAAATACCTCAAGATTGATCACTCGATAGTAAATCCCAGCACTCGATATTCGAGTGTCATTTTTATATGAAGTTAATTTGATTGTAGTTGATTTCTAATTTAAGCTATTAACCTATTAAAACAAACAATGGGTATACAAATTAATTAAAAATGCTACTGAAATCTTAAGGAAGAATTTATTATTAAATCTGTCAGTAGAGACACACATTGCTCGAATAATCGGATGTCATAGCTATATTCTAAAGCTACAGGTTCTGAACAACCTTGTAAAAGTGCTATAGGGAAATATTCCATTGTAATCAAAATTATATGTATACTCGTACTAATGGCTCAATTTGTAGCTTCCAGAGCTGCTGACCCGCATAGCGGTAGGGACCTTTGTATAAGGGCTATTCGGAAATATGGATAGACATGGTGTATTTGCTTCAGATATTGTTTTAATGTTGCTATTAACGTGCAAAATGTGGCTCTTAGAGTAGGTTCTAATATCGGGTAAACCCTATCCTATCCTAAATATAATAATTTGTGCACCTCACTGCCTGCCTGCGGTGAAGCTTTTCTAAACAAAAAGCAGAAAGACACTTTCCAAAAATGAAATTTGTGGTGCGAGAACAAAAACAATTTGTTTTGAAACATCAACTTTATTTAGAAATATTTTTTATCAAATCAAATTTGTAATTGACAATTAATAATCATTGCAATGTCTCCTAAACGGGTGTTGACCAATGATGAACAAGAAGAGTGCAAAAGACGAGCAATTACAAATCAACGTGTTAATCGAGCACCAGCAGCAAATCCAAGAATAAGAGTGACTCAAATGCAGTATTATGGCTACAGACTTTCAATCCGTGATGAATTCAATCCGTTCCTTTCTGCTGGAAAATTAACACAGCAATATATGGTTGATGCTTTTGTGAAAACGGAGGCAAATCGACTAAACTTCTGCCGCCAAAATCAGAGAAAACTTCGAGTCGAAAGTTACACTGGATTAATGGACCATTTAAATAATGATGCTGACGCACAAGGTTTAGTCCCTGGCAGAGCAGTAATTCTCCCATCCTCTTTTCAAGGATCCCCAAGAAATATGGCGCAAAATTATCAGGATGCCATGGCAATAGTTCGAAAATATGGAAAGCCCGATTATTTCATCACAATGACTTGCAACCCAAAGTGGCCTGAAATATCCGAAAATCTGCAGCCAGGACAATCAACAGAATTCAGACCTGATTTAGTAGCACGGGTATTTAAAATTAAACTCCAAGAATTACTTAATGATATATGCAAAAAAAAAATTTTCGGCTCACCAACAGCAAAAGTTCACGTTGTTACTTGGTGGAGACTTTAGACAAATTCTTCCTGTTGTTCCTCATGGAACGCGATCAGCCATTGTTGAAGCCAGCATCAAGTTCGGTGATCTTTGGGAGAATTTTCACGTTCTTCGCCTAAAAAACAACGTTCGTTCCGTTGACACAAACTTTAGCGACTGGCTAATGCGCCTTGGCAATGGAGAACTGACAAATAATCACGGACTTTCCGATGACACCATTCCCATCCCAGATGGTCTCATTTGCAAGGACGACATCATCAATGAAATATTTGGTAACCACCTTACCATTGAAAATGTTGCCCAATATTCAAAAATAGCCATTTTATGCCCTACGAACACTGATGCTGAAGAAATTAACAAGAATGTATTAGGTTTATTTAATGGCAATACCGTTACATACCTCAGTTCCGATTCTATAGACGACTCAAGTGATGAGGACAACCAACATTACCCTATAGAATTCTTGAACGAGTGTACGCCATCAGGTATGCCGGTGCATAAAATGTCACTACAAATTGGGGCGATAATTATGTTAATTCGGAACCTGAACACAAAACGAGGACTATGCAACGGGACTAGGCTGATAATTACCGATTTGAAGCCAAATCTAATAATTGCATCAGTTTTGGCCGGCAGTGCAAAAAATCAGGTCGTCTTCATCCCACGAGTGGATTTAGCTCCAACAAACACGGATCTTCCCTTCGTTTTGCGCCGACGGCAATTCCCAATCAAATTGGCTTTTGCAATGACTATAAACAAGTCGCAAGGCCAAACGCTGCAAAAGGTCGGTATTTACTTGCCGGAGCCTGTCTTTAGCCACGGGCAATTGTATGTGGCTTTCTCGAGAGCGAGGCGAGCTGCGGATATTAAAGTAAAAATACTAGACGGACCCTTCCAAGGAAAGTTAGTGGCCGGATGTGAAACCACTTTCACAAAAAATGTTGTGTTCAAAGAAATATTTTCAAAGTAAATACATATACAAAAAATTTTAAATACTATAAGCAGTTATTATTCCATTTTACACAATTTAGTGCTCAAAGATTAATAGTTTTTAGAAACGAAATACTGGACAGAAGATTTTATGGTCAGCACGTTCAATACCACTGAAGACATGTTTTTTTCGACCGTCGTTTGACGGGCTTTCCAACTAGTGTATGATATTAAAACATAGACCAATGTAGACTAATTCTATACAGTTCTAAGTTGCAACTGATTTTTTCACCATGCAGGAGGACATGTCAATTATTCCGGTACTTCTTGAATAAACAGTTTTTTTTTTGCAAAAAAACATATTCTCCTTTTAGCTCAATACACTAAGTCCAACGTTTCTCTAAGTTTTGTATCTCTTTTAAAAAATAGGATTTTTCGAGTTCAATAAAATAGGCATTTCTTTCATCAATAATTTTATCGTTGGAGCTTAATCTCTTTCTACCGTGCCATTTTTTAGGTTTGGCAATAAGAAATAGTCACTGAGGGCTAAATCCGGAGAATATGACGGATGAGGTACTAATTCGTAACCCAATTCATGCAATTTTGCCTTTAAGACTGCGCACGTGTGCGCCCATGCATTATCTTGATGAAAAATAACGTTTTTATCAGCCATATAAAGTATGAATCCTCCTTAAATCGGTCCAATAAGTTAGCTGTTTATTGTTTTTTCGTTTTGTAGGTATCTGATGTGGATTATCCCGCGTGCATCCCAAAACTCTGTTGCCGTCACCTTTTTGGCCAACAAAGTCACCTTGGCCTACTTCGGAGCCGGTTCACCCAGAGAAATTCATTGTTGGGACTGCTGCTTGCTGCTGGGAAATGGGTCCATGTTTCATCCACAGTTACAAAACGCCACTTAAACGCATTCGAATCCAACAATCCTACGATTAAGTTTATGGTCAATTGAGAGCAACCGCGGCACCCAATATGTTGAAATCTTTCTTAAATCCAACTGATCATGTAAAATCGAAACCACACTACCATATACGAGGGCGACCGCATAAAAGATTGTTTTTGTTTTTTAAAAACAATCTTTTATAAGCCATCTGTCAAAATTTCCGAAATATTTAATGATTATTTTCTTTGTTACAGGTGATTGAAGTAAACAAGTTTTATAATTTTTGAAAAATGGAAAATAAAGAGTTTTATATGAAAGGTTATACGCCACAATTAATCAAAGATGAATTGGATTCTGTTCATGGTGATAATGCACCATCATACTCCACCGTGAAATCCAGGGTTCAACAATTTAAAATGGGTCGTTCAAGTACGGAAGATGAACAACGCTCTGGAAGACCGATAACTGCTACTACTATTGAAAACATTAGAAAAATATTTAATGAAGTGACTAAAGATAGACGAATAAAGCTGATATTGTTAAAATACACGAAAAACAAGTTTGGAGTATTTTACATGATGAACTCCACATGAAAAAGCTATCCGCAAGATGGGTGCCGCGTTTGTTGACTTTGCCCCAAAAATCGTCCGATGGACTACCAATTCCGAGGAGCTTTTAGCGATTTATCAGCGTAATCCAATAGAGTTCTTGCGCCGATTCATAACTGTTGATGAAACATGGATCCATCACTACATCCCAGAATGCAAATAACAGTCAAAACAATGGATAGAAGCTGGTAAAAGTGGTCCCAAGAGGGCGGAAACTGTTAAGTCAGCAGGAAAAGTAATGGTATTTTGGGATGCAAGAAGTATAATATATATTGATTATCTTGAGAAAGGAAAAACTATAAATAGTGAATATTATTGTGCATTATTGGATCGGTTGAGTGAAGAAATCAAGATAAAACGACCGCATTTAGAAAACAAAAGTTCTTTTTCATCAAGATAATGCTCCTTCATACACTGCATTTTTAACTCAACAAAAACTGGCCGAATTACGATTTGAAATTGCTCCGCATCCTCCATATAGTCCAGATTAAGCTCCTTCTGATTTTTTCTTGTTTCCAAATTAAAAAAAAAAATTCTCGGTGGCAAAAAATTTTCGTCCAATAGCGAGGTTGTTGTTGAAACTGAGGCATATTTTGAAGGTCTTGAATAATCTTATTTTTTCGGATGGAATTAAAAAACTTGAGAAAAGTTTGATGAAGTGTATTGAGTTGGAAGGAGATTATGTTGAAAAATAAATAATAATAATTCCAACAAAACGGTTCTTTTTATGTTAGGCCAGTTACTTTTGCGGTCGCCCTCGTTATATACCTATGGCATCTACATCCTCTAGCACTTTTACTCTTCGGTCGGTCAACACCTTATTGTGGATTATTTCTACATTTTCGGGTGTATTGACCACAACCAAAGTCAGTAATCCACTTTTTTACCATTGAAATCGATGGTTTAGAGTCCCCATGGTATTTATCTAGCTTTTCCTTGGTTTGATTGACGTTTTTTCCGCAAAGAATACTCGTAATGTTAAATGAGCACTCTAAACTCACTTTTTGCCATTTTTAACAAAATCAACGAGGTTGCATGTTTTGAATAGCCGTTAGACACAAACTAAACGGAACTCTCTCAAAATTTGACAGTTGTCTATTAACAGATGGTACTTGACGGGAGCGATGTTGCATTTAATATAACTACGAGGGAATTCACGGAATAAACTATTCTTTCCGTAATATAAGTTGCCCCTTTGCAAGAGGAAAGCCATTATCAACACTTTACTTATTTCAGTTCTTAGCGCGTTGCTGGAAAAAAGCGCACTGTAATCACAAACCAAGTGATTTTTCCCCCTTCAGCATAAGGCATTTTGCCAACCATTAAACATTTAATCGAAACAATTCCTTTTAAAAATGTTTATGATCTTCATCACTGTAATGTCTCCGGCAGAGTACTCTCATATATATTTCATGCATCTGATTTAAGACACCGACTGTGTGTGTCTTCGCATTTATGACCAAATTATGCACATTGCGCCGAGAACGCCGAGAAAAACGAGAAATGATAAAAGCCACAACGAAAAAAGAAAAACATATGACAAAAACATGGCATTAACAGGTCTCACATGTGTTGTTTAAGCGAAAGCACCACAAAATAAAACCAAACCAATTTGAAATAAAACGTAATATTTAACATCACGCAGACGAGTGTTGGACATAATTCACATGCTGCAAGACCAGGGCTGAAAGTCACAGAAAGTATTTCAGCGGTGCGCAAAATACACGGTTAATGACAAAACCGTGTATTCACGTTTGCTTTTAATCAAATTACAAATTCCGTCACAAAACATTTAAATTCTATTTGAAATAATTGTGTGTAATAACAATAAAATGTTTTATGGCACCCAAATGAAAGCGTTTCAACGCAAACGCATTTTACGCAACCTCCTGCCAAGTCAAAGTAATTAAAAACGGATTCATTATAAAGAAAAAGAGAAAGGCGAAATTTCTCCACTCGCTTCGGCTCACAACGTACAATTATAATTATGTGCAGACACCCTACACATAATACAAAAATTTCATGTTTGCCATCAGAGTCGAATTGAAGGTATTGCAACACATACCGACAATAAACCAGTGAAAAAATCTAAAGCCAAACAGAGCCGACTACATAATATTCTAGACTAGTCATCGCCTTAGTACGGAGTTTAACAAAGATCTGATTTTAAAAATGACTTCTAGAGCCACAAAACCTAAAACTAAAGGGATCTTTTGAATGGAGGTTAAATAAAACGTTGACCGAGATGATCCCAAATTTCCTACACGCAGAGAACAGAGTTGTTGCCACAACCGAATATTTTGCCTACCGAATGTTGGTGGTTGCACATACTACCATGTATTCCATCTCTACTACCGAATGGTGATTGGGTACACAGTTATTTTCAGTAGAGGGAACTGATAGTATCAGTAAGAGAAACAAGTATCAGTATAAAGAATAAGGATGATTATTGGAACCAAATCTGTTTTGCTTGCTGTTATAGATTAAACCCTTTAAAATCGGTTGTCATCACCACGAACAATTGTTAATAACTTAATTTAATGCAGTAACCCAAATAATGTTTTTTTTTAATTTTCATGTTTAATGATTTGAAAAATTTTTATTCTGTTATTTGAATCACGAGCTGGTATTTTAAAAACTTGGTTTTTTTCGAATCCAATAAATTTTGTATACACAAGTGGAAGTGTTTTATGTATCAATGTAGGTCAAAATTTCAATTTTGGTTTTAAAGTGTCAACAAATTTTATGATTAAGATTGGCTACATATGATTAAAAATATGTGACAACGCATAGGGAAAGGGACCTTAGGGTAAAAAAAAATCAATTTTCACTTTTTTTTGATGTGGACAACATCTGAGCATCGAATGAGACCAATCCCATGCCCCAAAAGTGTTCCCTCCCAGAGATATGCGCGTTTTATGAAAGTGATGGTACACCAACGATACACGTATTTAAATCTTTAAAATGGCTCTCCTGAACAAAACTGGTTTTTACCCTTAGGTCCTTTTCTATTTAGCGCGTCACATTTATATTTCTGTACCGACTTTATTTTGTATGTTATTTCAAGCAATAAGTTGAAAAGTAGGATTTCATAAATCGACCTAGTGTGTCGATTTTGGTTTCCACTCTATCAGGTAATCAATATACAGGGTTGCCCATATTCGACGGACCCATGTTTTTTTTTAAAAAAATCAAAGAAAAAAATAAAAATTTGACTTCAAATATCCCCACAAGAAGAAGTCAGGCGGCGTCAAATCGGGCGGTGGCCAGTCCAAATCACCACTTTTTGACATCAAACGGCCCGGAAACAAATTCTTAGAAAATCGATTTTTATGCGACTTGTGTGCGGTGGAGCGCCGTCTTGTTGAAACCAGAACTGCCTCATACGCTTTCGACGAATAATTGACATCACAAAATTGGTCATCATGTCGCGATAACGCTCCTGGTTGATGGTAATAGCATGGTCATTTTCATTTTGGAAGAAAAACGGCCCAATGACCGTTTTCGCACTAACGCCGCACCAAACTGTGACTTTTTCGTCATGAAGAGGCACTTCTTGAATCTCCTGAGGATTTTCAGTGGCGTAAATACGGCAATTTTGCTTATTTACGGTCCCATTCAATGTGAAATGGGCTTCATCGGACATGATAATTTTGTTCCAAAATTGCTCGTCATCTTCGGCCATTTCGATGACTCTTTGGGCCCATTCCAATCGACGAGGCTTGTCCACAGGCAACAATCTTTGCGTCAATTGAATTTTGTACGGGAACAAATGCAAATCAACGCGAATAATCCGTTGTAAAGTGGACCGAGCCATGCCCAACTGCTGAGAACGGCGTTTTTGGGATGTTCTTGGGGACCTCTCAACACTGGCTCGTACGGCAGCGATATTCTCGGCCGATCGCCTTGGTCGACTTTTATTTGGCCTCTTCGGATTAGAAAGAGCCTCACCAGTCGAAAATTTTTCGTATAAACGCTTAATGGTGTTCTTAGAAGGCGCACTTCTCACATTTTTTAATATTTTAAAAGCACGTTGAGTTTTCACAATTGACTTGTTCTGTTGAATGTAAATTTCAACTATTTCAGAGCGCTCGCGTGGCGTGTATTGTTGCATGGTAAAAATCTGCTTGGACTGACGCTTCAAACGCGGTATGTCATTAAGCGATCTGACATCTCTGTCAAAAGTTATGGCGTTGCCAGATGGGTCCGTCGAATATGGGCAACCCGGTATAGGTATTAGGTTAGAAATAAAAAAAATACAAAAATATAAATCAAGTGTAGAATCTTTACAGTTCATTTGAAAGGACATTTTATGACATTTACTTCTTTAATTTAATTTTCTTCAAGTGTTCAAAGAAATATTTTCAAAGTAAATACATATACAAAAAATTTTAAATACTATAAGCAGTTATTATTCCATTTTACACAATTTAGTGCTCAAAGATTAATAGTTTTTAGAAACGAAATACTGGACAGAAGATTTTATGGTCAGCACGTTCAATACCACTGAAGACATGTTTTTTTCGACCGTCGTTTGACGGGCTTTCCAACTAGTGTATGATATTAAAACATAGACCAATGTAGACTAATTCTATACAGTTCTAAGTTGCAACTGATTTTTTCACCATGCAGGAGGACATGTCAATTATTCCGGTACTTCTTGAATAAACAGTTTTTTTTTTGCAAAAAAACATATTCTCCTTTTAGCTCAATACACTAAGTCCAACGTTTCTCTAAGTTTTGTATCTCTTTTAAAAAATAGGATTTTTCGAGTTCAATAAAATAGGCATTTCTTTCATCAATAATTTTATCGTTGGAGCTTAATCTCTTTCTACCGTGCCATTTTTTAGGTTTGGCAATAAGAAATAGTCACTGAGGGCTAAATCCGGAGAATATGACGGATGAGGTACTAATTCGTAACCCAATTCATGCAATTTTGCCTTTAAGACTGCGCACGTGTGCGCCCATGCATTATCTTGATGAAAAATAACGTTTTTATCAGCCATATAAAGTATGAATCCTCCTTAAATCGGTCCAATAAGTTAGCTGTTTATTGTTTTTTCGTTTTGTAGGTATCTGATGTGGATTATCCCGCGTGCATCCCAAAACTCTGTTGCCGTCACCTTTTTGGCCAACAAAGTCACCTTGGCCTACTTCGGAGCCGGTTCACCCAGAGAAATTCATTGTTGGGACTGCTGCTTGCTGCTGGGAAATGGGTCCATGTTTCATCCACAGTTACAAAACGCCACTTAAACGCATTCGAATCCAACAATCCTACGATTAAGTTTATGGTCAATTGAGAGCAACCGCGGCACCCAATATGTTGAAATCTTTCTTAAATCCAACTGATCATGTAAAATCGAAACCACACTACCATATACGAGGGCGACCGCATAAAAGATTGTTTTTGTTTTTTAAAAACAATCTTTTATAAGCCATCTGTCAAAATTTCCGAAATATTTAATGATTATTTTCTTTGTTACAGGTGATTGAAGTAAACAAGTTTTATAATTTTTGAAAAATGGAAAATAAAGAGTTTTATATGAAAGGTTATACGCCACAATTAATCAAAGATGAATTGGATTCTGTTCATGGTGATAATGCACCATCATACTCCACCGTGAAATCCAGGGTTCAACAATTTAAAATGGGTCGTTCAAGTACGGAAGATGAACAACGCTCTGGAAGACCGATAACTGCTACTACTATTGAAAACATTAGAAAAATATTTAATGAAGTGACTAAAGATAGACGAATAAAGCTGATATTGTTAAAATACACGAAAAACAAGTTTGGAGTATTTTACATGATGAACTCCACATGAAAAAGCTATCCGCAAGATGGGTGCCGCGTTTGTTGACTTTGCCCCAAAAATCGTCCGATGGACTACCAATTCCGAGGAGCTTTTAGCGATTTATCAGCGTAATCCAATAGAGTTCTTGCGCCGATTCATAACTGTTGATGAAACATGGATCCATCACTACATCCCAGAATGCAAATAACAGTCAAAACAATGGATAGAAGCTGGTAAAAGTGGTCCCAAGAGGGCGGAAACTGTTAAGTCAGCAGGAAAAGTAATGGTATTTTGGGATGCAAGAAGTATAATATATATTGATTATCTTGAGAAAGGAAAAACTATAAATAGTGAATATTATTGTGCATTATTGGATCGGTTGAGTGAAGAAATCAAGATAAAACGACCGCATTTAGAAAACAAAAGTTCTTTTTCATCAAGATAATGCTCCTTCATACACTGCATTTTTAACTCAACAAAAACTGGCCGAATTACGATTTGAAATTGCTCCGCATCCTCCATATAGTCCAGATTAAGCTCCTTCTGATTTTTTCTTGTTTCCAAATTAAAAAAAAAAATTCTCGGTGGCAAAAAATTTTCGTCCAATAGCGAGGTTGTTGTTGAAACTGAGGCATATTTTGAAGGTCTTGAATAATCTTATTTTTTCGGATGGAATTAAAAAACTTGAGAAAAGTTTGATGAAGTGTATTGAGTTGGAAGGAGATTATGTTGAAAAATAAATAATAATAATTCCAACAAAACGGTTCTTTTTATGTTAGGCCAGTTACTTTTGCGGTCGCCCTCGTTATATACCTATGGCATCTACATCCTCTAGCACTTTTACTCTTCGGTCGGTCAACACCTTATTGTGGATTATTTCTACATTTTCGGGTGTATTGACCACAACCAAAGTCAGTAATCCACTTTTTTACCATTGAAATCGATGGTTTAGAGTCCCCATGGTATTTATCTAGCTTTTCCTTGGTTTGATTGACGTTTTTTCCGCAAAGAATACTCGTAATGTTAAATGAGCACTCTAAACTCACTTTTTGCCATTTTTAACAAAATCAACGAGGTTGCATGTTTTGAATAGCCGTTAGACACAAACTAAACGGAACTCTCTCAAAATTTGACAGTTGTCTATTAACAGATGGTACTTGACGGGAGCGATGTTGCATTTAATATAACTACGAGGGAATTCACGGAATAAACTATTCTTTCCGTAATATAAGTTGCCCCTTTGCAAGAGGAAAGCCATTATCAACACTTTACTTATTTCAGTTCTTAGCGCGTTGCTGGAAAAAAGCGCACTGTAATCACAAACCAAGTGATTTTTCCCCCTTCAGCATAAGGCATTTTGCCAACCATTAAACATTTAATCGAAACAATTCCTTTTAAAAATGTTTATGATCTTCATCACTGTAATGTCTCCGGCAGAGTACTCTCATATATATTTCATGCATCTGATTTAAGACACCGACTGTGTGTGTCTTCGCATTTATGACCAAATTATGCACATTGCGCCGAGAACGCCGAGAAAAACGAGAAATGATAAAAGCCACAACGAAAAAAGAAAAACATATGACAAAAACATGGCATTAACAGGTCTCACATGTGTTGTTTAAGCGAAAGCACCACAAAATAAAACCAAACCAATTTGAAATAAAACGTAATATTTAACATCACGCAGACGAGTGTTGGACATAATTCACATGCTGCAAGACCAGGGCTGAAAGTCACAGAAAGTATTTCAGCGGTGCGCAAAATACACGGTTAATGACAAAACCGTGTATTCACGTTTGCTTTTAATCAAATTACAAATTCCGTCACAAAACATTTAAATTCTATTTGAAATAATTGTGTGTAATAACAATAAAATGTTTTATGGCACCCAAATGAAAGCGTTTCAACGCAAACGCATTTTACGCAACCTCCTGCCAAGTCAAAGTAATTAAAAACGGATTCATTATAAAGAAAAAGAGAAAGGCGAAATTTCTCCACTCGCTTCGGCTCACAACGTACAATTATAATTATGTGCAGACACCCTACACATAATACAAAAATTTCATGTTTGCCATCAGAGTCGAATTGAAGGTATTGCAACACATACCGACAATAAACCAGTGAAAAAATCTAAAGCCAAACAGAGCCGACTACATAATATTCTAGACTAGTCATCGCCTTAGTACGGAGTTTAACAAAGATCTGATTTTAAAAATGACTTCTAGAGCCACAAAACCTAAAACTAAAGGGATCTTTTGAATGGAGGTTAAATAAAACGTTGACCGAGATGATCCCAAATTTCCTACACGCAGAGAACAGAGTTGTTGCCACAACCGAATATTTTGCCTACCGAATGTTGGTGGTTGCACATACTACCATGTATTCCATCTCTACTACCGAATGGTGATTGGGTACACAGTTATTTTCAGTAGAGGGAACTGATAGTATCAGTAAGAGAAACAAGTATCAGTATAAAGAATAAGGATGATTATTGGAACCAAATCTGTTTTGCTTGCTGTTATAGATTAAACCCTTTAAAATCGGTTGTCATCACCACGAACAATTGTTAATAACTTAATTTAATGCAGTAACCCAAATAATGTTTTTTTTTAATTTTCATGTTTAATGATTTGAAAAATTTTTATTCTGTTATTTGAATCACGAGCTGGTATTTTAAAAACTTGGTTTTTTTCGAATCCAATAAATTTTGTATACACAAGTGGAAGTGTTTTATGTATCAATGTAGGTCAAAATTTCAATTTTGGTTTTAAAGTGTCAACAAATTTTATGATTAAGATTGGCTACATATGATTAAAAATATGTGACAACGCATAGGGAAAGGGACCTTAGGGTAAAAAAAAATCAATTTTCACTTTTTTTTGATGTGGACAACATCTGAGCATCGAATGAGACCAATCCCATGCCCCAAAAGTGTTCCCTCCCAGAGATATGCGCGTTTTATGAAAGTGATGGTACACCAACGATACACGTATTTAAATCTTTAAAATGGCTCTCCTGAACAAAACTGGTTTTTACCCTTAGGTCCTTTTCTATTTAGCGCGTCACATTTATATTTCTGTACCGACTTTATTTTGTATGTTATTTCAAGCAATAAGTTGAAAAGTAGGATTTCATAAATCGACCTAGTGTGTCGATTTTGGTTTCCACTCTATCAGGTAATCAATATACAGGGTTGCCCATATTCGACGGACCCATGTTTTTTTTTAAAAAAATCAAAGAAAAAAATAAAAATTTGACTTCAAATATCCCCACAAGAAGAAGTCAGGCGGCGTCAAATCGGGCGGTGGCCAGTCCAAATCACCACTTTTTGACATCAAACGGCCCGGAAACAAATTCTTAGAAAATCGATTTTTATGCGACTTGTGTGCGGTGGAGCGCCGTCTTGTTGAAACCAGAACTGCCTCATACGCTTTCGACGAATAATTGACATCACAAAATTGGTCATCATGTCGCGATAACGCTCCTGGTTGATGGTAATAGCATGGTCATTTTCATTTTGGAAGAAAAACGGCCCAATGACCGTTTTCGCACTAACGCCGCACCAAACTGTGACTTTTTCGTCATGAAGAGGCACTTCTTGAATCTCCTGAGGATTTTCAGTGGCGTAAATACGGCAATTTTGCTTATTTACGGTCCCATTCAATGTGAAATGGGCTTCATCGGACATGATAATTTTGTTCCAAAATTGCTCGTCATCTTCGGCCATTTCGATGACTCTTTGGGCCCATTCCAATCGACGAGGCTTGTCCACAGGCAACAATCTTTGCGTCAATTGAATTTTGTACGGGAACAAATGCAAATCAACGCGAATAATCCGTTGTAAAGTGGACCGAGCCATGCCCAACTGCTGAGAACGGCGTTTTTGGGATGTTCTTGGGGACCTCTCAACACTGGCTCGTACGGCAGCGATATTCTCGGCCGATCGCCTTGGTCGACTTTTATTTGGCCTCTTCGGATTAGAAAGAGCCTCACCAGTCGAAAATTTTTCGTATAAACGCTTAATGGTGTTCTTAGAAGGCGCACTTCTCACATTTTTTAATATTTTAAAAGCACGTTGAGTTTTCACAATTGACTTGTTCTGTTGAATGTAAATTTCAACTATTTCAGAGCGCTCGCGTGGCGTGTATTGTTGCATGGTAAAAATCTGCTTGGACTGACGCTTCAAACGCGGTATGTCATTAAGCGATCTGACATCTCTGTCAAAAGTTATGGCGTTGCCAGATGGGTCCGTCGAATATGGGCAACCCGGTATAGGTATTAGGTTAGAAATAAAAAAAATACAAAAATATAAATCAAGTGTAGAATCTTTACAGTTCATTTGAAAGGACATTTTATGACATTTACTTCTTTAATTTAATTTTCTTCAAGTGTCGGCCGCTACTACGCCTCAGGAATTTTGGATTACTCGTTCGAGCACTTCGACCGGTATGGCGTTAATGACAATGTTGACTTCCAAAATCGGAACTGTAGCTGGTTTGTCAGCAAAGACTTGACTTGACGTAGCCCCAAAGAAAAAAGTCTAATGGTGTGATATTACACGATCTAGTTGGCCAACTCATCGGTCCAAACCTGAAATTAGCTGTTCTACAAAATGATCACTCAATAGATCCAATGTTTGAGCAGCTATTCGGCAAGTGGAACCGTCCATTTGAATACAAATATCGTCAAGATTACAGACTTCAATTTGAGATAGCAAAAAGTCCGATATCATGGCGCTTTAGCGGTCACCATTAAAGTTACGTTTCGACCATTATAATTTTTGAAAAAATATGAACCGATAATTCCACCAGGCCATAAACTTAGCCAAACCATCGTTTTCTCTATATAAAATGGCACATCTTGAACTTTTTCTGTTTCATCTTCAGCCCAAATGCGGCAATTTTGTTTATTGACGTTGCTGTTGCGCAAGTAATGGGCCTTATCACCGAACAAAATTTTAGTCGAAAACAGCTGATCTTCTTGTTTTTCGCCGAACGCTTATTTTCATATTAGAAGGAATTTATATTCAAAAAATAAATGGCATAAAATGTCCTTTCGTATGAACAGTAAAGATTCCACATTTGAATCTTAAAGTATTTCTTTATTTTAAAAAAAATATCTCTAGATGGATCACCCTATATAAGAAAACATGAACCTAAATGGTTCTTTTTTATGATGCTTGTTTAAAGATTGCCCGTAGTCTACTATATTAAAGTTGACCAAAATTACAACTTAAATGTGGATTGTGGAGATGCAAAACCCCAAATCGGGAGTGACCTTTGTATGGAAACATGGAGCAATAACTCCAATTTGATAAGAGTTAATTATTTGTCGCTCGTATTTTATCTGTCTCAACTTAAGCACGATTGGATTTAATTGGTGGCTTTTTGATCGAAAGCATCTTAAATTGAAAGGGGCTTTTCGATACCATAGACCGGTAAGGTTTAATTTTAACAGATTTGGTTATTGGTTTCTCATAAGGTGTTTTACGAAATTCGATTAGAATCGAATATGATCTGTGGCTTCTAGAGCGACTTTTTTTGTACAAGACCTTTGTATAAAAAAATTGTTTGATTTGGGTCAAAAAAAACTAGGTTCGTTCTTGGTCTAAACTTGAGTAATTTTCAAGGTTTCATTGAATCGTCTCATATTGGCAATGTTTACTTTGATAACAACGACGGAATAAAATAACGAACATAAATCCCACTACAGCCGATGTTAGCTCTGGACAGCTTGAAGTTGCAGTACCTCGCACACAGAAAATATTCAGTTGGACATCGGTACGAACTACAAATAATTGATTGGAGAAAGAAACTTTCTGTTTTAATCACCAACATTATATGGTGTCAATGGTTTGACTTAACATGCGATGGTAGCTACGAAAATAGTTTACTACCTACAGCCAATATAACGGTTATACTAACCGAATTTATTAAAATTATTGGCTGTCACAACAAGTGGATATGACAACCAAACAGTTATGAAGTACATCTTACTTTGATACATATAATTGGCGGAGACAACAGATAAGTTCATTGTAGTAACCAAACCCCGTTTAGTTCGCTCTTGTTACATATTACACTATGCAACAACATTTCGGACTTTCTCGAGGTGGTCGATGAGTTCTTCTGGAAATAAAAGACTTAGGTAAGAACTGTATATACCTAAAAGTATGGTTCTGGTAAGTCTGGGTTTTTTATTGGCCATGGAAATTTTTATTTTGCAATGCCATGGAATAAGATGAAAACTAGTAAATATTCTTTCGTTTTAGCAAATTTTCGTCATGCGATGTCTTAAGTGAAATCCTAGGAGTTTATTTTTGTAGAACATTTAATGATCCTATCTCCAATATTGAAGTGCCATTTTTATCCTCTTTTCGAAAAAGTGCAAACATAATTCTTTAACGGAAGTTTGACTATTTTGACGTTTTACAAAAATATTGTCCAATTAACTTCAGTAGGGCTGCAGCCTTTTTCAACAAATTTACTTGTATATAAAAGTTTTTAAAAATTGTCGTTTTTATGTTAAAAAGTTCTACTAATTTACAAATATTATTATTTTATAATAAAATAAAATCAGAATATTCTCAAGATAATATGGTCCTTTTTCGATGTTTCTAAAAAACCAAAATTCAACAATTCGAACAATTGTTTTTTTCATCCATTTTATTAAATAACTTATTAAATATTGACCGATACGAAAGTGAAAATTTCTTGTCAGATTTGTAGCTAAGACTTCAAGCATTTATTTGGCTTATTTTCTGTCACAATAACCCTTAACTACCAGAATTTGAAGAAAACCAGTTTATAATTCAACGGCCAGAATAAATATTTTTTTTAAATCGTCAAATACGGGTATAAAAATTAAATAAAAAACGTTTTTTTTTTGTTTATGTCGTTTTTGACTGGGCTGATTGGACCACTCAGCCCAGTCAAAAACGACATAAACAAATAAAATAAATACCCATTTGGTCAAAGAAAAAAGAAACATTTTTATTTCGATCAGATATGCGAACACATAAAATGTAACAATTAGTTGGTCCAGAGTTCTTATAGAAAAAAATATATAACAACACCCAATACATGTCCACATTTAATTCCAATAATCATCCTTATTGGTAAGGGTTACCGAAACTGTCAGTTCCCTCTGCTCAAAAATTATAATTAAAATTAAAATACTTATATACGTGAATAGTTAGTGCAACCACCAACATTTTGTTGGTAAAAAATTCGGTTGTGGCAACAAATCTGTTCTTTTTGTTGTGTTGTGTGAACAACGAATGTAAGCGACACACAAAGACAGACCTGACTAAACGCTTCACTAAGAACTGCGACAGGTGTCATCTTATGTCATCGAAAGACCACCTGCATGAGAAAACAAAGATCCGGCCCTTGCGTCAATAAAACTAACAGTTGTCGCACCAGTACCTGCTGGGTTGCTACAGAGAGGATCATCCGACGTACCTTCTTCCTAATAGCCACCCCCTGCCCTGACATGTCGTGAGCGATCTTCATGATCTAGGTCGAAAGGACCAGCACTACAAGCAGGAACTAAAGATCAAGGGGCCCATCAGGAAGGTTGGACCGGCTTTGACTTTGACGCAATCGCAGAAACTTTAAACAGCTTCCGATTGAATGCCATAATTGCACGCAGAGAAAAAACATGGTTACTGTATGGTCACGACAATAATAATATGTTTTCCACAATAAAAGTATGTTCGTCGCAACCATAGCTTTGTTAACTGAATTTATTTTTGACAATAGTATAATTGCTGCAATATTAATATTGTTGGAATGTAACAATAGTATTATTGCCAAATTTAAAAATGAAAATATGGTTATAGCAACAATATAAATATGGTTGATGCGACAAAAGTATTGTGTTTTGCGTTTTATGTTAACAATTATATGATTACGGCAATCATAGTGCATGATTGTAATTTTTCTTCATTTAAATATGATTTTAAGAAATAATGTTATTGGTACGGATCTTATGCAATAATAGTACTTTTTTATCGAAATTAAAATTTTTTAAACAAGCTGTTTTGGCTTCATTTAACTGAAATATTTTTAATAAAAACGCTTACGTTTATTTCAACTTATTTATTCTACTGTGAAATGAATCACTCGTATTGTTTTGAATTTAATGTATTTTTGAATAACTTTCATAATTTAAATCTATTGTCGACAACTTAAACAAATTCTAATAAATAATATTGGGGATCAAATCTATTGTCGACAACTTAAACAAATTCTAATAAATGATAATGGGGATCATAGTATAATTGTGTGTGATCATACTATGGTTGTAGGGATCATACTATGGTTGTATATGAAACAAATTATGGTTGTGGGGATCATACTATGGTTGTGGAGATCATAGTATGGTTGAGTGTGAATTATACTATGGTTGTGGGGATCATAGTATGGTTATGTGTGAATCATACTATTGTTGTGAGGATCATAGTATGGTTGAATTTGAATCATACTATTGTTGTGGGGATAATAATATTGTTGTACCACAACCATATACCCAACAATAGTATTACCCTCTTCGAATATTGTCACCACAACCATACTTTTTTTCTGCGTGTGGAAATCATCATTCGGACGTTGCCCGATGGAGAAGACCGAGACTAATCCGACAAACAATAGTAGGATTGGCTCAGTTGTGATCTGGCTGGTGTGGTCGCCTCAAATCTTACTGGGTCCGTGTCTTACTGGCAGCGTGTCAAACTCATGTTTCGCATATCAGCAGGGATTGATTTATGTCAGTTTTACGTAATTATCGTCATTATGGCCTGAACCACGGAGCTTCAGAGCACTGGGGTAAGCTATAATGCGACTACCAGTGCTCCTCCAGATAAACTGGAGAGAGTGCTGGCTTCACGAATTTCTTGGTGAGAAGTGAGGTCTATCTTAAACCTTTACTACTCTTTGGTCGTATCACCCGGTTGATACGCTCCTCCATATCAAACGTAAACTTACCATAGGTCCATTCTCACACCAGCCAGGCTAGAACACCAGTTCTAGGGGCTCTTGACCTTCCGCGGCACCAGACTTGGGTCTCCGGTCCGACCTTCAGAGCACTGGGGAAAGCTATAATGCGACTACCAGTGCTTCTACAGATAAACTGGAGAGAGTGCTGGCTTCACGAATTTCTTAGCGATGGGTGAGATCTTTACTACTTTATGGGTCGTATCACCCGGTTGATACGCACCTCCTTATCAAGCGTAAACTTACCAAAATGCCGTTCTCAAACCGGCCAGGCTAGAACAACAGTAATAGGGACTGCTGACCCCCCACGGCACCAGACTTGTGTCTCTGGTCCGACCTCGTAGCTCACGAATATCTTTAGTTTGAAATCCGCACACTTTGCCTGGTAGCCTCGAAGATTCACTAAGAATTCACATCATGTTACCCATAAACATAGCTGATGAATGGGATTATTTAAACTGTATTTTAATCTTGCAGGGGAGTTCTGGGAATCACCTAAGGCCCTGTCTCCTGCAGGGCACGCAAAGACAACACGACACACTACACCTGTTCCGATTCCCAGCCTAGCCCATATAGTTGGTTTCCATGTCCCTGTGGACACACCCGGTGCAAGTCACCACTTAAGCCATTCCTGCCTAATGGGTATTTGAATACCCAAAAAAGATACATAAATATTTTAGCGCTGACCAGGTGAGCGATATCGCGGTAATTTTTTTTTAATACTTTAGAAAAGAGTAAAGATTGTGCTTTATTATTTTTTTTTCTTTCAACTTCTATGGTCTTTTGGACATAAATTTCCAAATTTTATAAAAACCATACGTGTCGAGATATGGGCAGGCAGTAACGGGTTAACAAATACTTATATTTCGTCAAAATGCAAGCTATAGCAAGCAATGTATGTTTTTTTGCAGTTGCAATTATTTTCCATGGAGCAGATGGTATTAAAGATGATCTGAGGTTTTTTCGGGAGTTTAAAAAAAATAAGTTTTATTCGATTTATTTTATTTTTTTGCATTAGTTATACATTTTATACAGCTGTCAAAGAGGCATTAATACATTGAATTGAAGTGAAAATTAGGATATTCTTGCCTTTTATGGATGTGTCTTAAGAGATTTCCTTAATATCGGGTCTCTTTTTATTACAAAATTGTTACAAAAACCACAGAAATTCTAATGCCAATTTAGGTAGCACAATCGGTCGCTGATACCCTACTATTTAGTTAACTTTCTCTACTATACCCCCGTAGGCCAGAGGCTCTTTAGCACGCACCAAAATACTTGTCCACTAAAAAATGTATAACAATTTTACAGTCGTAAAAAATTCACTTTTGCTTTTTGTTTCGTTCTACCCAACCAACAGCCCAGGTGCTTCATGGAGTTGATCGCCATCTTTTTAATTTATTTCTGGTTGGGTCGTCGTTTGAGTTCTACAATGATTTTACAATGAACAATTTTATATTCTGGTTTTGGCGCACGTGTGGGCCGGCGGGAGTTTTTGCTTCAAAAGGTTTGACACGCAAATAAATGAAATTTGTCAAAGTCAAATGACATCTCATAAAGAAGAAAGCAGCAAAAGCATGAGAAAAGGGCGCACTACAAAAACGAGAGTAAATAAATGAAGAGTAATTTTCCCCATGGCCCCGGTGTGTAAGCAAATAATAAAATTAAAAATCATATCTGGATTTGTAGGGTAACAAAGACAATTAAGTAAAAGGTGGTTTTAATTTTGCACAATGATTTTAATGTTGCACTAATTCATATTTTTTATTCAAAGGACATTCCTGCGTGAACGTCATTTTGGGCAATAAGTGAGGGAGATTGCGTGCGCAATATAATATGTATATATCGCACGGGGGCTACAAAAATGTCTTACTTCGTTATATAAAATCTTTAATTTTTCTTTGAACAAAAGCAATGCACGTAACCTTCCCTGCACACAGTTAAAATTTGCAATTGTTTTCTTTAATCTTTTGTCTGAAAATGGCATGATCACCTCTACTTTTACATAACTTCAACTTTCTTTTGCTGGGCAAGTGCGTTACTAGGACGCAAAACTAACTGGCCTGGCACATTTTCTGTTTTACTAGCAACTATTTTGTTTTGTTTTTTAAAAACAATCTTTTATAAGCCATCTGTCAAAATTTCCGAAATATTTAATGATTATTTTCTTTTTACAGGTAATTGAAGTAAACAAGTTTTATAATTTTTGAAAATGGAAAATAAAGAGTTTCGTGCGGTAATTAAACACTTTTATATGAAAGGTTATACGCCACAATTATTCAAAGATGAATTGGATTCTGTTCATGGCGATAATGCACCATCATACTCCACCGTGAAATCCTGGGTTCAACAATTTAAAATGGGTCGTACAAGTACGGAAAATGAACAACGCTCTGGAAGACCGAAAACTACTTCTACTGTTGAAAACATTAGAAAAATATTTAATGAAGTGACTAAAGATAGACGAATAAAGCTCAGAGAACTTGCTGATATTGTTAAAATACACGAAAAACAAGTTTGGATTATTTTACATGATGAACTCCACATGAAAAAGCTATCCGCAAGATGGGTGCCGCGTTTGTTGACTTTGCCCCAAAAAATCGTCCGTTGGACCAATTCCGAGGAGGTTTTAGCGATTTATCAGCGTAATCCAATATAGTTCTTGCGCCGATTCATAACTATTGATGAAATATGGATCCATCACTACCTCCCAGAATGCAAAGAACAGTCAAAACAATGGATAGAAGCTAGTAAAAGTGGTCCCAAGAAGGCGAAAACTGTTAAGTCAGCAAGCAAAGTAATGGCCACAGTATTTTGGGATGCAAGGGGTATAATATCTATTGATTATCTTGAGAAGGGAAAACTATAAATAGTGAATATTAGTGTGCATTATTGGATCGGTTGAGTGAAGAAATCAAGATAAAACGACCGCATTTAGAAAAAAAGTTCTTTTTCATCAAGATAATGCTCCTTCACATACTGCATTTTTAACTCAACAAAAACTGGCCGAATTACGATTTGAAATTGATCCGCATCCACCATATAGTCCAGATTTAGCTCCTTCTGATTATTTCTTGTTTCCAAATTTGAAAAAATTTCTCGGTGGCAAAAAATTGTCGTCCAATGGCGAGGTTATTGCTGAAACTGAGGCATATTTTGAAGGTCTTGAAAAATCTTATTTTTCGGATGGAATTAAAAAACTTGAAAAACGTTTGATGAAGTGTATTGAGTTGGAAGGAGATTGTGTTGAAAAATAAATAATAATAATTCCAAAAAAACGGTTCTCTTAATGTTAGGCCAGTTACTTTTGCGGTCGCCCTCGTATTAGTATCGTGTATCTAAAACCTTTAAAGAGTGCAAACTGTGACAACAGTTTGCTTATGCCATAACTACTGGATATCATAAGTCCTCCCCCACTCACCGTATTCATCAGCTATGAAATGTTCTGGTTTTACAGAACTGGCTGTTTTTACGAAATCTTACGATTTTGAAAACAAGTACGTTATTTGTAGTCAGTTCATTCTACTTATTTTTATACTAACCCATAGACGGTTCATTAAACATTTTATACATTAAACTTATACACACAGAAAAGAAAATTAGTTGTAAATCGATTAGAACAACTAAAATTCCGTTGCAGAAAACTAATTTCTGTTGCAATCCCCAAATGTTTGTTATTATAATTGATATTCAATATGATAAATCTGATCATTGTATTATAGACGCAACTAGTTGATCGGTCATACCAGTAAAACGCATAAAATGTATTTAGTTGCCAAAACTGTTTGTTGTGGCAACCAATAGTTGTGCCAAAATTTTGTTATTGTTATCAAATTTGGCAATGATTTCTTAACTTCCATTATAAGCTCCCTGCGTTTAAGAGTACTTCAAATATATAAGAAAACAGTTTTTAAATTATTTTGGGGACTATTTTCTGATGCTTAAACTACCAAAGATATGTTACAACAGCGAACTTAATGGTGTTTGGTTACAACAACCAACATATCTGTTATCATCACCAATTATTCGTACCAAAGTTACATGTGCTTCATATGGGATGGTTGTCATAACCACCGTTCTAGATAACTTAAAGAAGTCATTTACGTAAATGTCCTCCTTAATTTATAAAAAATAGAATGAGATAACTCAACGATAATTACATTAGAATTTCGACTCACCCCGAATTACATCATTCTGCACTGACGAAAAGTGTAATCGATCGAAAAGAGCAATTCAGACCTTACATATATTCTGACCATTTCATTTCAAGGCTTTTAAAGTCGTTTGTCTGGCTATCTGGCTAGTTCGTGCGATAATTTGTAAAACGTGAAGCCAATTGAATGAATTGTTTTCCAAACATACACAGAGAGAAAAAATCAGTTGGAAATCTGTCCGAACTACAAAAGTTCGGTTAGCAAAACAAACATGCAGTTGCCATCACCAATTTTCCATGGTAGTGATGGTTACATGGTTCGAAATAGTATCAGGTGGTAGATACGATAAATTTACAGTATTCACAGCCAATAAATCGGTTATACCAACAGACTAAGGTAAAACTATTGGTTGACACAACTCGAAGTTATGCTAATCAACCAATTCAGAAATACATATAATATTGGTTGTTGTTGTATAGGCTACTGAAAAGTCTTTATTAGTCGCTACAAAATCTTTGTTTACGACGAAAAACCATTTAAAACAATAAAACGAATTCAGTACTGACGAACTATTCTTGTAAATAGTTAAGAATTTAGACTTTTTTTAAATTGGATTTAATATTTTCTAAATAAGAATTGCGAGCTTTTAATCAAATAAACTTGTTATGCTGATGCGATCGTTATACTAAAAGGGATATAAGCTTATTTGTAGGTATTAAATAAACAAGCGTTGACTTAACTAACAGGTAGTCTAGTTGACAAATGTTTGTGGTAATTACAACCGAATTTAAAAAGTAGTTATAGCCAACATTCTGTAACAACAAACCATACAACCATCAACATTCAGTGGACAAGACATCGGCTGTGGCAACAAATCTGTTCTTTGTGTGTACCAATGAAAATGAGCCTGATTAACACACCGCTTCTGGTACCTACAACACAAATATAGCATTTTCCTCAACTCCTTTTTAAACTCATAACACAAAATTGGTTGTCATGTCCATTCTTGGACCTCCCACATACCTAAAGGAGACAAGAAAAACGACTGACCATAAGAAATTTTGTTAGATTTACTTTACAAATGAAAAATTAAAATCTGGCCACGACACAGCAAATGAAACTTGTTAATTTGTTGCATTTATACTTAGTAGGGACATGAATACTGTTACAACATTTAACACACCCATTTCAATCGTAGAAATGAACATACCCCGTTAATATCATATGGGTTTTGAAAGCTAACCTCAATAGCGTTCGTCGGTAATGGGATTTTAAAATTGTTTCAACTTTCATCATGGAGTGGTCAGATACTCGTAATGAGAACCGTATCGCTGCACTAGCGCTTTTCAAGTGTGAAATAAAAAAATCGATATTTTTAAAACGCTCCGGCAAATAGGGATTAGCCGCATGTTCATCTACCGATGCATAAAACTGTTTAAGGACACTGGAGATGTAAAAGACCGTCACCGGTCGGGCCGCCCATGCTCTGTTCGAACAGTGCATGTCATCAAAGCCGTTAAACCAAGAATTCACAGAAATCCGCTCCGAAAACAGAAAATCATGGCCCGTGAGATGAATATCACGCAAAAGGCCATGGGTCGAATCATTAAAAAAGACTTGGGACTTGTGGCTTTCAAACGACGCTTTTGGGACTTTGACTGCAGCTTTAAAAAAATTGGATTGAAAAATTCAAACGTCTTTTGGTTTAGCACGCGGATAACTTGCACAGAAAAAATGTTTCACCGATGAAAACATTTTTACCGTTCAGGAAAATTTTAACAAGCAAAATGATAGAGTGTATGCGCGGTCATCTAAGGAAGCATCTGAACTGATCCCAAGGGTGAAAAGGGTCATCACCCAGCTTTAGTCATGGTTTCTTCGGGTGTCTCTTACGATGGGGTCACTGACCTGCATTTCTGCGAACAAGGAGTCAAAACATCGGCCAAAGTTTACCAAGAAACCGTTTTGGAAGCTGTTGTGAAGCCTCCGAACAATTCCCTGTTCCAAAACCAGCCATGGACTTTCCAGCAGGATTCTTCGCCGGCCCAGGCCTGGCTTCGGAACAATTTGCCAGCGTTCATTTCCTCTGAAGAATGACCTTCAGGCAGTCCAGATTTGAACCCATTGGATTACAAATTCTGTGCGGTTTTAGAGGACAAGGTTTGTCACAAAAAAAAACCCCATCTCTTAAGACTGCTTTGTTAGGAGCTGTGGCCAATTTTCCAACGGACGAGGTTCGTGCAGCTATTGGCGATTGTACAGTGCGACTTAAGGCGTGTGTAAAGGCAAAAGGCGGACATTTCGAATAAGTAGATTCTTTTTGGATAGAATATACATCAATAAATATGTTAAAAAATATTTGGTCCAAAAACATTCAGTACTTTTTATTTTACAGCATAAAACGTGTGTAATAGTATTTATGTCCCTACTGAGTACTTAGTACTTTTTATTTGTAAGCACTCTCTACAAAAACTGCATATGTAACAGCGCATAGAGAAAGGGACCTAAGGGTAAAAAAAAATCATTTTTCACTTTTTTTTGATGTGGACAATATCTGAGCATCGAATGAGACTGATCCCATGCCCCAAAAGTGTTCCCTCCCAGAGATATGCGCGTTTTATGAAAGTGAAGTCGACGATTCTAAGCGGAAATAGAAAGGGACCTAATCTTTAAAATGGCTCTCCTGGACAAAACTTTTCATCAACTTTTTACTTTTTTTTGATGTGGACAACATCTGAACATCGAATGAGACCGACCCATGCCCCAAAAGTGTTCCCTGCCAGAGATATGCGCATTTTATGAAAGTGAAGTCGACGACTCTAAGCGCAACCTAATCTTTAAAATGGATCTCCTGAACACATATGTTTTAATACGTTATGTTTTACAAAACATTAATACAGCTCAAAAAAAACTAACGTTTTTGACCTCCTCTAAAATATTTATCACAAACCCTGTAGAAGTTTAACAAAATGTTGTCACGGGAAGACCTGAAAAAAGAAGCTGTCCCTTTTCAGAAACAATTAAGTCGAGAAACTTTTTATAGACATTTCGACATGTGTAGGTGTGCATGTACCACCCATTATGACTATTTTGTTTTATGTACTGAACATTCTACGGGATAAGCATAATAAATTGCATGTTAAATATCCTACTTAAAAAAACTCGACTGTCAGAAGCAGTTGTTTTTGGTTTACCAAGAGAGTTTTACAAGCTTAACATGTATAACATACACACATTCAAGTGTGTACGTATACAAGTATTTATTCGATACATTATATACTATACATAAATGTGTACATTAGGGATACAACCAATTTTTTGGCATAGTACCATGAGGTCAACCATGTCCTAGTAACCACGAAAATCATAATCTTTTGTAATTTTTCTGGAAAAAGTTCACGCACCAATTGGTTTTTCTAAACAGCTGTAAGTTAAAGCTAGCTTGCATAGAATTTAAAAGCTCAATTCTTATTGGCCAATAGCAACTTAACGAATTAATAACAAAACTTCGTTAAGTGGGGATTTGGATCTCCTAGGCTCATTGGTCAATTATCAACAGGCTGCCACCTGCGATAAATGTTGCAAGTGTTAGTAAACGAATTAACTATTAGCATTATGAGAGATTATTCGTTACACATTTTTATTTTTTTTCGTTAAAAAAGGTTAAAGATGCGTTTTGGTTTGCTGGAAAAATCTCTTACCATCTGTAAATATTAATGCAATTTCATACTTAAGTTTTTTTTTATTTTAAATAAACATATTATTAAGTTTTCTTAACCAAAAAGAAAATTAAAATTTTTCAAAACTTCATCGCGGTTGGTGCGTGAACTTTTTTGACCTTAGCGAAAAAATAAATATACGTTCCCTTATAGTTTTTTATGCTCTATTGGACTGTGCTATGCCAATTTTGATATTTTAAAAAATTGTTAAAAAGTTGTATCCCTAGTGTACATATGCACAAAAACACATGTAAGAAAGCGTGACTACAAAAATAGTTATAATGTTTCGTAAAGACACAAAGACGCTTTGGAAACTCTAGCTATAAAACCTACAGGATATTTGTTCACAAACAAATACTTGCTCAAAATAAGTCGTAAAGTACACACAAAAATGACAACAATATTTTGTAAGAGAGCATTTAACAGCAGCATGAATGTTTAAAAGGAGGGATCGAAGAGAAAATATCGTTTACATAAGAATGTCATGCTTTTCGACCGAAAGCTTCGTTATCCCGTATGTTAGGGAACAGGAATCTAACGAAGGGTTTACTATAGAACTGAAGATATCGGGGTGAAATTTTTATTTCAGGAATCTAACGAATATTTTACTATAGAGCCGTAGCTATCGGGGTAAAATTTTTCTTTTTTTACTGGTTGACAAAATGCAATTGCCCTGATCCTCTGCGATAACGATACACTGAGAATAAGTTGAATTAGCTTAAAATACTTTTTAGTCGGAAGAAAAAAAATATTAACATCCCATTTATCTCGAATTAATCGTTAGGTTTTTGCTTTGATCTGATTTGGTTTATTATTTTTGAAAGGGTGAATTAGCCCAAAAAATAATTACATTAGATTTGCTGTTGTTTGACGTATGGGCTACTTCGGGGGTCATCCCCGATGTAGCTGTGGAAAGAAGAAAAATACCTGCGTGTACTACTGGACTGTACACTTTTTTGAAACCCGGACACTGAAAAAATCGAAAGGAGGGCCTTTTGCGGCTAGAACACCTGCAGAAATATAATGGGGAAACTTACGAGTAAAACGATCTACTGGATACACACAGCCATCATTAAAACAATTCTGCGATTTGGCTCCTTGGTTTGGACGACCTACCTTTGTAGTATTAAAAAAAATCAAGAGGTTGGTCTGCATATGCATCGCATAAGCGATGCAGTCGGCACCACAAGCAGGTCTGGAAGCGATTCTAAATATGTGACGCTCAAAATAGAAAGGGACCTAAGGGTAAAAACCAGTTTTGTTCAGGAGAGCCATTTTAAAGATTTAAATACGTGTATCTTTGGTGACTTTCATAAAACGCGCATATCTCTGCGAGGGAACACTTTTGGGTCATGGGATCGGTCTCATTCGATGCTCAGATGTTGTCCACATCAAAAAAAAGAAAAAGAATGAAAATTGATTTTTTTTTACCCTTAGTTCCTTTTCTCTATGCGCTGTCACATATGCAATTCACGGAGGTCAAGGCTTTTGTGGCCTGGGTTGTGAGAGACCGTTCTTCTAAAAAGTGAACCGCTCGAGCATAGTTCAATTCTGCAAGCAAAAGATCTAAACTAAACGCTCGAAGAAGTCTCGGACTACATGTCGCAGCGGTTTAATGAAGTAGAAAATGTTAAGATAAAAGATCCAGGTGCGATATATGTGCCGGAAACTCTTCATAACGGAAGACCAAATCTAAATGTTCACTAACGGCTCCAAGATGGAGCTGGCACGGAGTCGATTGGTATTTTCGGAAGCCTTAGATCTTAAAAAAAAGTTAGGTATACCGTGGTTGTAAATGGGCGAAATCGGCCGTGGGAGAAAGAAGTCCCACTTTAAGAGACAAAAGGCACCTCGTAACAAGTAAAAATGTTAAGTGTGACTGTGCCGAACTTTGGATTCCCTCCACCAGATTCCCAAATAAAACCAAATTTCGTGCGGAAGTGTGTTCTATATGTGACGCGCAAAATAGAAAGGGACCTAAGGTTAAAATCCAGTTTTGTTCAGGAGAGCCATTTTAAAGATTAGGTCCCTTTCTATTTGCGCTTAGAACCTTCGACTTCACTTCCATAAAACGCGCATTTCTCTGGGAGGGAACACTTTTGGGGCCACATCAAAAAAAAAATGAAAATACATTCTTTTACCCTTTGGTCCCTTTCTCTATGCGCTGTCACATATAGAATGCTTTATGTGAAATCTTGTGGTGAGTTATCGTCATATTATTTCTCAAAGCCCATGAGACCGTTTGTGTGGGAGGTACCTGTAAGACTTTTCCAATCTCAACAGAATTTGGCGCAAAGGTGTGTTCTGTTTAAAAATCTTTATGTAGAAAATTTCATCTCAATAGGTCAAATATGTAGTGAGTTATTGTCATATTATTTTCCAAGGCCCAAGAGACCGTTTGTGTAAGAGGTACCATTAGGGCCTTTCCGATCTTAGCCAAATTTTGCGCAAAAGTCTGTTCTATATATTAATCTTTATGCAGAAAATTTCGTCTTGATAGGTCAAGTGTGTGGTGAGTTATTGTCATATTATTTTTCAAGGCCCATGAGACCGTTAGTGTGGGAGGTACCAGTAGAACTTTTCCGATCTCAACCGAATTCAGCGTAGAAGTGGGTTGTATATTGAAATCTTGATGTGTAAAATTTTATTTTGATAGGTCATATTTGTGGTTAATTATAGTCATAATATTTCTCAAGGCTTTCTGAAGAGGGTTGTCACGGACCCGAAATCATGATAAAAGTAGTGTGCAGCCACGAAAATCAATGTCACTTTGCTATTTTGTTAAAAACTTGTCTTATATTTAAATATAGAAGCAAGAGGTCTTGAGCCGGTTTAATCCCTGTTCAATAGGATCAAGAATATATATACTTTGTTGGGTCTCCGATGATTATTTCAAGGTGTTACAGACAGAATGAAAAAACTAATATACCCTTCATTGTATGGTGGAGGGTATAAAAAGGAAATTTTTTTAACATATGCAATTTTTTGTAAACGGTCAATGGTAAATGGGTACTGCAAGTTTGGAAGCAATAAATGCCTCAAGAAAAGCATAGTTTCTGGAAGTTTTGGGTCATGTGGCCCAAAAATCGTCCCGCAGGATCAAAACGTGCGTTGGATATTCAATATGAATACATAGATACTCAATTACAGCAAATGTTGCTACGAATTTAAATATACATACACACAGGCAAAAAATAGTTGGAAATCGTTTGGAATTACAATGATTCGGTTGTAAAGTAAGAAATTCGGTTGCAATCACCTAATGTTTGTTAACATAATGGATTTTCGGTTGGAGACACCGAATGATGATAAATATGATGAACGTACTGCACTTACAACTTATTGATCGGTCATAACAATGAAACTTGAAAATGTTATTCAGATATAGTTATGCAAACATTTTGTTGTAGTAACCAATTATTCGTGATGATAACTAAAGCATCCTCAAAACTAAAAAGGGATTGTTTAATGGTGTTTTTATAATAATAAAATAATTCGATTATTACTGCAATAGATTAACCAAATGTTCTCATCCGTTGTCTTTTCTACATTTTCCTCGTCATCACCCTCCCTTTAAGTACTTCAATGGGTAAGCAAACAGTTTTTTTGACTCTGACTAAACTTTAATTTGGCAAAAAATTCGGTTGTGACAACGAATCTGTTTTCTGTGTGTAGAGTATTTTAAAGTTTTTGCAGAGATTAGAGACGGACGCATGGCCAGAACCGGGCCATGGTTTGCTCTTTAAATTAAAGCGATGGTGAAGGTTATAAAATGTTCGCCCTGACCGAACGACATTTTTACTTGTTATTCTCTCTGCTCCTCAGCCATACGGTATCACAATGGTCCAACAGTCCGCCGAGTGAACTCCTCCTCTTTGGGGGCGAACAAGTAGGTACTCAAAAACAATTAAGTTTTCTTACGAATCCAATAATGCATTTATATTTAGGATTTAAATTATTTAATTTAAAACCATAATTCGAGGTTTCTAGAGCCAAAAAAATTCCTTGCCGCTCTTATACTTATATAGAGAAGAATCCAAATATGCACTTAATTTAAAATCTTCACTACGATTACCAATGCCATACTTGACTAAAAAAAGAAAACCAAGAACATTTATTAGAAATAAAACTATGCCACTAACAAGCTTAGCCCCCAATACTGTCAATGATGTGCTAAATGCAATCTACAGTGGACAGCCTGGCCTGGCAGTACTTACAAATTGTTCACTTGTTGTACCCACCATCATGAGATCGTATCCTCTATATTTACTCTGTCGTTCCGTATGCAACACCTCGAAATACTGGAGACCCCATAAAGACCCCATAAGAAACCCCTATTCGTAGAAGAGACCCCATTCGTAGAAGAGACCCCATTCGTAGAAGAGACCCCATTCGTAGAAGAGATCCCATTCGTAGAAGAGACCCCATTCGTAGAAGAGACCCCATTCGTAGAAAAGACCCCATTCATAGAAGATACCCCATTCGTAGAAGATACCCCATTCGTAGAAGAGACCCCATTCGTAGAAGAGACCCCATTCGTAGAAGAGATCCCATTCGTCGAAGAGACCCCATGGAAATGGTTGGTATTGAAAAAGGCCAGAGCGGTAAAGGGGTAAAAATTATCCCCTCACAAGGACTAGGTTCAACTTTGGTATAATCAACAATCCTGAACTTAAAAAGACCATGACGCATGTACTATTAGAGATTTGGTATAATCAACAATCCTGAACTTATAAAGACCATGACGCATGAACTATTAGAGATATGACTATTATACCTGAAATATATGATGCTGGTATTGATCGGAAAACATCATGGATCAAAAGATGGCGGTGCCACTCCCCTTTAGAAGTGTAATCTTTGGCCAAAGTTATAGACGGATCTTTATAAAATTTTAGCAGAATAAAATCAATGATTAGCATATGTGACGCGCAAAATAGAAAGGGACCTAAGGGTAAAAACCAGTTTTGTTCAGGAGAGCCATTTTAAAGATTTAAATACGTGTGTGTCTTTGGTGTACCATCACTTTCATAAATCACGCATATCATTTATTATTATAGAGTATATTGTAAGACGGGAGAAAAAGGCGTGGCTTCGCTCACACAAAACTGAACTTCGAAGGGATACCACTCGTAAACTAATACCGATATGAGTTATGTAAATGATAGATAAGATGTCGGAATAGAAAGGAACACATCCTGATAGACAGGCCGCAGCCATGCTTCCTTGACGAAATTTTTATATTGGACCGTAAAAATTGTGGAACATATTTTGTCCACATTACTTAAAGCAGTCCAACTTAATTTGTCCACATGTTTGTAAGTTGTGTCCCTTGGTGTGATTTGTATAGACAAGTGGTATGCCGTGACTAGAACTTAATTGAATTATACGATGATAAATACATGCTGGTTATAATGTCAAATACATGTTATAAATGGATTGAAAAACGATTCCTATGACGGTTGACATTAAAAATAGCTTCAGACACTTAATATTCATGAGTAAATAACGCTCACAATAAATTGTGCGATGTCGTCCTTTCGAGTACAAGAACTCGTACCTTTAGTTTTTGACAAATCTCCGCCATAGCGAATGTGTCCCCTACTGGTCATTAATATTTTTTATTTTATTAGACTCAAACGGCCGTATATTAGCTGATGACATAAAATTAGTAACTATGACACGGTCGCATCCGAGACATTTTAATTTATATGAATTTTCGTATATAAACTAAAAATTACTATGTGTATAGAGGACACAAGGCCGACACACACACAAAGACAGCGTATAGAAGTTTATGTGTTTGTAATTTCACATACTCACACAGATAAAGCCATGTATGGCTGTTTCCGAATGGCCAAAAACGTTGTAAAAACCACAAAGACCAGCCGAAACTTGACAACAAAGGAAGAAAGGAAGCATTCGTTGTATTTTATGCTCTGGCCATAAATTGTAAAAGGTTTAATAAATCCTTTTGTGATGGCTTTTTGAAAGCCTTCCATTTACAACAACTACACCACACACATAGACACGCTGACAGTTTCATTAACTGAAGTCTATGGGCTACACCCATGTCAATGAACACCAACACTCGTACACACATGCGGGTGTTTGACAGTTACCGAAAAATGACGGAAGTAAGAGAGGACAAAATTTATATTTTAGCTAAAAATACCGAAGAGAACATTTCGTCGGCTTTAAGCATAAACTTGATTTTAGTATTTAATACAAAGAACGAAGAGTTAATGTACAAAAAAGGGATGGTAGTGAACAAAAAGAAAGAAGAAGTGCTTAAGATTTTTTATTTTTGACACACACACCTGAATAAACATTTAGAATTTATGAGTGTACGTTAAAAATCTATGTACCGTCATTTTTTTAAAACAACTACTGTGTGATTTTTACACGAAAAAGGAAGTATGGTTGGGGTGAAAATCTGTGAAGAGATTTATACTATTATTGGGTATATGGTTGTGGCACAACCATATTATGATCCTCACAACAATAGTATGATTCACACACGGCCATACTTTGATCCCTAATACAAGATGAATTTAAATCTTTGTAAGGCGATGAAGCACCATCGTATAGCACTGTGAAAAACTGGTTTAATGAATTCAATCGTGGCCGACGCTCGCTCAAAGACAAAGGTCATAAAAGTCTCCAAAAACGGCCGTTGTGCCAGAGAACATTGATGCCATGCGTGAACTGATAATGTAAGATCGTCATCTGCTATACCGTGAAATAGAACTATCCCTGGGCATTTCTTCCAGCTGAATACATTCGATATTGCATGAACACCTGGCTATTCAAACGGTTAGTTCTCGTTGGATCCCGCACTTGAAAAAAGGCTCGTGTCAATTAGTGCAAAGAAATTTTAAAAAATGCGATCGCGGTTCTTCAAAGGATGTTTATAAGATCGTCAGAGGTGACGAATAATGGATCTATGCGTATGAGCCCGAAACAAAACCGTAATCGACCGTGTGGGTCTTCGAAGACGAGCCAAATCCAACGAAAGTTGTTCGTGGAAGAAGCCCTTCGAAGCAAATGATCGCCTGGTTGCAAAACTGGTCATGTGGCGACTGTTCCGCTTTAGCAACGAAGGACGGTTAATTCTGAGTGGTACACCACAATTTGTTTGCCTGAAGTCTTCGGAGAAATTCGAAAAACGAACAAGAGAAGACGAATCATTGTGCACCATGACAATGCGAGCTCTCACATATCGGCTCAAACCAGTGCTTTTTTGACCGGCCAAAACGTCGAATTGATAGGTCATCCGCCGTACAGCCCTGACTTGGCACCCGATGACTTCTTTTTATTCCCGCACATCAAGAAAGTGCGTGGTCATCGAGTTTCCAGAAGAAGCTGTTGAAGCGTTCAAAAGCCATGTTTTGGATGTGTCTCAATCGGAGTAAAAAAAGTGATTCGGCAATTGGGTTGAGCGCATGCAAAAGTGTGTAAATCATGTGGGATAATACTTTGAAAAACAGTTTGATGACAAATATTCGCATTTTCATTATTAAGCCAGGATCATATATATCGGCCGTATACTGTGTGTATGGGCTTCGCATATCTAACTAGCTTTATACGATTATAATAAATTATTTCTTTGTACATAGCCTAGCTTCGAAACAATTTCCCAGATTTCTTTTCCTCTGAAGAATGACCGTCAGGCAGTCCAGATTTGAATCCATTGGATTACAAATTGTGGACGGTTTTAGGGAACAAGGTTTGTCAGAAAAGATACCCCAACATTGGATTTCTTAAGACTGCTTTGGTTCGAGCTGTGGCCAATTTTTCAATGATCGAGGTTCGTGCAGCTATTGACGATTTACAAGTACGACTTAAGGCGTGTGTAAAGGCAAAAGGCGGACATTTCGAATAGGAAGATTCGTTTTGGATACAATATACATCAATAAATATATTAAAAAATATTTGGTCCACAAACATTCAGTACTTTTTATTTTACAGCATAAAACGTGTGTAACAGTATTTATGTCCCTACTAAGTATAGGGTGATTAAAGTAGAGATACTTTTTTCAATAGCCTTTTTTGACAGATCACGTGTGAGTTGTGTCATGCTGTCATCTTATTTTTGTTTACTATAGTTTGGCATTTCATCATGAAAAGACTTACGCCTAAACATCGTTTACCAATCGTTCAATTTTATTACAAAAATTCACGTTCTGTGAGGAAGGTGTTTTGTGGACTTCGTTCAACTCATGGTCAACATAACCGGCCAACATTTCTGGCCCAATGGGTATGTAAACAATCAAAATTGCCGCATTTAGGACGAAGAGCAGCCAAAAGAGGTTCAAGAGGTGCCATCATACCCAAAAAAAACCACGGTTTGGTGCGGTTTATAAGCTGGTGGAGTCATCGATGCATTATTTTCAAAAATGATGATGGCCGGAACGTAACCGTGAATGGTGCTCGCTATGCTACCTAAAATTTTAGCCCGTAATCTTGACGACACTTGGTTTCAACAAGACGGCGCCACTTCCCACACATCGCATCAATCAATGGATTTATTCAGAGAACACTTCGGTGAGCAGATAATTTCACGTTTTAGGCCGGTTGATTGGCCACCAAGATCGTGTGATATCACACCGTTAGACTGTTTTCTTTGGGGTTACGTAATGTCCAAAGTCTATGCTGACAAATCAGCTACGATTCAGGTTTTGGAAGCCAACGCTGCGCGTGTTATTAACGCCAGACCTGTCGAAATGCTCGAACGAGTCTTCGAAAATTGGACTCAACGGATGGACCATCTGAGAGGTAGTTGCGGTCAACATTCGATAGAGAAATCTTCAAAAAATAAATGCCAAAGAATGTTCTTCTTACAAATGATAATAAACATTTCCCATTCAATTTGAATTTTCTGTGTTTTTTCTTAAAAAAGTAGGGAACATCTACGAGTAAATGGTGCAACAAAAGTACTGTTGTTTAAAATTCACGTTAACAAAAATTTGATTACGGCAATCATACAGTATGGTTGCGACCATGAACATAACAAAACAGGTTTTATAGAGCATACATGAATGTGTGTGCGTATGATATAGAAAAAAACATATACACACGATACAGTGAATGGTTGCTGTCCATTAAAAAGAAAACAACAATCGAAGGTAGTTCGAGGGATTTTTATTGTGTTTCTTTGTTCGGTGAAATACTCTAATACCGACTGGTTCTCGTTAATTTAAAATCTGTCTGTACTTAAGTATATAGCCAATGATCATGGTTTAATCACATTCGTTACTTGGTGTCTACAGATGGTGAAGAAGCATTCACCCCTGCTGGCAACTAAAAGTATTCTTGACCGTTGGAATATATATTTTTGTTTCTTATATGAAATGTTTAATAAAAACATGGCCTAAAATCTGGCTATGAACTAATAGTAATGCAATTTAAAATAACATACTTAATAAAAACCCCTATTTTTGAATAACAACAATAAACAATCCTAATAAATAAATTTGGAGATCATAGTATGGTTGAGTGTGAATCATACTATGGTTTTGGGGATCATAGTATGGTTGCGTGTGAATCATACTGTGGTTGTGAGGATCATACTATGGTTGTATGAGAAACATACTATGGTTGTGAGGATCATAATATGGTTGTGAAGATAATAGTATGGTTGAGTGTGAATCATACTATTGTTGTGAGGATCATAGTATGGTTGTGGAGATCATAGTATGGTTGAGTGTGAATCATACTATGGTTGTGGGGATCATAGTATGGTTATGTGTGAATCATACTATTGTTGTGGGGATCATAGTATAGTTATGTGTGAATCATACTTTTGTTGTGAGTATCATAATATTGTTGCGTCACAGCCATATACCCAACAATAGTATGATCCTCTGCGAATATTGTCTCCCCAACCATACTTTTTTTCTGCGTGTACAGCGATCTATTTTTTGGACCAAATTTACCACTACTCTTGCACACATTTCGACCGGAGCGTTGGCAATTTCGAGTTGGATGTTGTCCCTGAGCTCGTCTAAAGTTGTTGGCTTGTTGGCATAGACCAATGACCCAGTGGCGTTAAATCGCATGAACGAGGTGGCCATTCGATCGGTCGTCATTTTTAATAATTTCCAAACTTTGCTCGAAAATGAACTTTTCCATGATGAAAATGAAGTTTTCCATGATGAAAATTATGACTTCGACTAACGTTTTGACTTTGAAAGATCATTTATTTTTTTTCAAAGCATATAATAAAACCTTCTGTTGCATATTTAAATTTTATTAAATTAATTTTGAAAATATTTTATTTAAAACTAAAAGATCAATAATGGAATCATCGACAGTCTATTCTAGTTTTATTTACAAAATTCCCAGTTGAAGAAAATATTATTTCGCATTTTACTGATGTTGGCCTTATTGTAAGAAGAGAATTAAATTAAAATTTTCCATTTGCTTTATAAAACTTGAAATAATTTTTTATAGAGTTATTAGGCAATCGGTTTTTATTCTGTGCAACATTTTGTTTTGCGTTTGTTATGGCATCACTAAAACATCCTCAAATGATGTATCGGTAGTAATGCCACTAATAGAAATATTCTCCAATTCCACAGTTTCCCCATACCGCTGTCTTCTTTAAAAATTCGAAAGTAATTTTTTTCTGCGTATGTCTGCATATTTTGCTTGACAGCAAAATATTGTAATAAAATATTGAAATATTGTTGGATCTTTAAGGTACCTAAGTAAAGTAAAGCGTTTGTTTCAGACGTGTGGTTTTAAAGCTGAAATAAATCACATATAACACTGTGCGACAACCACAATCGGTTTGGGATGAAACCACCGGGGAAAGTTATATCGGTCAAAAAAAGGTCATACGTGTCCCAGCGTTTCGTTGGGTCTCATCTAGGAATCGAGATATATCGATTTGAAGTTAGTAAGTATCGTATAGGGGAATTTGTCACGTTTTTGGCTCTTTTGTTTGACATTGTAAGAAGATATTCTGAATACCAAAAATAGCATTTTAAAAAAAGAAGAATTACAATTCCCTTAATCTGTTTATATATTATTTTCCTTTACAAGTAATAGTTTCCAAGTTAAAAATAAGCGCATGAAGAAAATTTTTTTTTTATTTTTTTTTAAATACATTTATTTATAATTGCGAAACTGTTGCTTAAGTAGGAAAACGGTTTAAGAACAGATTAGAGGAATTGTAATTCTTAATTTTTCTAAATTTGTTTCAGATAAATCGGACGAGTGGTTCTCGAGTTATGTCAAACAAAAGAGCCTAAAACGTGACAAATTCCCCTATACGATACTTACTAACTTCAAATCGATATATCTCGATTCCTAGATGAGACCCAGCGAAACGCTGGAACACGTATGACTTTTTTTTACCAATATAACTTTCCCCGGTGGTTTCATTCCAAACCGATCACTGACCCTTACCATTTGTCGCAGAGTGTAATTTAATGTTATGGCCTAATAATTAGGCTTTATTATAAAGAAAAGGGTTTGCCTTTTTGTTTTAAAAATGATTTTGGGCAAGTGGCCACAGCAGCTGGCTCGAACAAATTCCAGACGAGAGGTCCTAAATTCGACCACTTTTGGCAGCATTTGAGGACGCATGTCAGCAACAACGAGCCAAATGTTTTCTTCTAAGACGTCAATAGTATCGGGCTTATCCACATAGACAAGCAACTTCACATAACTCCACAAAAAATAGTCCAGCGGTGTTAAATCCCACGATCTTGGAGGTCACGCCATGGGCCCACGACTCGAGATAATGCGCTCACCAAAAGTTTCCTTCAATAAATTGACTGTTTCTTTGGCTGTATGGCATATAGCGCCGTCTTGTTGGAACCATAGGTCGTCCACATCAACATCCATCAACTCAGGCAGGTAGAAGTCATTAATCATGGCTCTATAGCGTTCCCCATTGACTGTAAAATTATGGATGGCCTAATTATCGATGAAATATGGACCAATGATTCCCTCTGCCCACAGAGCACACCAAACAGTGACTTTTTGACGATGTAACGGCGTCTTAACAGTGGCTTGTGGATTTTTATTACTTCAAATGCGACAATTTTTGTTATTAACGTACCTATTCAAGCAAAAGTTAGCTTCATCGCTGAACAAAATTTTCTTGTAAAAATCAGGATCGGTGACCATTTCGTTTTGGGTCCATTCACCACGATTTGCTAACGTTGTTCCGAAGTAAGTCCATTAATTATAAAATGGCATACCAAACTGAGCAGAAATCAATTGACAGCTGTTAAAAAGACCAAATCCGGAAAAAGTGTGGCCAGATTGAACACCACACGTCTAAAAAATACCCTTTATAAAGTCGCTTCTTATTTTTTTCTTTCATTCGCTTCTTTAAAGCTTAAATTTTTTTACCCAAAGGTGTAGTAAGAAATTTGTTGATAAAGAATTGTTGTTATTGCATCCGCGGTTAATGTGTACATATTTTGTCGTCGAAGCGCTTCCACAGTTAATTTAATTAGTTTTAAAATAATCCATAGATCTGTAGTGTGTGTATTTATCATTAAACCAAAGCATTTTATTTTACAGAATTTGTTACATGTAAAAACTTTTCCAACAGAAGCACCATCAAATTCCACCTGATAATGTCATGAATGTATTAAAAGGAAACAATGAATTTGGCGAGAATCCCCCATTAATTTCCCAGGAAACTGAAAATGAAATATTACCGGGTTCCAGTGTTTTTCCGGGCGGGAAACTCTAAAAAAGCATATTGTCATTGGAGAGAGTTTCAGGTGTTAATAAAATAAGGACATCTTTCACAAGAGAGAAGTGAGCATTGAGGCCAATCCTATATAAACCTGTCCCCCACTCATCGATATAAAAGAAGTAGCACTCATAAACGTTAGGACAAATTTTCCAGTATTCCGAACAGTAAAGATAACATCAGGGTGGGAAAAGGGTTTCGTTTAGGTAGATATTCTGAATACCAAAAATAGCATACAAAGTATTCAGCATACACACCCACACATATCCCTTTAACACATGTTTGCTTTTATTTCTACTTTATTGTTTTAAGCAATTCTTTTTTTTTGATTCTTTTTGGGTGGCGAATGGCAGTCAAAACGAAATGAAGTTAAAGGAAAATGGAAATGTTTAAATCGTATTATTTCACGGATGATTTCCTGACGAAACGTCAATCATGTCTTCGAAAATAAATTTTGTAAGAATTGCATTAAAGTTCTGAGCAGCTGAAGGAAATCGGAGCGGGTATGGAGAGAATTGTTCATGGAGTTGTTTTTTGCTAAAGACTGGGTTGAAAAACAAAATGAAATTCATACTAGGAGCGTGTTTCGGTTCAATTTCCTGTGATTGAATGCCAAAGTTGTCAAAGTATAGCAAGTGCATGTGCAGAATGATGGCACAGTGTCTGAAACCCGGTTTCGTGTCAAATTAATTCATTGGTTTTTCTTTAAATCTCTGTAGTTCTCAGAGCCATTGTCTGGAATATAATATAAAGGTTAGGTTCAAAGCGTGGCACGACCGGAGAAACTGGCGATTTCCCTCGGAAGTCAATTTCCATGATGAAACCCTGCTGGATATGTAAGCAAGAGAGAAAGAATGTATATAAAGGAGGAGAACATATAGACAGTTTTTCCGGGTTTTAGACTAATATCCGTTATAGTTATCGCTAGATTTAAAAAAGTTTAAACTAGCACATCTAGCTCAGAATATACAAGTTGGAACGCGGTAATTTGCTTATCTGGGAATAAAATAAAAATAGTATGAACCTTAGAAAATTTATTTATTTTATTTTTAAATTTTATTGAACAATAGGGGAATTTTTAAATTACATGGTCTTAAATAGTATATCTGGCAAATGTCGATGTGGGACCTCCATAATTCTTGAAGTTATGGCAAAGCACTGGCGTAAATCTGTACTCGATGCAAATTTTCATTACGCCAGTGTTCTGCCCATAACTTCATCAATTCTGGAGGTCCCAAAAATCGTTTTACTGTTTTGAATTTGTAATACTTATGCGCACATTAAGTAAAATATAAAAAAAATGGAAGACTACAAATTCATAGCAATAATTGAAGTTTTTTAAACAAAATTTGGCAATATTCAAAATAAAAAATCAAAGACTATTAACATTTAACAAAAATTTAAATTTTCAAAAAACAATAAATTTTAATTATTAAATACGAACAATATTGAATTATATATTTTATAAAATAAAATAAACGTAACAAAGACCGTAATGTTCTGTTTAATATGACCTAGATTTCGAGTAAACTGGTCTCGTGATAGGAGATTTTATAGATTTTTATACGATTTTAAGAAAGCGTTTCATAAACTTTTCAAGCGAAAAAAAAATTATGTACGAATATTCTGACTCATGTGCAAGTTCTGCCGACCATTCTGCAAGTTCTGTCTGGGAACTAAAGCTTGTTGTCTTGCATGCGCCTTTTTTCTATTTCGGTCTACAATCGGCCAGGGAGACCAGGATATTTAGCACTTATCAATTGAGCACCACCTTGGCCATATATCCTAGACATCCATATCGCCGATTGCGTTCATCAGTTCGACGGGCGGAGAATAATTGCCTGTAGTTGTTGACCTGCTTACAGCGCCTAAGTCCATTTTGTCACATGCGTCCGCCATCTCGTAGCCAGGTATATTGCTGTGCCCCGGTGCACATGTCAGCGTAATATTATGCCTTAGATTCGTACTCGTATAAATCTTCATAGCTGCTATGCTATTAACATATATCCGCACATTTGATGGATACGTGCTAAGTTCCAAAATCTTGTCTACAGCTGTATTAATTGCGAAAACTTCCGCCCGAAAACCCCTGATACCGAACATTACTACATTTTGGTACCATCCGCAAAGATTGAGATTTCGTCCTCTAATATTAAAGCGTCTGATGGAAAATTTACTCTCGTTGCAATTTCTGTTCTAAAGAGTATCCTCTGTATCCCCTTCGGTGGCAAAAAGTCTGACCTTTCGTCAAGTATAGGGTGATCCATCTAGAGTTATTGTTTTAATGGGTTTTTCTCACAGATTACGCGTGAGTTGTATTAAACTTTAAATAAACTATTTTTTATTTGTTTTCAGTACTGTTTGACATTTCATCATGGAAAGACTTACACCGCAACAACGTCTCCTAATTGTGCAAATGAAAATGAGCGATCGGCAAGAAACTTAGTCAGTGGCCCATTTCTGGCTCAACAGCAACGTCAATAAACAAAATTCCCACATTTGGGCTGAAGAGCAACCAGAAGAGGTTCAAGAGGTGTCATTATACCCAAAAAAAAAATAACAATTTGGTGCAGTTTATGGCCTAGTAGAATCATCGGTCCATATTTTTCTAAACAGATGATGGCCGTAACTTAACCGTGAATGGTGCCCGCTCTCGCGCCATGATATCGGACTTTTTGCTGAAGAAATTTGATTTTAACATGACAGTGCCACTTGCCATACAGTTGCTCAATGTATCTATTGAGAGGTAATTTCGAAGACTAGCTAATTTCTCGTTTTAGACCGGGGAGTTGGCCGCCTATATCATGTGATATCATACCTTTAGACTTTTTTCTTTGGGGCTACGTAAAGTCCAAAGTCTATGCTGACAAACCAGCTACGAGTCAGGTTTTGGAAGCCTACCGGTTGAAATGCTCGAATGATTCATTCAAAATTGGACCCTCAGAATGTACACCCTGGGGTGTTGTTGTGGCCATTCTTCGAAGGAAATTATATTCAAAAAATAAATGGCATAAAATGTTTTTTCGAATAAAGATTTAAGATTCCACACTTGATTTAAATTTTTATATTTGTTTTTTTTTTTTTATTTTAAAAAAATATTTCTAGATGGATCACCCGATATACTATTCATCTAGTCGGCCGATCTCAGTATTTCGCCGAGTCCATGCGTACTAGTTTACCTTAAACGAAGGGCAATACTTTCTTTTACCACTTGATTTCACAGTAATTGCGAGAAGCTTTTATGCGTCTCAGAGATAACTGTCTTTCTGTTTAAGTATTCGGTATTCACGTTGTAAAAAAATATATATTTGTGAAATTTTGTAAATAATAAATTTTTGTGGACAAACAATGTACACACTTATATTTTTCAATTGTTATAATTTAGACTCCTTAAAGCCATCACGACGCTATAAAATTAATTTATTGAATATTTAAGCAAGTTTAAGATGTTGCTACTCGGCTATAAACCAGAGTTACTTGTGTTATAGTCTCATGCACTGTCTTTGGCACACCGGCAGGTTTCATTTCAAACTTTTATTTTTTTTAATATTTTTGCATATTAGTTTTTATGAAAATTTTTTTAGGGTGGTACTTAATTTTATTTAATACGTTATAGAGGTGTAAAAATGCAGAAAATGCACCTAGTCGTCTCCCACATCACACATATTTAAATATATTTAAGTCCCTGACTTGATTCGGCTTCTTGTCGTATTCGTTGCAGGCTGGTTGTATGTAATTATTTTTGGTTATTCGATCTGCTTAAATGTTTTAATGGCTGAAATCCTGCTGCCGAAAACTACATAAAACAGCTCTCTTTTATTAAGACATCTATGATGTCTCAACTACTGTGCATTGCTAGTTTGTGTAACAAAGATTCAAGACATAAGTTACTTTTCCCTTCGTTGTACTATCTTAAATATATTATTAAAGTGCTTCGCATTGTCATGTCAAAAAAACGAACTTTAGATCAAACTTTAGGTTGGTAAGTTTTCACAAGAATTCACTTGAGTGATGTTGCACCTATTCTTGATAATAAAATTATGAGAAAGTACAAAAGACTACATTAATTCGTATTGCAATTTACAACTCGCTTACTATTTCCATCGTCCCTTTCAATGTTGGCTAGAAAATGATTGTTTTAAGTGTAGCCTAAAGCTATTTCGTAAAGAACGTTATTCGTCTAGACGAAATTAAAACAAAATATTGCGTTTGTCGTATAAAAATAATTCTGAAAGCTCACCGGGCGTATGAGTTACATTAATTAGCATTGGAACAATTATACGCCACAGTGTACGTTTAATTAGGACTTTCCGTTTTGCTATTGTTCACATATAAAAGTGAGTGGCCTGTAATGAACATTGACATCTAATTTATTGCGTTGCCAAGGCTAAATAGGCTGTTAGCCAGGAGCTCTAGTAAATGGACATATTGACTTACAATTAATTACAATTATTGGTAAAACAAATATTTGTCCTTTGCATTAGACTTAAGTAGTAACGCGTTAAAGCACTTTGTACGTATTGAATATTTCGTTACGGAAATTTGAATACTTAAGTGGTTTATTATTAGGATAGATTTAAATGAGTGGGTTGCGCCAGGTGAGAGAAGGGTAAGTAAGTCATGAAAGGGAGTGGGCGGGGGAGTTGAAAGCAGAAAGTTAAGGCGGAAGAAGAGAAGGTTGAGCGCATTTTCTGGGAGTTTTAAAAATAATAGGTAATCTCGAAAAAGTTCGCTAATTAAACCGAATATAATATATCGAGCTGCTTGAGAACATCTGCTTCCAAGTAAGGAAAGCTACTAAGTAAGGAAAGTCGTCGTTTCTGTAGACTTATATAGGGTGACCCATCTAGAGGTATTTTTTTCATAAGGTCTGAGTTTACGTGTGAGTTGCGTTAAACTTTATTTTTTTTCCTTTTCAGTATTGTTTGCCATTTTATCATAGAAAGACTAACATCGCAACAACATCTCCAAATCCTGCAACTGAATTATGGATATCAAAAACGAGAAGATCCGCTGTTTTCGAACAATGGTTTATTCAGTGATGAGGCCCCTTTCTGGCTCAACGGCAACGTTATTAAATAAAATATCCGCATTTGACCTGAAGCGCAACCAGAGAAAACCAACGAGTCATCGAAAATTGGACTTAACAGATGGACCATCTGAGACGTAGCTGCGTGGGTCAACATTTGATAGATATAATCTTCAAAAAAATAATACCAAAGAATGTTCTATAAAATGATAAACATTCCCCATTAAATTTGAATTTTCTGTGTTTTTTTTCTTTAAAAAAGTAGGGAACCTCTAAATGGACCACCCTTTATAAAATATTAGAAAGAGCATGAAACATGTCACTCATCGACAGCGATGAACAAATCCTCCAACCACCGTATGATGCCACTCAAAGAAATGTAGCAATACATCAATCATAACCAGTCGTTGTTGGCCAAAAATCAACTTCCCTTACGACACAGTCACTTCAGCCGACAAGTTCTACGTGACAAAGGCTGCTGTTGTTTCGTTTTTATAACTATATTTGTAAGTGGCCGCTATAATAGCTTTGGATACGCTTGACCTAAGCTATATTGAAACATGTACATATTTCACCATGTATTACGTTCTATCACGACGTGTATATTAAAATTCTTCGTAAGGTTCCCTTCTCTCTTTTTTATTTTTTTGTTCAAAACCCCAAACATAAATTATTTCACAATTTAATCTTTCTCGGTATATGAAACACGTTCGAGCGTCTAATACACACCGTAGCGAAACGAAGATATGGCATATATCAAAATACATCATGACCCCACAGAGATCACGTACAAATAGTTATAGAACCATAAAATAATTATTACGATTGGGTTAAATAACAACATATGTTCGACATAAACCACCGAAACAAACAAAAGGAATAGGGCAAAAAATTACATGAAATAAATCCTGAATAGTCTGTGGTCTAGCAAGCACAATGATACCAGTGAAGGGCAAGAAAATAAATACAAATACGGTTGTGTGTTTAAATTGAAAATAGCTGGGAATAATGGACAAAGGGATGCAAAGAGAGACTCTATTTAGCGTCAAACTGTTACAACATTAAACACCCATTTCAATAGTAGAACCGAACATACCCCGTTAATGTCATATGGCCTTTGAAAGCTAACCTCAATAGCGTTAGTCTGTAACGGGATTTAAAAATTGTTTCAACTTTTATCATATAGTGGTCAGATAATGAGAACCGTATCCCTGTTATAGCGCTTTTCAAGTGTGAAGTGAAAAAAGGGATATTTTCAAAACGCTCCGGCCACTAGGGATTAGACGCTATTCGTCTACCGATGCATAAAACTTTTTAAGGAGACTGGAGATGTAAAAGACCGCCACCGGTCGGGCCGCCCTCACTCTGTTCGAACATGCATGTCATTAAAGCCCTTAAATCAAGAATTCACAGAAATCCGCTCCGAAAACAGAAAATCATGGCCCGTGAGATGCATATCACACAAAACTCCACGAGTCGAATCATTAAAAAAGACTTGGGACTTGGGGCTTTCAAACGAAGTACAGGACATTTATTGACTACAGCTTTAAACAAAAATAGGAATGGAAATGCAAACGTCTTCTGGTGAAGCACGCTGATAACTTGCACAGAAAAATTTTGTTCACCGATGAAAATAGTTTTACCGTTCAGGAAAAATTTAACAAGTAAAATGATAGAGTGTATGCGCGGTCATCCAAAGAAGCTTCTGAACTGATCCCAAGGGTGAAAAAGGGTCAGTCATGGTTTGATGGGGTGTCTCTTACGATGGGGTTACTGACCTGCATTTCTGCTAAAAGAGGTTAAAACTTCGGTCAAAGTTTACCAAGAAACCGCTTTAGAAGCAGTTGTGAAGCCTCTTAACAATTCCCTGTTCCAAAACCAGCCATGGATTTTCCAGCAGGATTCTGCGCCGGCCCATAAGGCTAAAACGTCCCAGGCCTGGCTTCGACACAATTTGCCAGAGTTGATTTCCTTTGAAAAATGACCTTCAGGCAGTCCAGATTTGAACCCATTGGATTACAAATTGTGGACGGTTTTTGAGGACAAGGTTTGTCACAAAAGATACCCCAACATTGGATCTCTTACGACTGTTTTGGTTCGAGCTGTGGCCAATTTTCCAATGGACGAGGTTCGTGCAGCTATTGACGATTGGCCAGTGCGACTTAAGGCGTGTGTAAAGACAAAATACGGAGGTTTCAAATAGGTAGATTCTAGATAAATATATTAAAAAATATTTGGTCCAAAAACATTCAGTACTTTTTATTTTACAGCATAAAACGTGTGTAACAGTATTTATGTCCCTACTAAGTATGTAGCTGCCTAAAAAGGGTTATCCAACTAATACGCACAATTTTATTTGTAAATAAAACAAATAGTTTTTAGAAGGATCTATGGCAATTATCTGCGGGATAAAATATCGACGAAATGCTTGTCACGGCTTCGGTGGCATACCCCTAGCCGATGGTCCATATTTTCAAAGACTCTGAGACATAATAGAGGCTCAATGGCGTTATTGTGCCGATTTATCTCATCATTAAGCTCTTGCTGTGATCTTGGCTTATTGGCGTACACTTTTTGTTTAAAATAACTCCAAAGAAGGATGTCCAGTGGTGTCAAATAACATAATCGTGGAAGACAATTAACATCGCCACGGCGTGACATAATACGGCCCATTGAATTTCTCGTGCAAAAGAACAATTATTTCGTTGGCTGTGTGGAAGGTGACACTCTTCTGTGGGAATCACATATCGGTTAGGTCCATATCCTTATCCTTAATTTCTTGGTAACATAATTCCGTTATTACTCGGCCGATTTCATTTTTGCAGGAGTACGGCCCAACGATGTCGCCAGCTTAAAAACCGCACCAAACAGTCACTCTTTTTAGATGCATCGTCTTTTCAACAATCACTTGCGGCTTCGCGTTTGCCAAAATGCGTTAATTCTGCTTGTTAACGAATTCACAGAGATAAAAATCCACAGAGATGAAAGCCACTCGCTGAGTATGGTTTTCTTGGTAAAGCCACAATTCACTGCTCTCTGTTCAACCAACCATTGCGCGTATTAAAAGCGCTTAAATTGGTCAGTAGGCTTCAGTCGATTTAACCTTGTAAGCGTGTAAATTAAAAATTCGCATCAGTGATGTGTTTGAGATGTTTAATTGTTGGGCACGACCATGAGTCGAGGTTGACGGCTCTTCTGCCACACTATCGCGTACAACATCAATGCTTTCAGCAGCACGAACTGATCGCGCAGTCAAAGGTGTTTTCAAATTTCCTACAGACCCGGATTGCTGAAAATTTGCGCATAATTCTCCCGATTGTCGACAAATTTGGTCGATTATACTGTCCAAAAAAGTATCGAAATGTATTTTGAATTGAACGCCTATTTTCGTAAAAGAATTTCACAACCTATCATGCTGCTCTTCATGGTTGAATTTGCTAAACACTGAAACTTAGAAATGTCGAATTAAGTTAGGTAAATAACTTGAGCCTAAGGTGTGGCTCACAATTAACACCATGCATTAAGGTTGGACCACCATAAATACATTTTTTAGCCGTATCATAGCCATTCCGTAGTTCTTTTGCAATGTTCCAACTAAACACCCCTCCCTACCCAATATTTCAGTACACATCCCATATATATTGAAAAGTTACAAAATAAACCACAAACAAACTTGGCAGAGTGGCTGAAATTAAGTCATATAAAACTTTAACCGAAAGGGTAGACTTAATGTTTATTTATAGCTGCCTCCCTACGTTACTTTACCACTTTACGAACCGTACCACCACTCGACCAATAAATATCGATTTCTAGGAGGCTTTGTTTAAGGATTAAACTGAAATTATCGAGAAATAAATTACTCATGATAAGTTTCTTATTTTGTTCTTTCGTGAGTAGAATATAAGCTTTTGCACTTTTTGTTACTTCAACCACAAGGAGTTAGGAATAAATTAAGCAAACTTTTTCAGTTTGCTTAAGAAAGAAACTAGACCCACCTTTATACCCCGGCCTCTGATGTGAAAAGAAAACAAAATGTTTCCTTTGAGCATTTAAATGATGACGCTAATCTCTGTAGACTGTTAAAGTCCTTCATGGCAAACGTTAATTATTTAAATGATTGTACAAAAATGGAAAATGGATATTCGTTTTGGGCAGTTATTTTCTGCAAGCGTTTAGTTTTCGAAATGGTTTAGTAGGTATTTTATAATTTTTGCATTCAGGGGCAAGATACAAACAAAATGCAAATTTATTTGTGGAGAAGGAGGTTAATGTTTAAGTTGATATTAATTTTATAGTTATGATGTTTTCTATTGACCGAAGATTAATCTGTAATCAAATAATGTTTATACAAATGCCACATCTTCCATAACAGAGCAAAGCACATACGAGATTACTTTGCTTTAAGGTTTGACCCCACGTTTGAACGTTCGCCTCTTCAGATTGTAAGTTTTGTCATATAATCAGAATGATCACGAATTTTCTGAGAAAGAGAAGGTTTTAAAGCATCCGAGCCCCAAAAAATATCAGGGTTGCCAAAGTTGATATAATTGTACTTTTTTGATACAGTTTCGGCATAGACAGTACCGTAGTAAAACCTCCTCTCATTTGGGCTTGTTTGATACAGTTTACAAATGTTCGGATCTATATTTTATAGCCTACAACACTCAGGTATTATCACTTAATGCTGCTGTTTGTAACAACTTACAGGAACAGAGATAAATTCCATGTTTAGTACACTGCTCGATTCACTATCCGTTTCTGAGTCCATGGAGCGATGTCCGTCTGTCTGTTCATCTTTCGGCTGCTTAATCTAGAGTTCTTTTTTAAAATAAAAAAATACAAAAATTCAAACCAAGTGTAGAATCTTTATTGGTCATTGGAAAGAACATTTTATACTCTTTATTTTTGAATACAATCTCCTTTAAATATTGGCCTCAAATACGCCTCAGGTTGTCCATTATGAGGGCCCAATTTTGGATGACAATTCGAGCATTTCATCCGGTATGGTGTTAATGGCACGGGTAAATTTGGCTTTGTCAGGATAAACATTGATCATTACGTCACCCAAAGAAAAAATTCTAAAGGTGTGATATCACCCGATCTAGGCGCCCAACTCACCGGGCCAAAACGTGAAATTAGCTGCTCTTTGAAATGACCTCTTAATAGATCCATTGTTTGAGCAGCTGCGTAGCAAGGGGCACCGTCCTGTTGAAACCAAATGTTGTCATGAGTAGGGACTTGAATTTTAGCTAGCAAAAAGTCCGATATCATAGCACTATAGCGAGCATCATTCACGGTTACGTTCCGGCCATCATCATTTACTGTCATCAAATACGGACAGCTGATTCCACCAGCCCATAAAACGCACCAAACCGTGGTTTTCTCTGGATATAATGGCACCTCTTTAAGCTCTTTTGGTTGCTCTTCAGCCCAAATGCGGCATTGACGTTGCCGTTGAGCCAAAAATAGGCCTCATCACTGAATTTTGGTCGAGAACTGCGGATCTTCTTCGAGCTTTTGAAGAGCACAAACACTGAAACGTCGACGCGCAAGAAGGTCGACAAGCTTTTTTTCTGCACGAGCTGTATTTTGTACGCTTTTAAACCAAGATCCTTCCGTAAAATGCTCCAAATTGTTTCATACGACAAGCCAAGCTGTTGAAAACGGTGCCGTATCGATTCCTGCTGGTTTTTACGTACACTTTCAGCTACTGTCGCTATGTCTTCAATACTTCGTGCTGGATGTGGTCTCCTGATGTGTCATACAATAGTGAAATTATGGGTGGTGATGGTTATCTGAAGAGTGCGTTTTTTTTATTTTATATTTTTATTATTTTATTTATTTACTTACGAGGGCGACCGCACAACTAACAGGCCTGGCACATTTTCTGTTTTACTAGCAACTTTTTTTTTGTGTGTTAAAAACAATCTTTTATAAGCCATCTGTCAAAATTTCCGAAATATTTAATAATTATTTTCTTTGTTACAGGTGATTGAAGTAAACAAGTTTTATAATTTTTGAAAAATGGAAAATAAAGAGTTTCGTGCGGTAATTAAACACTTTTATATGAAAGGTTATACGCCACAATTAATCAAAGATGAATTGGATTCTGTTCATGGTGATAATGCACCATCATACTCCACCATGAAATCCTGGGTTCAACAATTTAAAATGGGTCGTTCAAGTACGGAAGATGAACAACGCTCTGGAAGACCGAAAACTTCTACTACTATTGAAAACATTAGAAAAATATTTAATGAAGTGACTAAAGATAGACGAATAAAGCTCAGAGAACTTGCTGATATTGTTAAAATACACGAAAAACAAGTTTGGAGTATTTTACAGGATGAACTCCACATGAAAAAGCTATCCAAAAACTATCCGCCGCTCCGAGAAGCTTTTAGCGATTTATCAGCGTAATCCAATAGAGTTCTTGCGCCGATTCATAACTGTTGATGAAACATGGATCCATCACTACATCCCAGAATGCAAAGAACAGTCAAAACAATGGATTGAAGCTGGTAAAAGTGGTCCCAAGAAGGCGAAAACTGTTAAGTCAGCAGGAAAAGTAATGGCCACAGTATTTTGGGATGCAAGGGGTGTAATATTTATTGATTATCTTGAGAAAGGAAAAACTATAAATAGTGAATATTAGTGTGCATTATTGTATCGGTTGAGTGAAGAAATCAATATAAAACGACCGCATTTAGAAAAAAAAGTTCTTTTTCATCAAGGTAATGCTCCTTAACACACTGCATTTTTAACTCAACAAAAACTGGCCGAATTACGATTTGAAATTGCTCCGCATCCACCATATAGTCCAGATTTAGCTCCATCTGATTATTTCTTGTTTCCAAATTTAAAAAAAAATTTCGGAGGCAAAAAATTTTCTTCCGATAGCGAGGTTATTGCTGAAACTTTTTTTTTATTTTGGATGGAGCATTACGAACGACCAAACCCTATGTCCTCTAACATTGGACCTTAACGGTCCATAATATGGACCTTAACGGTCCATAATATTCCCCATACAAACTTCTCTTCCGATTTGAGTTCTTGTAGCTTTAGAATACACAAACATCAAATTAAATTTTGTATGTTACGTTATGAGCGACAAATAATTAACTAAAAAAATTGAGTCCGACCTTGCTCAAGCTCCAGGCAGAGATGTTTAATCCTCTGAATAGCAGAGTGGTGTAAGCTTTTGCATAGTTGGCCACGCTCGACTTTAACTTTTTTTTGGAGTTATATTTCGTTATTTTTTGAGAAATAAGTTAGAGTTTTTGCGAAATTAGTTTTACCGGAGTAACAGAATTTTTTTGGATTAAGCAAAGCTTTCGAACTAGTTGATCATTTAATCCAAATAAAAAAGCTGGAATTTTTCGGTATTCAAACCTCCGGTATAAAATTTATTAACTTGCACAATAGGCGACAGTATGCTTAAATTGGGAACATTCAAAGTACTCGTAGTACGCGTATCAAGCCTGTTGTCCCTCAGGGAAATATTATTGGCCTCTTGCTATTTTTGATTTATATAAATGATTTGAAAAATATAAACTTCTTTGGAAAACTTTATATTTCTGTAGATGATATATGCCTGTTACACAGTACAACAGCCAATCTGGGGGGTGAGAAATTCCAAGTCAGGGTGATGGTACTACGTCAGTATATTAAAACCCTCAAAGGGTTTTGCGTTCGTATGTGACCTTTTATATTTTTTCCTTATCTTGATGTTTTTTCGCTTAGTTGTAAAATGTTGGCAAAAACGTAGTTTGACATAACTCGAGAACGACTAGTTTTATTTTGCTGAAATAAATTGAGAAAAATTAATAACACATTTTCTTTAATCCAGTAATATACTGTTTCTCTACCAAATCAATATTTTTGCAATTAGAAATAAATTTATGAAGAAAATTTTGCCAAAAAAAAAAAATTTTAAAAAAAATGTTCCAAAAATATTCCACAGTGTTATAAGCATCAATTATAAGTCTCAAGGCACAGATCGAGTACTATGCGTCAATTTTGTTTGAATATGCTCGTCTTAATAAATAGTGCGTTAATGTTGATAACATCAAATTTGTTAGATTTAGGCCATAGTTATTGAAAAAGAACCAGATATGACCGTTTTTATCGATGATAAACTTGTAAATCAATCGCACTCAATTAAATACCATAGAGTTATTATTACCTCAAACCTTTCCTGTGATATGCATATTGAAATGGTAGAAAAGAAGATTTCAGTAGCCATTGGTATTCTACGGAAATTTAAGTCTAGACTGTCCACTGAAATTAAACTTCAACTATATTACTGCCTAATTCATTGCCATTTTGAAATCTTTGCAATCCCATCAAAATGAAGCCTTAAAAATAGTTTATGATCTACCTAGAGATTTTTCCACTATTGAACTATATAGACGTTATGCCAATAATGATTTTCCAGTAAGAGTAATTTTTAGATATAGCATATAACAAAACTAGTTGGAAATTCGTTTTTTCAGATTCATCGACACTCTCAATTGAATACTCGTACAAATCGCTCAAACCTAATACCATCAAGATGCAGGCTTGAATTAACAAAGCAGAAGATTAAGTAGGCTAGACCCCACGAATTTAATCAATTACCTCAAGATATCAAAAAAATGCTAGAATATCTATATTTAAATCCAAATTAAAGTCATATTTACTTGAAAAGATTGAAATACTTGTATAATTATAATACTTTTTACTGAAATTATTTTTTAGTAAAATATATGTATAAGTATCTATAAATGTAAGCCAATAGTTCACTATTAAAGCCCTTAAGGCGCGGAGATGCTAAAATCATTGTATCTCAAAAATCCCCACTGTTTACAATCTGTTTACCGCCGCACGGATAAGTTTTCCTGGTGACATTCTAAGTGATCCAAATATCTTCTTTTGTGTAACATGCCTACGAGGGCGGTTCGGAAACTTCTTAGCCTAGCACTAAAAGCGCGGTATAAACCGAAAAAAGTTAAGTGTTTTGGAAACTTCCATTTCTGCTATGAACACATGTTTGTTTCAATCTGGCAACTCCTTCATATAGAAACAGGTGTTCACAAAAGACGCATCCACGATTTTTTTACAATGGAAAAATTAGAAATGCGTGGTGTCATTAAATATTTACATAAAAAAGGTTTATCGGGACAAGAAATTCATAATGATATGGTGAATGTGCTAGGTGAAAGTGCTCCTTCATATGCAACAGTAAAAAATTGGGTTGCTGAATTTAAACGTGGTCGTACAAGCATTGAGGATGAACCACGTAGTGGACGTCCAAAAACAGCAACAACAACAGAAATTGTAGCCAAAGTGCATGATATGGTATTAAATGATCGAAGAATAAAAGTGCGTGAAATAGCTTATATCATGGGCATCTCAAATGATCGAATCTATTTAATTTTGCATGAAGAACTACAGATGAAAAAGCTTTCTGCAAGATGGGTGCCGCACTTGTTAACAGTCGACCAAAAACGCATAAGAATGAACATTTCTCAAGCTTGTTTGGATCGTTTTCAGCGAAATAAAATGGATTTTAAACGTCGTTTCATAACTGTTGATGAGACATGGATTCACCACTATACTCCAGAGACAAAAGAACAATCCAAACAATGGACTGAAGCTGGAGGAAGTGCCCCAAAGAAGGCAAAAACAATTTAATCGGCTGGTAAGGTTATGGCAACGGTTTTTTGGGACTTCAAAGGTATTTTATTGATTGACTATCTGCAAAAGGGTAAAACAATAAATTCAGAGTACTATTGCAACCTTTTAGATCAATAAAATGTACAAATTCGAGAAAAACGTCCTGGCAAAACACAAAAAAATAATTTGCGCAAAAGATAACCAGCGCAAAAGAGTGTTTTAACGAATTAAAGTACGAGTTGCTTGACCACCCACCTTATTCTCCTGATTTAGCTCCCAGTGACTTTTACCTGTTCCCAAATCTAAAAAAACTCCTTGCTGGCAAGCGTTTTACCTCAAATGAAGATGCAATTACAGTTGTAAACCACTATTTTGAAGACCTTGAGGAAAACTATTTTAATCAAGGAATAGAATTGCTAGATAAGCGTTGGACTAAGTGTATTGAAGTTTCAGGAGATTATTTTATTAAAAAATAAAAATATTTTTGAAAAACTAACTATTCTCTTTCATTGATAGGCTAAGAACTTTCCGAACCTCCCTCGTACTTTCTAGAATTATGTTTAAATCACAATGTCTGTCATATTGTGGTAATTTAAAAATAGAAAATCCCCTTTTCTGCAAAAGATGTGGTCTGAATAATCAGCACGGTGTCTTTTTGAAGGATTTTACGCTTAAACACACACATACAAATACGCATTTGCTTATCGACCAGCAAACCCTATGGTTAACCCATAAACCAACAGCTTAAATTTTTCCATCCTTGCAAAAATAACCACCAGCCGAATGACCACCCATTCGATCAGCCCCATCTTGGCCATATGCATATGACACAAATAAAGAGCAGTGATTGACCAATATTCAGCCACCACCATGACCACCATCATAATGGTCATCAACATTGTTTTTATGGTCATCATGATGGCGTCACCGCCATCATCATCCCATCATAATTATCAGCGCGCCACAAAAAAAGGGACAGGGACGTTCACTTTTTACATGCCACTAACTGTTGTCCCTATATTCCCCTCTCTCCCTCCGACGAAGGATGAAAATGAATTTCATTCAGTTTGTGTCATTTTTCCTTTGCAGCTGTATGCGGTTGACTGTGTGTGTGTATGTCAGTGCACACATATTCATGTTGCCACTCGTAGATGTTATAAATTCAGGGATAGACTTACCTCAGCGGATCTTTTATATGAATGTAACGGTCTAAGGATATTGCACATAAATTCAGTATGGACGCTGTGGAGCACATCACATCAAAGGCAACCCATGTATCACAAAATTGTGCACCAAAAATCCAATAACCTGCAAATAAAAGAAAAAAATCAGCGTCAAGAAAATAAATTCAACCAATAATGAAAAAAAATGTATAAATATACATAGTAGCTAACTGGGGACAAAATGAGATAATTAGAAAAAATATGAATGCCTTTTGAATTTTCTACTATTAATGTGTAGGACTAAATTAGGTTTTATAAATTTTTTAAAGCGATCAAAGAAAACCAAGGACGCACAGTGCTCCAGAAATCTTTGGTTGGGAATCAATTTCTAGTTTCTGCTATGTTTGCCAATATTTAAATATGCAAAACCATTCATGATTTTTTATTTACCGACCAGCGCTTTGCAGTCGGAGTTTTAAAAATTTTCCCGGAATTGGAGTAGGGTAAAAAAAATGTGCTTGACTTCAACTCTAGAAAAAGTTTAAAATTCTACCAAAGAAACAATTATTTTCCAGATTTTTTAGATATTACGTTAAGAATAAATGTATTATCCTAGGCTGGGTTAAAGTGTGGAGTCAAGTCGGAGCACGAGTCAAAAAAAAAATGTGCCCGTCTTCAACAACAGAAAAAGTTTAAAATTCTGTCAAATGAAAAAATTAATTTTCCAAATTTTTTAAATTTTATTTATTTTAGGCTAGGTAAAAGTAAAAATTTTAAGTCGGGCATGGCCGACTAGCAGACGATTAAGTACTTCTATCTGGAGTTAATTATCGGGAGGGACCTTTGTGCAGAGGGACCTTTGTGCAGAGCCTACTCAACAACATTAACTAATATGATCCAACGTTACAGGAAATGGGTGCTGCTATAAATTGATTGTTAAGCTCCATATAAGATTTGCTAGGAATCGGATATTAATGTTGACTTTTAAAGATAGAGATTCTCTTTTTCAGAATCAACGTAAAAAGAAATTGGAGAAATGTATTTGCTACGGTTGCCAGGCAGACTGTACAGCTGTTTCTAAAACCGCCAAGGTTTTACTTCAGCAGTCTTTGGCACCGATTACTTCGGCAACAAATCAAATAATTTATACAGGAGACAGATTCTTAATTATACACCTATGTTGTCCACCTTTGCTACAGTTAATTACACAGTACAACAGATAATCTGGGGGGGTGAGAAATTCCAAGTCAGGGTGATGGTACTAGGTCAGTATATTAAAACCCTCATGGGGTTTTGCGTTCGTATGTGCCAGTTTTTTTTCTTCACTTAATTGTAAATACAAGCAGAACGCGTTAATCGATTTCTATGATCTATGTCGCATTTTGTTTATAGGTTATGTGACTTTACGTGAAAGTTATAAGACTCTACACGATTTTCCGTTTGGGATTTATATGTTTTTTGGCAAAATTTTCTTCATAAATTTATTTCTAATTGCAAAAATATTGATTTGGTAGAGAAACAGTATATTAATGGATAAAAGAAAATGTAATTATTAATTTTTCTCAATTTATTTCAGCAAAATCGAACTAGTCGTTCTCGAGTTAAGTCAAACTACGTTTTTGCCAACATTTTACAACTAAGCGAAAAAACATCAAGATAAGGAAAAAATGTAAAAGGTCATAAAAACTGGCACATACGAACGCAAAACCCTTTGAGGGTTTTAATATACTGACCTAGTACCATCACCCTGACTTGGAATTTCTCACCCCCCAGACAATAACCCCAAAAATGTTCCACAGTGTTATTTGTCGCTCATAACGTACCATACAAAATTTAGGTGTGATCGGGTATAATTGTGGTTTCTAGAGCTACAGGTCCTCAAAGAGGCTATTATGTGAAGCTACTTGAAAGCATTGACCAATATGATCTAATGTTACAGGGCATATGTGTTAGCCGCTTATAAAACGCCGTGCAAGATTTGGTAATAGTCTGGTGTTAATTTTTGGCTTTTAATATTACAGATTCTGAAATCGGAAAGAACCTTTATGTCAGGCTAAACGAAAGTATGGACCTATGTGACCAGCTTTACCACAGTTAATTATTTGTCGCTCATAACATGTCATACACGATTTAAGAGTGATGCGGATTGTTTTGTGGCTTCTCGAGCAACAGGACCTCAAATCAGGAGGGACCTTTGTGTGGGGGCTATTCGAGAACTTAGACTGCATGCAAAATTTGGTAGGAATCTGATATAAAACGTGACTTCTAAAACATTAGGTTCTTAATTCTGGAAGGACCTTTGTGTGAGCTATAGGAAAATATGGACCTATGTGGCCCAGTTTCAGCACAGTTAATTAACGGCTGTTTACGAGGGCGGTCGCAAAACTAACTGGCCTGGCACATTTTCTGTTTTACTAGCAACTTTTTTTTGTTTTTTAAAAGCAATCTTTTATAAGCCATCTGTCAAAATTTCCGAAATATTTAATGATTATTTTCTTTGTTACAGGTGATTGAAGTAAACCAGTTTTATAATTTTTGAAAAATGGAAAATAAAGTTTCGTGCGGTAATTAAACACTTTTATATGAAAGGTTATACGCCACAATTAAGAAAAGGTGAATTGGATTTTGTTATGGTGATAATGCACCATCGTACTCCGCCGTGAAATCCTGGGTTCAACAATTTAAAATGGGTCGTTCAAGTACGGAAGATGAACAACGCTCTGGAAGACCAAAAACTGCTACTACTATTGAAAACATTAGAAAAATATTTAATGAAGTGACTAAAAATAGACGAATAAAGCTCAGAGAACTTGCTGATATTGTTAAAATACACGAAAAACAAGTTTGGAGTATTTTACATGATGAACTCCATATGAAAAAGCTATCCGCAAGATATGTGCCGCGTTTGTTGACTTTGCCCCAAAAAATCGTTCGTTGGACCAATTCCGAGGAGCTTTTAGCGATTTATCAGCGTAATCCAATAGAGTTCTTGCACCGATTCATAACTGTTGATGAAACATGGATCCATCACTACATCCCAGAATGCAAAGAACAGTCAAAACAATGGATGGAAGCTGGTAAATGTGGTCCCAAGAAGGCGAAAACTGTTAAGTCAGCAGGAAAAGTAATGGCCACAGTATTTTGGGATGCAAGGGGTATAATATTTATTGATTATCTTGAGAAAGGAAAAACTATAAATAGTGAATATTAGTGTGCATTATTGGATCGGTTGAGTGAAGAAATCAATATAAAACGACCGCTTTTAGAAAAAAAGTTCTTTTTCATCAAGATAATGCTCCTTCACACACTGCATTTTTAACTCAACAAAAACTGGTCGAATTACGATTTGAAATTGCTCCACATCCACCATATAGTCCAGATTTAGCTCCTACTGTTATTTCTTGTTTCAAAATTTAAAAAAAATTCTCGGTGGCAAAAAATGTTCGTCCAATAGCGAGGTTATTGCTGAAACTGAGGCATATTTTGAAGGTCTTGAAAAATCTTATTTTTCGGCTGGAATTAAAAAACTTGAAAAACGTTTGATGAAGTGTATTGACTTGGAAGGAAATTATGTTGAAAAATAATAATAATTGAAATAAATAATAATAATTCCAAAAAAACGGTTCTTTTATGTTAGGCCAGTTACTTTTTCGGTCGCCCTCGTATAAGGCAGCAGGTACAACTTGGACGTGCTCGGATGTAAATTGTGGCTTCTAGAACCTCAAGGTATTCATTATTTTTCGTTTAACCATTTGAAGCTTGTTAGGTTGAAAACGAGCCAAAATTAATTTAGAAAAATTTAATTTTTACAGTTTCTAAAGTAGGCATTGCAGGACTTTTGATCAGACGGTGTCTCGCAATGATGGACTATCATGGAAGGAGAACGTCAATCCCTGATATTTCACTTTATCAAAAACCCAAATACTCGTAAGGTGGATGTGATATATGTTTTAAAACAAAATGCACATAAAGGGTGTTTTTTCAGACGATTGTTTTTCAAGAAGAAATAAAACTAATATAACTTAAAGGTATGGCCAAGAATTTACCTTTTTTATAAAGATGAGGGTTTGTCATTATGTTTTAAAAATGATTTCGGGCCGTCGCGGCTGACTCAAATAAATTCTAGCCGAGAGGCCCAAATTTTGAAACTACTTAGTAGGGGCATAAATACTGTTACAACATTGACCCATTTCAATAGTAGAACTGAACATACCACTGTTTGAGGGGCCGCCCACGCTCTGTTCGAACACCGCATGTCATCAAAGCCGTTAAATCAAAAATTCACAGAAATCCGCTCCGAAAACAAAAAATCATGGCCCGTGAGATGAATATAACGCAAAAGTCCAAGAGTCGAATCATCAAAAAAGACTTGGGACTTGGAGCTTTCAAACGACGTACCGGACATTTATAGACTGCAGCTTTAAAAAAAATAGGTTTGAAAAATGCAAACGTCTTTTGGTGAAGCACGCTGATGACTTGCACAGAAAAATTTTGTTCACCGATGGAAAAAATTTAACAAGCAAAATGACAGAGTGTATTCGCCGTCATCTAAGGAAGCATCTGAACTGATCCCAAGGGTGGAAAAGGGTCATTACCCAAATTCAGTCATGGTTCGGTGGGGTGTCTCTTACGATAGGGTCACTGACCTGTATTTCTGCGAACAAGGAGACAAAACATCGGCCAAACTTTACCAAGAAACCGTTTTGAAAGCTGTTGTGAAACCTCTTAACAATTCCCTGTTCCAAAACCAGCCATAGACTTTTCAGCAGGATTCTGCGCCGGCCCATAAGGCTAAAACGTCCCAGGCCTGGCTTCGAAACAATTTGCCAGCGTTCATTTCCTCTAAAGAATGGCGCTCAGGCAGTCCAGATATAAACCCATTGGATTACAAATTGTGGACGGTTTTAGAGGACAAGGTTTGCCACAAAAGATACCCCATTGTTGGATCTCTGAAGACTGCTTTGGTTCGAGCTGTGGCCAATTTTCCAATGGACGAGGTTTTTGCAGCTGTTGACGATTGGCCAGTGCGACTTAAGACGTGTGTTTAGGCAAAAGCGGACATTTCGAATAAGTAGATTCTTTTTGGATACGGTATACATCAATAAATATATTAAAAAATAGTTGGTCCTAAAACATTCAGTACTTCTTATTTTACAGTACAAAACGTGTGTAACAGTATTTATGGCCCGAATAAGTATGTTTTGAACCAGTCGGGCTTATCAGCGTAGACAAGCATCTTCAAATAACCCCGCAAAAAACAGTCCAGCTGCGTTAAATCGCACGAGCATGAAGACCACGCCACAGGACCACGATGCGAGATAATGGCCCACTAAAAGTTTCCTTCAATAAATTGATTGATTCGTTGACTGTATGGCAAAAGTTTCTCCACAGACAGTAACATTATGGCCGGCTTCATTTTTAAAGAAATATACATACTTTGGTAGGTTTTTTGGTGGATCTTACAGCGTCTCAACAATGGATTTTTGATTTTAATTACTCCAAATGCGACAATTTTGGTTACTAACGTACCCATTCAACCTAAAGAGAGCTTCATCGCTGAACAAAATTTTCTTATAAAATCTCGATCGGTGGGCATATCGTTTTGGGCGTTGTTAAAGAGTAAGTCTATTCATTCAGTGGCAAACCAAACTGAGCATATATCAAGTGACAACTGTCAAAAATAACAACTCTAAAAAAAGTGTGGCCAGATTTAAATCCACACGTCAAAAAAAAAACACCGTTTGATACCAGTTGGGCTGTCAGGCACATAGAACAACCGAATTTTTCGCCAAACGAATAATGATAGTAGAACGTACTATCCATGTATTCCATTTCAACAACAACCGAATGTTGATTGGGTACACGGTAATTTTCAGTAGAGGGAACTTACGCCACTCAAAATACGAGTGGTTTTAAGACGATTTTGGAACTGAATATTTTGGTTGTAATACATTTTTGGTAAAACAATACTTTTTGAAGTCGGTTGTCATTACTACAAACATTTGGTAGCTGGAGAAACTGATGGTTAAATTTTATGTATTAGATTATCCGCCCGAAGCAAAAACTTTGTTTTATTAAATTAGTTTATATAACGATTTTAAAACATTAACTCTTTTAATTAAACTATGACCAGTTTTTTTTTAAACCTGGTTCTTACTTTAGAATTTAATTAAGGTAGTATGTATAAGTGGAATGATTTCTAATTGGTACGATGGGCCATAAAATTAGACTTGATTTTGAATTTTAAAATGCAATTTAAAGATAAATATGATTATCACATGTTACTAAAATACCAAATTTAGTTGAAATTTTGTTATTATATATGTATTTTCAGATAATTTTGAGTAAATGTGATCCAAAGGTTCTCTCATAAATGCTTGAAGTCTTGACTACAGGCATGTGGTAAGAAATATATACTTCATATCGGTTATATTTTACAACGGAGGGCTATTTAATAATATGTTACAACAGTGCTCTAAACAGTGTTTGGTCTTAACCAACAACTTATCTGTTGATACCACCAATGATTGGTACAAAAGATACATGTATAAGTAGTTCATATTTGGTTGGTTGCCTTAACCACCAGTTGTGACAGCCAATAGTTTTACTGAATTCGGTTGGCTGTTAATACCAAAATATTGTCGTAGCTACCAGCTTATGAGGTTTCGAACCATGTGATCATAAGTATAATCAAGACCATGGATTTTTGGTGATTGCAACTAAATATGTGTTTACTTAATTAAGTCCCACAACATCCCATTAAGGAACAAGGGGGAAATTCACTCAAATCAGAAAGCCGTTTCTTATGCTTACAGAGCGCGACCTACCGTTTAATGCCGACTCCGAAGGGCTAATGCATTTTACAGAGAAGTTTCTACAAGACTTAGAGATAAATCTCTTACTCGTAAAGCTTTCGGAATTTACGTGGTACAAAAACCCGCCGATTTCCTTCGCCAAAATTCTATTACTTTTGATCTAGTAAATATTTTTGAGTTCTGTGAAAAGGGCAATTGTGGCAAAGGAGTCAGGGATTATTTTGAGCTATTAACATCTGAAATTGGGTTGTTGGGTATATTATAGAAATCATCCTAAAGTTGACTGGTTTTCGTATTTTTCGATTTTAAAGAAAACTATACTGAGAGTACTTTTCGCAACACCATCACCCATCTAAAGACCCTCGTTTTAAATAATTTTCGACCAAATAGACCAAGTCCAGCACGCAGTGAAAACATGTAGTGGCCGTAGCTGAGAGTGTACACCAAGACCGCGACGGGAGAGTCAATTCGGCGCCGTTCGCAGCAACTCGGATTGACGTAAGGAACCACTTGGCGCATTTTACGTCGAGATCTTAAATTGAAAGCGTACAAAATACAGCTTGTGCAAGAACTGAAGCCGCCCGACGATCCCACGCGATATCGCTTCGCTCTATGGGCTTTTAAAAAGTTCCAAGAAGATCCGTCGTTATCGAGCCAAATTTTGTTCAGCGATGAGGCCAATTTCTGGCTCAATGGGTAAGTAAACAAGCAAAATTGCCGCACTTGGGGCAAAGTAACCCAGACAAGGTTCAAGAGCTGCCACTTCATCCAGAAAAAACAACGATTTGGTGTGGTTTGTTGGGGACCGGTGGATTCATCGGTCCATATTTCATCAAAAATGATGCCGGTGAGAACGTAACCGTCAACTGCGACGTGCCATGAAAACTGACTATTTTATGCCTAAAAATGAAGCTTGTGATCTCGGCGACATTTGGTTTCAACAAGACGACCCCATTGCCCACACATCGCATCAATCAATGGATTTATTGAGAGAACACTTCGGAGAGCAGATAATTTCACGTTTTGGACCGGTCGATTGGCCACCAAGATCGTGTGATATCACACCGTTAGACTTTTTACTGTGGGGATATGTAAAGTATAAAGTTTATGCGGACAAACCCGCTTCGATTCAGGCCTTGGTCCAAAACATCACGCGTGGCATTCGCCAGTTACCAGTAGAAATGCTCGAACGAGTCGTCGAAAATTGGACTCAACGGATGGGCCATCTGAGACGTAGCCGTGGCCAACTTTTGATAGAAATAATCTTCAAAAAATAAATGCCAAAGAATGTTCTTTCAAATGATAATAAACATTCCCCATTGAATTTGAATTTTCTGTTTTTTTCTTTAAAAAAGTAGGGAACCGCGAAATGGATCACGCGTTATAATGCGTTGTTTAAAAAATTTGTTTTCCTTATTACCGATTTTCACTTTTTCAGTTTTTGAAAATTAAAAAAATAATATTTAATTTTTCAACTTTGTCGAATTGTATCTGACACATTTTAGGCGCTATTGCACTATGTTTTTTATTTGTAATACCAAAGCGCGAAATACTCACTTTTTGTGTGGAAACTTATAAAAAATAGGCACATAGCTTGAAAGGTGAGAAAATTTTCCATCTCCCAATGCTTCATTGTATCCCAATCGGAGTTAATAAGAGAAAATTTCCCTTCTCCTAATGCTAAATTGTAGTTCATTTGCCAGTGCTATGCCCCAAATACCCATAAAAAATGAAGCAAATCGAATAACCACAAACAGTGGTCGGATTTTTTTCTTCTTAAAAGATAGCCCTACCAGAAATGCAAAATTTTTTTGTAAGCGAAATAAAAGCACACATTTATTTACTTTTGTAAATTAATACAAAAAAATTACAAAACCGTTCCAAAGTCTTAACTTTAGAACGGTAGGACCTGAGCTTCGCTTAGGTTATTTTGAAAAGTTAAGAGGTGGGGCTATCTTTTAAAACCACGGGTTCAGAAAATAGCAATTTTACCCTAGTACCCTGACCACCAATCCGAAAATTTTCAAACCGCTGCCATTTGAGAATAAACTTAAATCTGAGAATAACGCTGAGAATAACCTTAAATCCTTCAATCCGAGTTAGTTTAACTATTAGTAGAATATGACACACACAGTTACATCTAAAAAAAAGTTCAAATTTTAAAATATATTCAACCACAGATTAGAGAAAATGACCCAAGCGGGCGATGTCGATAATGCCACCGTAACCTGGAATAGTTGCAGTGGTTTTATTTTACACAAAATGCAGCTCGTTGGCCTTACATGTCCGCCCACTTGTACACTGTATACGTATCGACATACCATGTCCCCGTATTTGTACGTAAGTGATTTAGGTGAATTTGTGTGTGTGCATGTGTGTGGTTACGATTATGCATGCAAAATGCAATATGAGCAAATAATATCGAAGCCAAACCCATATGTAGATAAAGGTATACCAGATGCATGCATCAGGACTCTAATGCCGCTTAGCGGAGAACTACCATCGCCATTTGGAGCAGTCAGCCAATGTGTCACTGCAGGCAGTCAGGCAGGCAGCAGGATTATATGTCAGTTACCAGCTGTCGTTGGCCACAGACATGGCTTGACAACCAATTTGTGGACAGCAGCATTATAGTCGTAAATGATAATAACACATGTACAAAATACACCGTACACACACATACATACACACACACCGCCTCAAGAATGAATAAATGGAATTCGTATTCGTCTTGTTAATGTGGGTGTGTGTGTTTGTATGTACTATCAGGAAATAAACTTGGTGAAGCTGACTGCATGAGCGTGTGTGTCTGAGCATGTGTGTGTCACTGTAAGAAAATGAGGATGTGTGCCAATTTTATATATCAATATTGAAGCGAAAATCATTTCCAGTGAGTTACTTTGGCCAGCACTTTTCTATATAAAGGCATAAATACTCACATGTAGTTTTGTTCAAGGGTGATTTTGAAAGTTTTCAGATCAGCATATGGTTCTGAGTTTAAATTCAAGCTAACTGTTATGGTGGGAAGAAAGGGTTTGACAAGTCATAGGTCATAGTCATAGAGAAATATAGTCTTAAATCGGGGATCTTTAATATAGGGCTTTATAAAAGCAAGTATTAGAATAATCGAGTGTTAGGCTGGGTTATACTCGTAGATCATGCGTTATGCACTTCTTCAAATTTGAGCTAGAACGAAAGAAAAATGTGGTTTACGAACCTCACATATAAGGTGTGGGGGCTATAGGAAAACCTGAACCAATACTGTCCAATTTCATTATGTTTAGTTACTGGTCGAGAAATTTAAGCAAAGATGGACTTATCTTTTCTGTTGGCTATAGGAAGACACGGACAGATATGGTCCCATTTCCATCTATGTTTGTTTTGAGCAAGATTATTCCAGGTGTAGTGCAAATGTTACATTCTAAGAATGAAATTCGATTTCGGTGACGAGCCCTCGTACAGCGATCTATTCTTTGGACCCAATTGTTCACCACTCGTGCACACATTTCGACCGGAACGTTGGCAATTTCGCGTTGGATGTTGTCTCTGAACTCGTCAAAAGTTGTTGTCATAGACCAATGACTTGATGTGGCCCCCATAAAAAGAAATCCAAAGGCGTTAAATCCCATAAACAAGGTGACCCTACGACCAGACCAATTAACACACATTCACCGAATGGCTTTTCAGTAAATCGATTGTAACGCGTGATGTGCGGCTCTTGGCACCAAATATCGGCGATGTCAAGCTCATGCAATTGTAGCCAACAATTTTTCTAACATGGCACGATTGAGCGCACCATTGATTGTAACATGACGATTGTTTTCATCGACGAAAAAATACTGCTTAATCACACCTCCATGAAAACCACACCGCACATTCATTTTTTGTGGATGCAATTGTGTCTGCTGAAACACATGTGGTTTTGACTCAGCCAAAAATGAGCTTTATCGCTAAAGATGATTTTCCTATGAAATTCTGGATTTTCGTGAATTTTTGTCAGAGCCCACACATCAGTCGCAAATCGCTCCTAACTACAAAAATTCAGTTGGATTAACCGACTTTAACCATAACCATCGATCCATAGTATTGGCGGTAACATGGTTCGAGATATCATATGATGGTTGCTACAACCATATCGCGATATATAGCAGCCCTCGTAGTAACGTTTGATCAATCTTGGGAGTTGTGCTAAACTTTATATTTTTTTCTTTCAGTATAGTTTGCCATTTCATCAGGGAAAGACTGACACCGCCGAAACCAAGGTTTCGTACGATTTATGGGCTGGTGGAATCAACGGTGCATATATTTTCATGATGGCCGGAACGTAACCTTGAATGGTGCTCGCTATCGAGCCATGACATCGGACTTTTTGCTACCTAAAATTGAAGCCGTCATCTTGACGACATTTGGTTTTAACGGGACGGTGTCACTTGCCATACAGCTGCTCAAACATTATTTCTATTGGGAGGTGATTTCGAAGAGCAGCTAATTTCACGTATAGGGCCAGTGAGTTGGCCGCCTAGATCCTGCGATATCACACCTTTAGACTTTTTTCTTTGGTGCTTCGTAAAGTCCCAAGTCTATACTGACAAACCACCTTAGATTCAGGTGTTGGAAGCCAACATTACGCTTGTAATTAACGCCATACCGCTCGAAATGCTCGAACGATTCATCCAAAATTGGACCCTCAGAATGGTCCAATGAAGGTCCAGAATGAAGGAAATTATATTAAAAAAAATGCTTTCGAATGAATGATGTGAATTTTTGTTTTATTTTTATTTTGAAAAAAATACCTCTAGATTGATCACCCGTTATGGAGCAGGAGCCGGCAATGTTAAGATTAGAAGTGCGGCTTAGTTGCGGCCAATATTTGAAGGAAATTATATAAAAAAAATGCTTTCGAATGAACAATAAAGATTCCACTCTGATGTGAATTTTTGTTTTATTTTTTTTTTTTGAAAAAAATACCTCTAGATTGATCACCCGTTATGGAGCAGGAGCCGGCAATGTTTAGATTAGAAGTAAACGAGGACACAACAAACTTTTGCAGTCGAGGCAAAATACTGGGGGCAAAGTTAATGCACGAAGTTGCAATTTCGAGGTTGTCGTCGATTCTGTGTATCTCGGATCAGCCCATCAACAGAAAAAAAGCATTAGGAAGTAAAACGACCATTCATATTAGATAACAGATGTTTTTTGGGACTTATAAACAGTTAAACCAAAAACTTCTACAGACGAACAAAAACAATACGCTCGTACTACCACGTTCAAATGTTCGCAATTCCTGTTAAAAAATGTCAAAAAATGGCCTCATCTAAAGGGGCCATAACTATTAATTTCAATCTAGATCTAAGCGCAGGCATTGGTTTTGTCATCGACCGGTCTTATACTTCAATGACCACCTACGTAGATACAGTACCAGTATTTAGCACTTGAACTGCAAATGCTTACAGAGACGATTATATTAGTCAGAGGTACACACATGCACACACATAAATACACATATACTAGAACACACACACATATATCCTATTCATGTTTATGAGTGCGGAAAATATGCTATAATCTTCTCTCACTTGATGTCTTTAATATCCTCGTACAAGTTGCATGCCACACAACGTCACAACCACACATACTCGTATGTATGTACGTCGCTGTGTGTATGTGCGTGATTGTATATAAGTTCGGATGTCTATGTCTGTGTAGTACTCGTACTTTTACGTTTATGGGAACCATAACAAGTAATAAATAATAACCATTTTCCGTTCGAATGACATAACAAAATATTCCAGTAAAATGAACATTTATGAAAATGTAATACGACGAACTGTAGTCAGAGCAGATTGCAAGGGCAACTGAACCGAGTACTTCGGACGATTGCAGCATTGGATAATAACATAATACTTTAAAATCGTAATGGGGGTGAGTTAAATGTGACTCTATGGCTTACTATGAATTACAAATGCATTTAATACGTTTGAGATATTTAGAGTAAAACCACACATATTTATTGTTAATGACTAGGGATTTGGAAACTTTTAATTGAACCCACTCCCTTGAGGAGTAAAGATTAAGATTTCAGAGTAGGCAACAGGGATTTTAATAAATATGTAACTTGGCTTTATGAATACGTACATATTTCTTTTAACTTCTCATTAATAGACAAAAGGCAAACTAATTCTTACTCTCTGAATTACTAGAGAATATGTACTATAGTATTACAAATACTAATATACTTATATGTATTTTTAACGCCACCAATCTGCACAAGGTCTATATGGTGGGAATACATCCGTAGGAAGTCACTGTGTTAATGTCAAAAAATGGGGTTTCAATTAAAAAAGACAGTCGGGGTTTTTTTTAAATTAAAAAACTGGCATTACGGTTTTAGCCTTTGTCAAGGAATGAAAAATATTTCCCTAATCAGAAATAAAGTAATTGACTCCATTTCGACAAATTGACAAATTATCGATTATAATTCGTTGTTTAACACGTTACTGCCTGTCCATAGATCGGCTTGTACGATTTTTATGAAATTTGGAAATTTATGTCCAAAAGATCATAGAAGTTGAAAGAAAAAAAAACCTCAATTTTAACCTGAGATATGACATAGGTATGGGTAACGGTGTTGCACCAGATCAGAAGAAAATTGCTAAGGCTAGGTGATTTATTCTTTTAAGTACCAAGTTTTCTTAGTAAAATTACAAAGTATTCGATTTAAATATGCTTTTTATTCATTTCAGACAATTTTGCATATACCAACAAATAGACGCATTTGACCAGGTCTGGAGGCCAGGTGTATTGACGTATCGCTGTCTGATTTTTTTCATTACATAGAAGACAACTTAAGCTATTCGGTAAAATTAGAAATTTTTAATTTGTACCATTTTCCTATGTTTAACAGGACTTTTTCGGAGAATTTTCCGAAGAAAAATCTTCGATTTTTGTCTGCAAAAACAAAAGATAGAAAATTAAAAAAAAATCCTGCCAAATGCTTTAATTTAGCCCAATCTGTCCTCTTTTCTATAAAAAAATTACCGCGATATCGCTCACCTGGCCCACGCTTAAATTATTTATGTATAAACACTTTCTTGGGTATTTAAATATCCATTAGACAGGTATGGGTTAAAGAGCCATAGGAACTCAAATCGGGAAGGACCTTTGTGTGGGAGCTATTCGAAAACAAGAGCCGATATGATCAAAACCAGAAATATGGTCGAAATCAGATGTAATATTTGGCTTTTCGAGCAGTTTGTTCAAATTTGTATGGAGGCCATACGTACATATTAGGGCGGGTCGGTTTGTAGGGAGCCAAAAAAAAATCCCTCAACTAAACGAAAATCGTATTCACGGATCAAAATAAGAAACTTTTCCCTAGGAACCATACCTTAAAATGAATTTTGATGTCCCGCCTTTTGACCCGTAGGGTGAAAATTTTGAAAAATCCTATTTTGACTGATTCGATTCCAATCGAGTCCAAAAAAAATTTTCTTTGAAACGAAGAAATTTCGTCTTTGGAGCCATTTCAAAGATACGATCTTTTTTTTAACAAGGCATTTTTTATTGTGTGTGTGTGATTAATATTGTTGCTACTGCTTTTTGAATTGTTATGTTGTTTTTATCAGAGTTTAACATATGGTTTTTTCCCGTTTTTTTATATTTTCTTTAGTTTACAATGAATCCAACATCCTCTGCACCGCAAGATGAAAAACAACATCAACAACTATCGAAACCCCAATGGGTCAAAGTGGGAAATTTGACGCTACGGGTCAAAAGTTCGGACATCAGAAATCGTTTTAGAAGTATTGTTCCTCGGGTAAAGTTTCTTATTTTGATCCCTTGAATACGATTTTCCTTGTAACTTGGGCGATTTTTAAATCGATCAGCCCTAGTACATATGGAGCTTTGTTATTTAGTTTTGTCACAGTTATTAGGTTATAACGTACCAGGTCCCTCGCGATTTAAAGTCCTGCAGCTTAAGAAGTCACAAATTTAAGCCCATTACTTTCAAATTTTGTAAGGTACTTTATGAGCGACAAATATCTTGCTCTAACATTTTAAGTCCCAACTTGCTCAAGCTCCAGACAGAGGATCTTAATTCTCTGTATAGCAGAGTGGTGAAGGGTATATTTTTTACCCTGCACCACTCTGTTGAACAGGGTATTACAAGTTATGTTTCATGGCAAACGTTTGTAACTATAAAAAATAGTTAAGATAGACCCACCCCTATGTGTACCCACTCCTATGTCTACCGATCTACTCAGAATCACTGGCTTATTCCATTTAACGATGTCTGTCTGAAGAGGTAGCAATTATTTTCCGATTTTCATTAAAATTTTGTAGAAGTTAGTTTTTTGGACCAAGTATGGACGCTATTGAAATTGAAGTCAATCGGCTGAGATTAAGATATAGCTCCCACATATATATTTATCCGATTTTTAAGTGTTTAGCTCTAGAAGCCGTATCTTTAATCTAATCAGCCGGTGAAACATTGAACAAGTAATCTTTATGGGTTAAAGCGGAACGTTATTGAACTAGTAGAAAATCGGTTCAGATTTCGATCTAGCTCCCATACATACATTTTCATCCAATTTAATGCCTTTAGTTCAAAAAGCCACATAATAAAGGGTGTCCCAAGAGGAGCGCAATTTGTAAATGACTGATGCAGCAATTGAATTGTTTCTCTGGCTGTATGACATGTGGCGCCGTCTTGTTGGATCCACATGCCCTCCACATTCATTTCTTCAATTCTAGGCAAGAAAAAACGTGTTATCATTTCACGACACCAAACACCATTGACTGTTTGCGCTTGACCTGCATCATTTTCATAAAAAAAAGGTCCAATGATTCCTCCAGCCCAAAAACCACACCACACAGTGACACGTTGAGGATGCATTTGCTTCTCGTGAATCACTCGAGGATTTTCCGCACCCCAAATGCGACAATTCTGCCTATTGACGAAGCCATCAAGATGAAAATGGGCCTCGTCACTGAAGATGATTTTATCGGCAAAATCAGCATTTTCATGTTGTCTCTCCAATACCCAATTAACGAACTCCCTTCGCTGTCCATGGTCAGTTCCTGAGTCAATTGAATTTTGTATGCATGAAGATGCAAATCTTTCGTCAAAATTCGCTGCAAAGTGGATTTGGAGACACCAATTTGCTGAGCTCGGTGTCGAATTGAGGTGGATGGAGTTTGAGCGACATCATCACGTACAGCTGCGACATTTTCGGTCGATCGACCTGGTCGATGGCGCGTTGTTGTCTTTACATCACTAACAGACCCAGTTTCGGCAAATTTATCCATTAATCTCTTTACAGTTGACTCTTTTGGAGCATTATTGTGACCCCAAATTGATCGCAATTTGCGAACTGTAGCCGCAAAACTTTCACCATTTTGGTAAAACAATTTCACAATGAGAATGCGTTGTTCATTCGTGTAGCGCTCCATTTTTACTAACCTCGTACCTTCTACTAACAAACAATAACAATTGTTCAAATGTCAAACAATGACACTTCGAATGTTGCCAGATTTAAAAATTGCGTTCTTCTTGGGACACCCTTTAAATCAAATCTTAATGAAATATGGCACACGTCCTTTTTTGGACCAAGGAAGACCGTTTTTTAAGTAGTTCATCGGTTCAGATATAGCTACAGCCTCCACAGATGAGGGCGACCGAAAAAGTAACTGGCCTAACATAAAAAGAACCGTTTTTTTTTGGAATTATTAATATTTATTTTTCAACATAATCTCCTTCCAACTCAATACACTTCATCAAACGTTTTTCAAGTTTTTTAATTCAATCCGAAAAATAAGATTTTTCAAGACCTTCAAAATATGCCTCAGTTTCAGCAATAACCTCGCTATTGGACGAAAATTTTTTGCCACCGAGAAATTTTTTTAAAACAAGAAATAATCAGAAGGTGAAAATGCAGTGTGTGAAGGAGCATTATCTCGATGAAAAAGAACGTTTTTTTTTCTAAATGCGGTCGTTTTATATTGATTTCTTCACTCAACCGATCCAATAATGCACAATAATATTCACTTTTTATAGTTTTTCCTTTCTCAAGATAATCAATAAATATTATATACATTGCATCCCAAAATACTGTGGCCATTACTTTTCCTGCTGACTTAACAGTTTTCGCCTTCTTGGGACCACTTTTACCAGCTTCTATCCATTGTTTTGACTGTTCTTTGCATTCTGGGATGTAGTGATGGATCCATGTTTCATCAACAGTTATGAATCGGCGCAAGAACTCTATTGGATTACGCTGATAAATCGCTAAAGTTGGTCCAACGGACGATTTTTTGGGGCAAAGTCAACAAACGCGGCACCCATCTTGCAGATAGTATTTTCATGTGGAGTTCATCATGTAAAATACTCCAAACTTGTTTTTCGTGTATTTTAACAATATCAGCAAGTTCTCTGAGCTTAATTCGTCTATCTTTAGTCACTTTATTAAATATTTTTCTAATGCTTTCAAAAGTGGTAGCAGTTTTCGGTCTTCCAGAGCGTTGTTCATCTTCCGTACTTGAATGACCCATTTTAAATTGTTGAACCCAGGATTTCACGGTGGAGTATGATGGTGCATTATGACCATGAACAGAATCCAATTCATCTTTGATTTATTGTGTCGTATAACCTTTCATATTAAAGTGTTTAATTACCGCACGAAACTCTTTATTTTCCATTTTTCAAAAATTATAAAACTTGTTTACTTCAATCACCTGTAACAAAGAAAATAATCATTAAATATTTGGGAAATTTTGACAGATTGCTTATAAAAGATTGCTTTTAAAAAATAAAAGTTGCTAGTAAAACAGAAAATGTGCCAGGCCAGTTAGTTTTGCGGTCGCCCTCGTATATGTTCAGCTGTTTTTCTCTTGTAAGCCCTATAAGCTATATTTACGTCAATCACGATGAAATTTGGCACACGTTACACACCTAATGCTTCTATTGAAAATAAGTAAATCGGTTCTGATTTAAATATAGCTTCCACACATATATGTTCATCTGATTTCATGTCGTTGGCTCTAGAAACCACATATTACATCCAATTTTAATGAAATTTGGCACACGTTAAATTTTTAAACCAATGAAGGACGCTAAAAAAATATTTAAGAAGATTGGTTGAGTTTCAGATTTAGCAACCACATATGTACACGTATATGTGACAGCGCAAAGAGAAAGGGACCTAGGGGTAAACATTTTTTTTTTTTACTTTTTTTTTGATGTGGACAACATCTAAGAATCGATTGAGATCGATCCCATGCCCCAAAAGTGTTTCCTCCCAGAGATATGCGCGTTTTATGAAAGTGATGGTACACCAACGATACACATATCTAAATCTTTAGAATGGCTCTTCTGAACCAAACTGGTTTTTACCCTTAGGTCCCTTTCTGATTTTTCTGTTTTTAGCTCCAGAAGCCACATCTTCTATGCAATCTCAATTAAATTTAGCACAAGTAAGTTTTTTGGCCCAAGAAAGGACATTGTTGCTGTGTAAGATCCTTGTACTGAATGCGGACTCTGTTGCTATTGGAGAAAAGGGTTCAGATTAAGATTTGCACCCATATATTTCTTTCCATTTAGGACATTCCAATTTGATATATTAATAAAACACAAAATATTTTAAATATAGAGTTTAAATTTATTCCAGGTGAAGTGCAAATGTTAGATTTTAAGAATGAAATTCGATTTCGGTCAAATTGCCACCACGAGCTCGTGTACAGCGTTCTATTCTTTGGGCCCAATTTTCCACCACTCTTGGACCGGAACGTTGGCAATTTCGCGTTGGATGTTGTCTCTGAGCTCGTCTTAAGTTGTTGGCATAGACCAATCATTTGATATGGCCCCATAAAAAGAAATCCAATGGCGTTACATCGCTTATTTCAGATAGATCTTTAAAATATTAGCATATTTCGGATGGTAGCGAAATAATTAAATTACTGAGTAACCATATGATCATGTTAGTTAGTGAACAAATGTTAGGGCAGTAGGGACTAATTTTGGACCTCGGGCTCATAAATCCAATAACCACGATGATTTTGGGGGCGTTCGTTTTTTGTTTAGGGCATTCCCCCCCCCCCACCGTTTCCATTTAAGCCAAGACTTGTCCAAAAGTAATGGTGCGATAAAAAGCAATTTCTCAAAATAGTGACCAGTACCCAGACATATTTTTAGGCTGTTAAAAAGATACTTGATTGTTTCCGCTCATTTACAATCACAGTCGGGGTGTGATCATTAGCTATCATTGTACAAAAGCTTAGTACAATATGATGACTTCAACAGACTCGCAGATGAAAGGATATGCACGGCTAGGTCATTTATGATTTTTACGACGGCCAAGAACCACTCTATTAAAATGGAATGGCATCTTAAGTATAAACTCCATGCAATGGTGGAGAGTAAAAAAATTAAATTTGCGTAATAATTTTTTTTTGTCACGCAGAGAAAAAATGGTAACATGGTCACGGTAATAATAATAAGTTCTCCACAACAAAAGTATGTTCGTCGCAACCATAGCATTGTTAACTGAATTTATTTTTGACAATAGTATAATTGCTGCAATATTAATATTGTTGAAATGTAACAATAGTATTATTGCCAAATTTAAAAATTAAAATATGGTAATAGCAACAATATAAATATGGTTAGTGCGACAAAAGTATTGTGTTTTGCGTTTTATGTTAACAATGATATGATCACGGCAATCATACTGTATGATTTGAACTTTTCTTCATTTAAATATGCTTTATAGAACAAATGTTATTGGTACGGATCTAATGCAATAATAGTACTTTTTTATCGGAATTAATTTTTTTTAAACAAGCTGCTTTGGCTTTGTTTAACTGAAATATTTTAACGTTATTTAAACTTATTTTTTCTACTTTGAAATAAATCACTTCTATTATTTCAAATTTAATGTATTTTTGAATAATTTTCATAATTCAAATCTATTGTTGACAACTTAAACCAATTTTGATAAATAATATTAGGGATCAAATCTATTGTCGACAACTCAAACAAATTCTATTAAATAATATTGGGGATCATAGTTTAATTGTGTGTGGTCATACTATGGTTGTTGGGATCATAACATGGTTGCGTGTGAACCATACTATGGTTGTGAGGACCATACTATGGTTGTATATGAAACATACTATGGTTGTGAGGATCATATTATGATTGTGGAGATCATAGTATGGTTAAGTGTGAATCATACTATTGTTGTGAGGATCGTAGTATGGTTGTATTTGAATCATACTATTATTGTAAGGACCATAATATTGTTGTAGCACAACCATATACCCAACAATAGTATTATCCTCTTCGAATATTGTCATCACAACCATACTTTTTTTCTGCGTGAAGGCATCACTCGATTTGAAGAATCGTATCGAAATTGATTGCAAAACGCCACCAAAACTAGGTTTGCTTAGCACACATCCCACGTCATGAACAACTTCTCCAATGCATCATAAATATTTATCACATAGACTTCCTTTGTTATAGCTCAACTTATAAGAATAAAATAAAAGCAAAAATATATCTTATTTAAAATTCAATGGAATATGATAAGATAAATAAATAACTAAAGTTCGTTCTTTGTACTCCACTTTCTGCCACACAATAGACTTCCGTGCTCGGATGGGTTGGTTGGGCTTGTCAAGAACGGTGGCGCATAAGAAATTCAAAAAAAAAGAAAATCAATTTCTTTGTCATAGACTTTTATTGAATTTTCTCAACGAATACACTCGGTTTGTGGTGTCGAACCTAGAAATGACAAACAAACCTGTTGACGCTTAAGTATCTCATGAACGCTGCGATACCACATATCCACAGTAAACGCTGCGCGGTAGAAGGGCAGTTCTTTGACGGCACTTCGAATTCGCGTAGCAAAATCATGAATGAATAACTTTCTTTGTATTTGTATACACATAAAGTTAAGCATACACATACATAGACATAAATGTATTTAGAAGAGTTTATCGAAGAACATTGACTTTTTTTAATAAAGGATGATCCAAGTTTTTTTTTTAAATACAATTAAATGAATTACATTTCTTGTTGATATCTCAAATCAAGTTGAGACTTTTGCGTGTAAGGGAATTCACTACTTTTGATGTGATTTAGACTTGCTGCAAAATTTGATTTGCTTTGACAATGTCCTCTGAAATTAGCATCTTTGAACCAAATGATCAGCCGAGAAATTAAAACGAATATAAAAATATAATTGGGTTAAACAGTTTACAGTCTGACAGAGTATTGAGGTATTCCGAAGACTGATTTGATGCTGTATGGTAGTATACAGAATTAAAATGTGCAGAAGTTGTTTGGGTGGAGGATGTATGAACATTTTGTCATAGCACATGCAACACTTTGAAATACTGGTCGGAGACCCCTTAAATTGCACGGTGGCTGATGAGTAGTGCTACATTAAGAAACTAAAATAACAGTTTTTTTCTTTTTGTTTATATTTATTCGGTCTTTCATCATTATTATGACTTAAACAGTTTTTACTCTGGTTCAAGATCTTTTTGTTGTTGTTTTTTTTTAAGAATCAACTTAAAAATTGGTGAAATGTATTGGCTACGGTTGCCAGGCAGACTGTACAGCTGTTTCTAAACCCGCAATGGTTTTTCTTCAGCAGTCTTTGGCAACCCAACAAAGAATATATATTCTTGATCCTCGTAAAATTCTAAGACGATATAGCCATGTTGTCTGGCTGACCGTCTGTTGAAAACAAGATAGAGCCTGCATGAAAACAGCTGAAATTTGGCACAAACATGTGCAGTTAACCTAGCATGGTTGGCATTGAAAATGGGCTGTATAGCTCTACGGGAAGTTGGTGTTGGAGACCCTCAACCGACACTACCTCATAAAAATTAGTTTTTTATTTGGAAATATCCGTCCAGTTTCTTGAGCAAAAATCACTGAAATTTTGCAAATAAAAATCTCTATATAGGCGCAATCATCTGTGTAAAAATGGTTAAGATTGGGCCACCATTTCTTGTACCTCCCATACAAACGGCCTTATGGGCCTAGAGAAATAATATGACCATAACTCACCACAAACTTGACCTATCGAAATGAAATTTTACACATCAAGATTTCTATATACAACACACTTCTACGCTGAATTCGGTTGAGATCGGAAAAGTCCTACTGGTACCTCCCACACTAACGGTCTCATGGGCCTTGAAAAATAATATGACAATAACTCACCACAAGCTTGACCTATCGAAATGAAATTTTGCACATAAAGATTTCTATATAGAACACACTTCCGCACCAAATTTGGTTTTATTTGGGAATCTGGTGGAGGGTATTAAAAGTTCGACACAGCCAAACTTAACATTTTTTACTTGTTATTAATGAGAATTACCCTTTGCGTGTAGTTTTCGAACTGTGCGTAAAGCAAAAATTACTTTTTTTCAGTGTATGGAACTCATTTTGTTTTTATTTATGTTAAATCTCATTCAATTTGTTCAAATATAGCTTAATTAGTTTTTAAAATAATGGAATTTGAATGCCCCTCTGCTCATTGATACATGTGCGGCATCTTAACAAAAAGTTGTTCACTAGTGCTTGGAGAGTTGAGACAGGAATAGCCGCAATTATTTCCCGAATGGATTGCTTTAGTTCATTCAAATTTATTAGTTTTTCTTTGTAGACGTCCTGTTTTTAATAACCCCCACAAGATAAAGTCAGGTGCAGTATTGTCAGGCAAACGGAGTGCCAACGGAATGTGGAGTTTCTAGATATCAGCTTATTGGGAAATTTTCGTCGCAATTCTGTCATAACAGGCCGGGCTATGTGGTAGTTGCACCATCTTGCTGAAACCACGCAGAGTTGAAAGGAATTCTCATTCGGAGCTATTCTGGATAGAAAAACTCTATCAAGTAACGGTCTTCAGTAACCCTAACGGTGTGGTTGTTTTCTTCCAAGAAGTAGGGCAAAGAATGCAGCATGATGAAACTGCACACCAACCTGTGACACCTAGTGTATTCAGTTCCATCTCATGGAGTAGCTGTGGGATGGAAGCACTCTATATTCGACAATTTTGCCGTTGCCGTTTAAAACGAAATCGGCCTCGTCAGACATGAAAAGGCAGTTTAACATGTTTCCGTTCTCTTCCACCACTTAAAGCATCTTCTGGCAAAATTCGAAGCGAATCGGGAATTTTATATGTGAGTAAGTCCAAATCTTTCTGCATAATTGACTGCAATGACTGTCTGCTCATACCCAATTGAGCGGATATGCTCATTGTTGAAACTCTTGGATTGTTTTGTGTGGCAGCAGCCTAAGCAGCGATTGTTTCCTCCGTCCGAACTGAAGAGTCTCGATGGTAAGGTCTTCTGTTGACTGACCCATGCTCGGCAAATTTGTTAACAAGTCTATTTATGGTCCATCTGTTTGGAGAAATGTCGCCAAACGTGCGCCTGTACTTCCTTCGACCGAAACTACAGATCCTTCTAGTGGTGGCCATTTTCGGCTGCGCACATTCGTGCTCTTTCCGCGATAGCCCGAGTTGCGCCGAACGTCTTCTGGTTAATGATTCTGGACCGTCCTTCACACTATTCACAGCTCGTTGAATATTTTCATTCGTGTGGCCGTTTTCGGCTGCGCACATTCGTACTCTTTCCGCGATAGCCCGAGTTGCGCCGAACGTCTTCTTGTTAATGATTCTGGACTGTCCTTCACACTATCCACAGCTCGTTGAATATTTTCATCCATGTGGAACCACGTAAGGTCCGGTACATGGAAGGTGTCATACTGTACCATGTTGTCGAAGATTTCCAACCAAGTCGGTTTATTGTTAGTTCTGAAGGTCCAGTACAAACCTTAAAAAAACGACGATAAGCACGCTGCTTTAAAACAATAAACTTGATTTTTTAAATAAAATGCATCAATTGCTGATCGCTGTTCTATTGTGTAGTATTTTATTTCAAATTACCCACGTTTGCTTTACAAAATTCTAAAATAAAAATAAAAAATATAAATAAATTTAAAAAGTTGTTAAACATTTAAAACACCACAGTATTTTGGCGCCACCCTGTAGAAAAAAAAATATTTTTTTTTGTAGCGGCTTTCATCAGCCACCCTGTTTTCTTATATATGTCGCAATAAGATTGCTATTTTACATTTCAAAAAAAAAAAACGATTTTTTTGATTTTCTCTGCACTCTCCAAGGTAATGGGGAGCATGGTTACCCACCATCTTGTGAGGATTCTGGAGTCGAACGACCTGCTTATTGATGGACAGTATGGCTTCAGTAAAAATTGCTATACGGCAGAACTGATGGCTCTCTTAAAGGAGCGTTGGAGTTGGTATGTGGTTCTGGATATCCTCAAGGCTTTGATAGAGTCCGGCACGGTGCACTCATATCAAAGCTGATAGCATTTGGTATCGGTAATACTTTTGCTCGATTTATGTTGTTTCTTAGAGCATGTTTTTTGTACAGGGTGCAGCGCGGAAATTTGCTTATTTGGGAATGAAAAAAAAAATATACACCTCAGAAACATTTTTGTTATATTTTTATTATATTGAACAGTAAGGGAATTTTTAAATTACATGGTCTTAAATAGTGTATCTGGCAAATGTCGACCTTCGCTAGCCACACACTGCTGCATACGATTCACACGCAACCATACTATGATCTCCACAACCATAGTAAAATACATTAAATTCAAAATAATAGGGAGTGATTTATTTCAGTAGAAAAATAAATTAAAATAAACTTAAGCGTTTTTATTAAAAATATTTCAGTTAAACAAAGCTAAAGCAGCTTGTTTTAAAAAATTTTAATTTCGATAAAAAAGCACTATTATTGCATTAGATCCATACCAATAACATTTGTTTTTAAAAGCATATTTTAATGAAAAAAAATTACAATCATATAGTATGATTGCCGTAATCATATTATTGTTAACATAAAACGGAAAACACAATACTTTTATCGCACCAACCATATTTATATTGTTGCTATATCCATACTTTAATTTTTAAATTTGGCAATAATACTATTGTTACATTTCCACAATATTAATATTGCAGCAATTATACTATTGTCAAAAATAAATTCTGTTAATAATGCTATGGTTGCGGCGAACATACTTTTATTGCGGAGAACATATTAGTATTGCCGTGACCGTGTAGTAACCATGTTTTTTCTCTGCGTGTGGACTGTCGCTAAATAATTAAGACAAAAGTGTTTGCTTGTTTTGCGTTCCTCGAGAGATATGGTATTCAAAACTTGTTCATCCAGCATACAAGTGCTGTATCCCTTTGAATTTAGTGTGCTCGATTCCCGTGCAAAACGTTCAAAATTCTCCGCATCAGCGCCACTTGATTTCTTGAATACAGCTATTAGGAGAATTTTAGCAGTATGGTGGCGACATGGTAACCACAATAAGCTGCGTTTTAGCTTACGTTCCAATAAAGATCTATCAGATTTGCTGCAGATTTATTAAATAATATTATTTCTAATGAATTCAGCATATTTATTTTTACCAAATAGGCGTAGTCTGAATAAGCGACTGCATTACCAGTTCGTTGTTCGACGATGGCGTGAACACAATAGCCAAGAGATCAACTTTATCTTTTCTTGCAATTACGGGAAGTAGTGTTCCGTCTCAATGCAAAACAAATGTTTCAGGTATTTAAAAAACTTAAACTCAAAGCATAAAGTTATAACTTAGTTAAAAATAAAATACAAAAAATATTTGCTATAAATTTGACAATATTCTTATGTTGTTCCCGCAGACTTAAGCAGTTCAAAACAATATCCTCAATATTGTGACCCAACATTTTGGCAGTTACACTGATGAAGTGTATAGCGAATGGAGATGACATATAGCCAGCATCCGTACAAGCTAGCATTCTGTCGTCTATAAAATGCCACGTGTTCTAATCAGATTATTGGAGCAACTTGGAATGTTATCAGACTATTTTACATCCATCGCCTGCACATCATCTCCCGATTTATCACTCTCAAATTCACCACACGCAGAAAAAAGTATGGTTGGGGTGACAATATTCGAAGAGGATCATACTATTGTTGGGTATATGGTTGTGACACAACAATATTATGATCCTCACAACAATAGTATGATTCACACATAACCATACTATGATCCCCACAATCATAGTATGATTCACACATAACCATACTATGATCCCCACAACCATAGTATGATCCTCACAACCATAGTATGTTTCTCATACAACCATAGTATGATTCACACGCAACCATACTATGATCCCCACAACCATAGTATGATTCACACTCAACCATACTATGATCCCCAAAATTATTTATTAGGATTGGTTATTGTTGTTATTCAAAATTAGTTTTTTATTAAATTGTTTTTATTAAATTAAATTGCATTAGTTCATAGCCAGAATTGAAGTCATGTTTTTATTAAACATTTCATTCAAGAAACAAAAATATATATTCCAACGGTCAAAAATACATTGAGTTGCCAGCAGGGGTGAATGCTACTTCACCATCCGTAGACACCAAGTAACAAATGTGATTAAACCATGATCAATGTCTATATACTGAAGTGCAAGCAGATTTTAAATAAACGAGAACCAGTCGTTATTAGAGTATTTCACCGAACAAACTAACCACAATAAAAATCCCTCGAACTACCTTCCGATTGATTGTTGTTGTCTTTTTAATGGACAGCAACCATATTGTATCGTGTGTATGTTTTTTTTGTATATCAAAAAAACATACGCACACACATACATGTGTGCTCTACAAAACCTGTTTTGTTATGTTCATAGTCACAACCATACTGTATGATTGCCGTAATCACATTTTTGTTAACGTAAATTTTAAACAACAATACTTTTGTTGCACCAACCATGTTAACATGGTTGCTACAACCATATTTTCATTTCTAAATTTGGCAATAATACTATTGTTACATTTCAACAATAGCAATATTGTCGCAATCATACTATTGTCAAAATGAAATTCAAAAAACAATACTATGGTTGTGACGAACATGCTTTTATTGGAGAGAACATATTATTGTTGCGGTGACCATAGTGTAACCATATCTTTTCTCTGCGGGCATGTTCCAAAGTCAAGTCTGTACATGAAATTAAGTGCTCAAAAAACAAGTGAAAAAATGTAAGTGGGGTGAACCGAATTATATTTACCCTCAACCTTAAGTTCTAAGGTTTGGCCAGGTCACATCAAAAAAACAAAGGTCGAATATGGGCGTTACCAGAAGGGTCATGGCTAGGGTTCCAATTTTTTCTCACCGCAGTTATTTTAGGGGATTGTGTGTGTGGAATTTCAAAAGTGGGAGGGATAGTACATTTGTATGGCACAAAGAAAATATTACCCAGTAGACGATTTTGGGTCGACTCATATGGTGATGGTCATAAAAATGCACTCTACTTAGTAGGGACATTAATACTGTTACAGCATTGAACACACCCATTTCAATAGTAGAACTGAACATACCCCGTTAAGTCTATGGGTTTTGAAAGCTAACCTCAAAAGCGTTAGTCTGTAACGGGATTTTAAAATTGTTTCAACTTTCATCATGGAGTGGTCAGATAATGAGAACCGTATCGCTGTAATAGCGCTTTTCAAGTGTGAATGAAAAAAAGCGATATTTTCAAAACGCTCCGGCTACCATGGATTAGCCGCATGTTCGTCTACCGATGCATAAAACTGTTTGAGGAGACTGGAGATGTAAAAGACCGCCACCGGTCGGGCCGCCCACGCTCTGTTCGAACACCGCAAGTCATCAAAGCCGTTAAATCAAGAATTCACAGAAATCCGCACCGAAAACAGAAAATCATGGCCCGTGAGATGAATATCACGCAAAAGTCCATGGGTCGAATCATTAAAAAAGACATGGTACTTGGGGCTTTCAAACGATGTACCGGCCATTTATTGACTGCAGCTTTAAAAAAAAAATAGGATTGAAAAATGCAAACGTCTTTTGGTGAAGCACGCTGATAACTTGCACAGAAAAATCTTGTTAACCGATGAAAAAATTGTTACCGTTAAGGAAAAATTGAACAAGCTAAATGATAGAGTGTATGCGGGGTCATCTAAGGAAGCATCTGAACTGATCCCAAAGGTGGAAAAGGTCATCACCCAGCTTCAGTCATGGTTTGGTGGGATGTCTCTTACGATGGGGTCACTGACCTGCATTTCTGCGAACAAGGAATCAAAACATCGGCCAAAGTTTACCAAGAAACCGTTTTGGAAGCTGTTGTGAAGCCTCTTAACAATTCCCTCTTCCAAAACCAGCCATGGACTTTCTAGCAGGATTCTGCGCCAGCCCATAAGGCTAAAACGTCCCTGGCCTGGCTTCGAAACAATTTGCCAGCGTTCATTTCCTCTGAAGAATGGCCCTCAGGCAGTCCAGATTTGAGCCCATTGGATTACAAATTGTGGACGGTTTTAGAGGACAAGGTTTGTAACAAAAGATACCCCAACATTGGATCTCTTAAGACTGGTTTGGTTCGAGCTGTGGCCAATTTTCCAATGGACGAGGTTCGTGGCGCTTTTAGCAATTGGCCAGTGCGACTTAAGGCGTGTGTAAAGGCAAAAGGCGGACATTTCGAATAAGTAGATTCTTTTTGGATACAATATACATCAATAAATATATTCAAAAATATTTGGTCCAAAAACATTCAGTACTTTTTTTTACAGCATAAAACGTGTGTAACAGTTTTTATGTCCCTACTAAGTATTGTATATACCACGATTTTTCTTTCTCCGAGTTGCTAGTTATAAACATCTGCCCGAAATTCAAATCCAACCCAACGTAATTTGCCGCAACCGTTTTGCCAATTTATACCTACTCCAATACATGCATACTGGCAACCCTGATGTTATATTTGTGCTGTAAAGTGGCGATGCATGTTTGATTTCCTGCAGTTGTGATAAATGTAGTGTAAATCTCGACACGCACACACAATCACAAAACCCTATAAATAAACATTTCTTACAATGATTCTTCTAACTCTCCTTTCCAGTTCTGTGCTCCACTGCCATATCCCGGACCGTGTACGTCCATCCACCCATTCATCTATCAGACTTTCAACATGTTTGTGCTACATGACCATAAATTCAGGTAAGATGCGCCATAAGTGAACGTAAATATTTCAGTTTGGAATCGATAGCAAAGCACGCACACTCACACACATTTAAAATAAATGCGAGTGTGCATGTATGCGTGCCTTCTGTGAGTGACTGAGTGTTTTTATATGTCAATTTATTATTATTTTATTTTGTGTTCGAATGTTTGTTTAGGGGTAGTGGGTGGGGAGGGGTGAGCAAAGTCAGCGAGAGTAGGAGCTCCTGAAGAGCGGTTCCATTTGCCCAACTATGCCTGGGCTTTGTTATGTGGAATACAAACATTATCGTATACTTAAGCAACACCAGCACGCGTCGTACTCGTTGTCAATGGGAAACGGAAATAGGCTTTTGCTTCAGATGGTGGTGTGAGTGCGCGTGTGATTGTATAAGATCCACTAGTATATGTGCATGAGTTTGCAAAAAGTCTACAAAATTTGATTATGCTCCTTTTCTTCCCTCACGATTCATCACTGATTATAGAGATGCAAAAAGTTTTTCCTTTCGTTTCTTTTTTTTTTAAAAGAAAATTGTTTACCTTTCTTGGGAAGCAGCATCATCACGGTCATATTTCTATTCGTATCCATTAGGAGGGTGCCTTTCCACACCAAGCAAAGCGGAATGCTTGCTTGTTGTTTTTTTAAGGAAATTTTCTTAGGAAACTTGTGTCTGCAAGACAGAATGACTGGCTGTCTCTCTCTCTCAATTTTGATGCGTGTATGAGGCAGTGCGTGTATTTCCTCATGTGAGCAGGAAGTCTCAAGTTGTTAAGAACGGAAAACTTTTCAAGAGCCGCGTGTATGTGTGAGCGTTTGTTGACAAATGAAATTATATTTCGTGAATAAAAACTTTGTTATTGCTTAAATCATGTTAAGCACCAGAATCGAAAAAATACGGTACGGAACTCCCCGAGCGCTCGACAGTGGCAACACAACCCAAAGGTCGGAGCGCAGACGTGCTAAAAACTTCAATGATTGATTTCAATTATAAAAGTCAACAATGCTCGGGTGCGACGTATGAATTTTATGATGTGATAAGAGCAACACAACACAAACTCTGCTCCCAAAAAACGAAAACACGTATTTGAATTTTTCTTTTCAGTTTTAAAGTTTTTAAAATGCAGGCAGGATAAGAAAAACACTCTGTTTAAATGGCGAGGCCACAACTGAGAAGGAAGTTGAAAAATTCTTAATGGAAAAAACATCAGCAAAGAAAAAATCCCAAAGATTATCACTTCAAAGCGCACTAATTTGTATTTGTTTGTCTGTCAATTAGGGATTTGTGCTGTGGTTGGCAGTGAATCTCTTAGAGATTTTAGCATATTTCGATATGACAAACTTTTCTATTGGGGGAAAGGCGAGCATTAAGAAGTTTTATAATAAACAACTACGTTTTGATTAAAAGTGACAAAAGTTTTAAATCTAAATGATTTAACATATAAAAAACTTTAGTAGGAGTTGATGGGAATATTATCCGAGGGTGTTGTAAGGTTGATTTGAATACTACTCGTTTATATAGGGTGATACATCTAGAGGTATTTCATCAATAGGGGGTTTTTCACAGATTACGCGTGAGTTGAATTAAACTTTATTTTTTATTTGTTTTCAGTACTGTTTGACATTTCATCATGGAAAGACTTACACCGCAACAATGTCTTCTAATTGTGCAACTATATAATGGATATGAGCTGGCTTCGACCAAAATTTTGTTCACTAATGAGGCCCATTTCTGGCTCACCAGCAAGGTCAATAAACAAAATTGCCACATTTGGGCTGAAAAGCAACCAGAAGAGGTCCAAGAGGTGTCATTATACCCAGAAAACCAGGGTTTGGTGCAGCTTATAACCTAGTAGAATCATCGGTCCATATTTTTCCAAAAAGATGATGGTCGCAACGTAGCCGTGAATGGTGCTTGCTATCGCGCCATGATATCGATCTTTATGCTACCTTAAATTGAAGCCCGTAATCTTGACGACACTTGGTTTCAACAGGACGGTGCCACTTGCCATACAGCTGTTCAAACAGTAGATCTATTTAGAGGTCATTTCGAAATCAGCTAATTTCACGTTTTGGACAGGTGAGTTGACCGCCTACATCATGCGATGTCACACCTTCAGACATTTTTTTTTTGGGGCTACGTAAAGTCCAAAGTCTATGCTGACAAACCAGCTACGATTCAGGTTTTGGAAGCCAACATTACGCGTGTCATTAACGCCATACTGGTCGAAATACTAGAATGATTCATTCAAAATTGATCCCTCAGAATGGACACCCTGGGGCGTTGTTGTGGCCATATTTTGAAGGAAATTATATTCAAAAAATAAATGACATAAAATGTCCATTCGAATAAACATTAATGATTCCACACTTGATTTAAACTTTTATATTTTTTTATTTTGAAAAAATATTTCTAGATGGATCACCCTATATAAACAATTTCAACATTTGTACACATTTTCGTACATTATGGATTGTGCTCTCCGAATATCAGAGCAAAATAAAATCTAAATTCTCTGTTTTTAAAGAATGCCCGAGTCGTTCTATTCTGGCTAAATGGTTTAAAACAATAATAAGAACTAACATAGCCCTGACAGCTCTGCATTACGTGGCCTTCGTTGTCATAATTTTACCATGTGGCACCACAAGATTCAACAGCCAACGTACCCTTTGGCAATAGTTATGACAAAATAAATCATGGAATTGACAAACTTTTTCCGCCGTTTTTTTTGACTTCTTTTGTAGCTCCTTGAACTATCTGAAGATGACCCGTGGTGGTCAATTAAAATCGTCACGACCTAAGATAACACGGCTATTGTTTCGTTGGTTGTGTGACAAGTGTCACCATACTGTTGAAACCACATATTGTCCAGATCCATATCGTCAATTTCTCGCCACAAGAAGTCCGTTATCAGCTTGCAATAGCTACTTTCGAAAAATTACGGCACGAAGAAGCTATGAACTCATAAAGAAGACTCCACTAGCACCAAACAGTCACTCCAAGTGGATGCATCGCATTTTCAATTATCACTCGTGGATTCTCATTTGCACAAATGCGGCAATTTTGCCTATTAACGAATCCGCATTAACCCTTGTGCTACCTTTCGATATATACCCCTAATAACATCTTTTGGGTCAAATCGACCCAATACTAATTTTACTTAAAAAAACACTTTTGTGTATTACGAATTCAGTCTTTTATTACATTTTAAGTAAAATTAACACAGAAAAATCGTATAAAAAGGATATTCACAGACTTCAGGCTGATAAGAAAAAATTTTTCTTTAGGAAAAAAATAAAAAATACTCCAGAATTTTTAATATTTTTTTTATATATAAAAGTTTAATACAATTAAATTTTAAACGTTAATTATTTTTTGACAGTGGTTGCATAAAGTTATTTTGTGGTGATTGCATATAAAATTTTGGCAATTACTACAATAAGGTGAATATTTATTTGAATTTGGTCCTTGGGGACAGTAGAAACAACGCTTCCTTTTCGTTGATCCGGGACTTGGTTCTTGAGGCTTAGCTTTTCTTTTGAACGAAGATGATGTACTCGGTCAAACCGTTACGTTAGCTTGAAAGTTTTGTACGAGAGATTTTGACGATGATCCGTATGGTAGCCTCTCCCGTCTTAGGATATGTGGAAGAATAAATTGTTTTGCAAGTTATACTAAATATATATTATATATAAATATATTCTACGCTTGAATTTTTTGCTGCAGTTCCAGTTGGTATTTATATCCGTCCATATAACGAACGAGTTATACGCTGACACATCAATTATATTTGAAAACAGTGCAACTGGCCAACGGTTCGTCATTCGCTTACATGTGTAATTGCTAACTAACTGGTCAAGGACATCAACGCCCCCTTTTGTATGGCTGTAGTGATGTATTATTTCTGGTTTTCTCTTATCGTCATCTCTTACTTCAATGCTATGGTGCAGGGAACTCATAAGGAGAACGTTCCTGTTTTTATTCGATACATACGATACAACAGTTACATGTTTTGTAAATAAGAATTCAGAATATAATATAGGCTTCTTCTTCATATCAGTTATTTTCAATGGAAGAAAGGTTTTGTTTTTTCTGACAGTTCCTACAAGAGTTATGTTTCGGGCCAGCAGTTGCAGAACAAGATTGTATGAGGTGAAAAAATTGTCGCATGTAATGGTGTATCCCTTTGGAAGTGGATTTGACAATGATAAAGCTACTCTTTCACCTACGTATAAAACAATTTACATACAACTCACAAAAAATATTCCAATATAATAAGGAGAATAAATACCTTGATTTTTTTTAGGTCCATAAATCTGTGATCTTTTTATATTTGTCATTTCAAGCCCATTGTTATTTATACGAGTAATATTTATAGTTCAAAAGATGACTTGATGTCCGTAACCAAGGACGTAGCTTTTCTGGTTGGTCCTGGTTTGTAGTTCAGTATTTGACACTTTCGCATTCTTGCACTTTCTTGTGATGGGGCTTTACTTGCCACAGCACAGACTTATCCTTTGACAAAATGACGCAGATTCGGATTGAATATTATTGGGGACATTATCCAAAGACAGAATTTCATCCGTGGTGTGACATGAACTCGATGATGTATCCGACTCGTACTCCTCTTCAGAATTTATACGAAGTTCCCCTTCACTGTTGTCAAAATCTTCATCACATTCACCAAAAATATCCTCGTCATCATTTAGAAGCTGTTCAATATGTTTATTACTTAGAAACTACACAAACGTTTATAGAAACAGGGAGTTTATTTCAAAATAATACCGAATTCACACTATTCGCACAAAAATACAAATGCAACTAAATATAAACAGAAGAATATTCGAAAAAAACCCACTGATTAGAAAGGCATGGCACACTAAATCATTTAAACATTTTAAACTGTAAAAAAACACTCTTTATTTGAAAAATCGTTGCTTTTTAGTATTGGGTCAATTTGACCCAAATGGTGTTATGTGTCCGAAAAAATGTAATCAGTTATACTGCTAAATCTATAAAAAAAATATTGGTTTTCTAAGGGAATTTGAAGTAAATAGTCCTACTGACAATATAAAAAATCCCTGGTGCTCAGAAATAGTCCATTAATGTTGGGGGACATACTCGTATGAGTATCTAAACGCAGTGATACATTCCCATATATCCCATATATGTACTCATATTAAGGATGTGAACAAATTCGGACCGGCCCGGTTGGGTGTTAGGGGTCTAGGAATACGCCGATTGAACTATAGACGTATGCGTATTTAAACCAATAAAATTTCGTTACGGTTCCCAATATTATAGAAATTTAACGATCCGTAATGCTCGGAGACATATGGGTATCCAGAAACAGTGATAATTTCTCAAAAATCCAAATTTGAACTTAGATTAAGGATTTCACTCGGAATTGTACATTGGGGTCCTTTGACAATGCACATATGGACATTTCAAAACAACAACAATTTTCGTCTCGAACCCGAAAATAACATACATTTTACGAGTCGAATATATTTGAGGTTTTGGCCGATTTGTCAAAGGTTCCTAGAGTGCCGAAAATTGGGTCCCCTCAAACATCGATACGAGGGCTGCTATTAACATTTCTAGCCTAATAACGAAAATGCTAATACATATTATTAAAAATGGTTTTATTGTTCTTTAAAGTATTCTCCAGCATGATTTATACACTTTTGCATGCGCTCAAACCAGTTGTCGAAATACTTATCCACTCCGATTGAGGCACCTCCAAAACATGGTCTCTGAACGCTTCAACAGCATCTTCTGGCGACGAAAATCGTTGACCACTCATGATTTTCTTGATGTGCGGGAATAAAAAGAAGTCATTGGGTGCCAAGTCAGTGCTGTACGGCGGATGACCCATCAATTCGACGTTTTGGCTGGTCAAAAAGGCCCCGGTTCGAGCCGATGTGTGAGAGCTCGCTTTGTCATGGTGCACAACGATTCGTCTTTTCTTGTTATTTTTTCGAATTTTTCCGAAACAAACAAAATTGTAGCGTACCACTCAGAATTGGCAGTCCTACGTTGTTCAAGCGGCACAGTCGCCACATGACCAGCTTTGCCGAAGAAACAGGCGACCATTTGCTTCTTCCACGAACAACTTTCGTTGGATTTGGCTCGTCTTCAAAGACCCACACGGTCGATCACTGTTTTGTTTCGGGCTCATACGCATATATCCATGATTCGTCACCTGTGACGATATTATAAACGTCTTTGGAAGCACCGCGATCGTATTTTTTATAAAATTTCTTTGCACCAATCGACGAGAGCCTTTTTTTTGAGCGATTGTCAAATTGTGCGGCATCCAACGAGAACAAACCATTTTTACGGCCAGGTGTTCATGCAATATCAAATGTATGCTGGTGGAAGAAATGCCCAAGGATACCTCTCTCTCACGGTATGTCACATGACGATCTTGCATTATCAGTTCATGCACGGCATCAATGTTCTCTGGCACAACGGCCGTTTTTGGACGACCTTCACGACCTTTATCTTTGAGCGAGCGTCGGCCACGATTGAATTCATTAAACCAGTTTTTTACAGTGCTATATGATGGTGCTTCAACGTCATACAAAGATTTAAGTTCATCGATGCACTCTTGTCGTGGTAATCTACGGCGAAATTTGTGAAAAATGATCGCACGAAAATGTTCATGAATTAATTCCATTTTTTTTTTGCCAAATTGATTTTTTCAAGTCACTGTAAACAACACAAATGTTGGTCGTACGTCAAAACGTTCTGCGTACGTTTATGTCAAACTTTTCAATGGCAATGCCAGTGTTACCTAGGCCAGAAATATATACTTAGTAGAGACATAAATACTGTTACACACGTTTTATGCTGTTAAATAAAAAGTACTGAATGTTTTTGGGGAAATATTTTTTAATATATTTATTGATGTATGTTGTATCCAAAAATAATCTACTTATTCGAAATGTCCGCCTTTTGCCTTTACAGACGCCTTAAGTCGCACTGGCCAATGGTCAATAGCTGCATGAACCTCGTTCATTGGAAAATTGGCCACAGCTCGAACCAAAGCAGTCTTAAGAGATCCAATGTTTTGTGTCAAACCTTTTCCTCGAAAACCGTCCACAATTTGTAATCCAATGGGTTCAAAGCTGGACTGCCTGAAGGCCATTCTTCAGAGAGAGGAAATGAACGCTGGCAAATTGTCTCTAAGCCAGGCCTGAGACGTTTTAGATTTCGGGCCGGCGCAGAATCCTACTGGAAAGTGCATGGCTGGTTTTGGAACAGGGAATTGTTTAGAGGCTTCACAACAGCTTCCAAAACGGTTTCTTGGTAAACTTTGGCCGATGTTTTGACTCATTGTTTGCAGAAATGCAGGCCAGTGACCCCATCGTAAGAGACACCCCACCAAACCATGACTGAAGCTGGGTGATGACCCTTTTCCACCCTTGGCATCAGTTCAGATGCTTTCTTAGATGACCACGCATACACTCTATCATTTTGCATACTAAATTTTTCCTGAACGGTAAAAATTTTTTCATCGGTTAACAAAATTTTTCTGTGTAAGTTATAAGCGTGCTTCACCAAAAGACGTTTCCATTTTTCAATCCTATTTTTTTTAAGTTGCAGTCAATACATGTCCGGTACGCCGTTTGAAAGCCTCAAGTCCTAAGTCTTTTTTAATGATTCGACTCATGGACTTTTGCGTAATATTCATCTCACGGGCCATGATTTTATGTTTTCGGAGCGGATTTCTGTGAATTCTTGATTTAACGGGTTTGATGGCATGCGGTGTTCGAACAGAGCATGGTCGGCCTGACCGGTGGCGGTCTTTTGCATCTCCAGTCTCCTCAAACAGTTTTATACATCGGTAGACGAACACGCGGCTAATCCCTCGTGGCCGGAGCGTTTTGAAAATATCGATTTTTTCATTTCACACTTGAAAAGCGCTATTACAGCGATACGGTTGAAACAATTTTAAAATCCCGTTACAGAATAACGCTATATGTGACAGCGCATAGAGAAAGGGACCTAAGGGTAAACAAATCAATTTTCACTTTTTTTGATGTGGACAACATCTGAGCATCGAATGAGAACGATCCCATGCCCCAAAAGTGTTTCCTTCCAGAGATATGCGCGTTTTATGAAAGTGATGGTACACCAAAGATACACGTATTTTAATCTTTAAATGGCTCTCCTGAACAAAACTGGTTTTTACCCTTAGGTCCCTTTCTATTTTTCGCGTCACATATATAACGGGATATGTTCAGTTCTACTATTGAAATGGGTGTGTTCAATGTTGTAACAGTATTTATGTCCCTACTAAGTATAGCAACCCTTATCAATTTTTAATCGCTAGCATGTAAGTCTCACGATCAGTTTGGACAGACCAGTGGGTACAAGAAAAGAATGTCTACAGACTGCTGCGGAACCAAGAACAAATCCTCCTTGTACAAATTTCGATCGTATGTTACAACATTCATAATGAAATATGAATATTACTTGTACAGTCTGTGTTTTTCGTATAGCCCTCTTAAAAAGGTCCTTATTCTTTGAGGGTCTGTCGCTGTAGAATCAGATATTTATTTGCTTACCTGAGAGAAGCAATTTCCGTTCTTTATGTTAGAGTGTTGAAGGGTATCTTATTTAGGACCCTGTCTCAATGTATACTATTTTTTACTGATTTGTGAACTTACTTTAAACAACATTTTAAATCGAAAGTTCTACTCTTATGTTCAATTTCAAACTTCCTTTTATCGCAAACAAAAACGAGAAGGAAAATAACTGTCTGAAGGATTTCCGTAGAAAATCACTTTGAACACAGATCCAACCTTCTGTGTGGCGCCCTTGCCACAGAAAATGCTCTCACCCCCATTTAGCGGGGACATTTAAGAACCACACGACGACGATATTATCTTTTGGAGCAAATTGACACGTAGCGAACCATATTCAGTTGATTGAAATGAACTTTTCACACCAAATTTACGGTGACAGACGCAAAATGTCTGCGACGTTTTGACTTTTCAAAAAAACTCAAGCCCAACAACCCACGGCCCCACCAAGCGTAGCACCATAATCAGCATTAGCGTCAGAGCTTTGACTTCTTGTTTTTTCCCCTTACCCCAATAAGGCAAGCCTCTCCACTGTCTAGGGAATTCCACAGCGTTTCCTTTTTGCACCCCGCCCGACGTGCTACGTGTTTCATTAAAGTAAATTACTTGTACATACTACGAGTACTTATATATAAGAAAAGACGTAAGGGTAGTACATGCTGTAGGTAAGAGGTTGCCAAAAAAATAGGGAAAACTTATCAATCGCACCCCGCTAAAAAGTGACTTACCCAACAAATCATTAACTCCGGCAAATGTCATCACCAGCGATGCCACAAATAAATCCGCAATTGCTAATGATGCAAGAAATAAATTCCCAATGCGTCGCAAACTGCGTTCCGTGTAGATGGCGAGGCAGACGAGTATATTTCCGGCAATTGACAGGAATATCAGAACGGACAGAAAAATGCCTGCAAAAACAACAAAGGCGAGAGAAAGAAAGAAGAAACAAACAAAAGAAGGAAAATTGAGAAAAATGTTCACTTTTCATTCTTTGGAAAATAGTACAAAGCGAATGAATGAATGAACGAACGAACGGATGGCTGAATGCATGCAACATCGGGTGAATAGCAGCAAAAATGCTCTTTGAATAAATGATGATAAATGCCAACAATTTATAATAACATAAACAGTGTGTATGTATGCGTGCATGTGTGTGAGTGCGAGTGTATGTGTTATTTCCGGTTTCATGCAAACATTATTTAAGACATATGATAAAGTGTTAAAGATGCTGCTGTTGCGTTTTACTGCTCTGCATTTGCAAAACGTGCGTTTGTGCAAAACATGCAACGAGAAATGATGCATACAAATCATGCTCGAGATTAAGGATGAAAATGGGTTCTGTCAAAAAGGAAATCATTCATTGTATTGTGTACGTGTAGTGTGATACGAGGGTCGGTTGTTTAAGTGTTGCTCAAATTATGATCAACTTGATTTAAGTTTTTGGAACTGTGGATACAAATTTTGATTTGCAAGCTGCATTAGTCTGCAGTAAACATCCATACGAGTATTAGGCAGGCTTACACATTTTGTTATCCTACAGCATACTGTGGTACTGTATTTTATGCTAGGCACACACGAGGCCACCACTAGGAGCAACGTGTTGCAGCAACTTTTTTTTGTTTATAAAGGGTGATGGTATTTGAGGTATTGTTTCAGAACAAAAAAAAATATAAAAATTCAAATTAAGTGTGGAATCTTTATTGGGAATTTGAAAGGGCATTTTACGGCATTTATATTTTAAATAAAGTTTCCTTTAAATGCTTGCCGGAACTACGCCTCAGGGTTTCCATTCCGAGGGTCAATTTTGGATGACTCGTTCGAGCATTTCGACCTGGCTTTAATAACATGCGTAATGTTGGCTTCAAAAAACTGATTCGTAGCTGGTTTGTCAGCATAGACTTTGGACTTTACGTAACCCAAAAGAAAAATGTCTAAAGGTGTGATATAAATCGATCTTGGCGGCCAACTCACCTCCAAACGTGAATGTAGCTGCTTTTCGAAATGACCTCTTAATAGATTCATTGTTTGAGCAGCTGTATGGCAAGTGGCACCTTCCTGTTAAAACCAAGTGTCGTCGGGATTACGGGCTTCAATTTGAGGTAGCATAAAGATCGATATCATGGCGCGACAGCGAGCACCATTCACGGTTACGTTCCACCCATCATCATTTTTGAAAAAAGATGCACCTATGAGTCCCCCAGCTGATAAACCGCACCAAACCGTGGTTTTCTCTGGGTACAATGGCACCTCTTGAACCTCTTCTTGTTGCTCTTCAGCCCAAATGTGGCATTTTTTTTATTGACTTTGCCGTTAAGCCTGAAATGGGCCTCATCATTGAAAACAGCGGATCATCCCGTTTCTCACCAAACGCTCATTTCCGTAATACAGTTGCCAACATTTGAAGGTAATTATTTTCAAAAAATAAATGCCATAAAATGTCCTTTCAAATTACCAATAAAGATTACCTACACACTTGATTTGGTTTTTTATATTATTTTTTTTTGTTCTGAGAAAATGCCTCTAGATGGATCACCCTATAGAACACATTGCAGCATATCGTGGACATCGTGCACTTCTAAGCTCAGCAGAAGAAGATTATTAAATCTAAAAAGTCCTTTTTCCAGGTTTTTTTGTAGCTTAATGCCACAGTTGTACACAATTGAAAAGAAAAAATCAACAAATTCAGTGAGGACAACAACAACTAAAAAAAAATGTCGCATGTATTGAGTTTTGCACTATTCACATTTACAGTTATTCGACCTTGAAATCACTCACATTTTCCTTGAAAACCCCTAAAAAACTGCTAATCAATCCAAGGAAAAGCTTGATAAATATTATGGGGACTCTGCACTATCGGTTTCAATAGTAAAAGTAGTTTACCGAATATCGTTGTGGCCGCACAAATACAAATGACGCTGAATGATCTGGACGGCCAATTGAGGTCAATACACCCGCATATGTCGAAAAAATGTGCTGACCGATCGATGAGTAAAAGTGCGTGAGATTGTTGATGCCATACGCATTTCATAGGGCAGTGCGGTTTAGATTTTACGTGATCAGTTGGGTTTAAGAAAGCTGTCTGCAAAATGGGTGCCGCGTTTGCACTCAATTAACCATAAACGTAATCGAGTGACAACTTCAAAGCATTTTTTGGAATTGCTTACCCGCATTTCGAATAAGTTCTTGCAGCATTTTGTAACTGTATTACAACGCTTTGGAGACCAAGCAGCAGTCTTCGGGTTTCTCCGGGTGAACCGGCTATGAGGAATGCCAAGGCGACTTCGTGGGCCAATAAGGTGATGGCAACAGTTTTTTTGGAATGCACGCGAGGTAATCCACATCGATTACCGTTAAAAGACAAAAAATAAAAGGCTAATATTATGCCCACTTATTGGATCGATTTAACAAGGATTTAAAAATCTCGACCCCATATGGTCAAGAATAAAGTTATTTTTCATCAAGATAATGCACGGGTGAACACCTGTGCAGTCTCAATGGCAAAATTGCATGAATTCGGTTAAGAATTGGTACCTATATTCTTTGGATTTTGCCCCCATTAACTACTTCCTATTTCTAAAACTAAAGGAATCGCTGGAAAGAGATTCAGCTCAAACGATGAAATTATTGATCAAACAAATGCCTATTTAATGGATCTAGAAAAACCTATTTTTTTGGAGGGGATACACAAATTGGATAAACGTTGGACTAGGTGTACGAGTATTGAACTTAAAGGCGATTATGTTTTTTTTTCAACAAAAAAAATTGTGTTTTGTTCGAAAAGTCATGGAATTATTGATATGCCCTCGTATATATTACGATTACAATCTTAAACCGATTAGGCTTGCTATATACGTGGACATATGGCTTTAAAATAACTATGAAATTTTTTCACGGAGCTGTAAATAAAATTATTTTTGCTGATTGGCTAATGTTGGGCGACGTCCGAAAATCTGACCCATTTAAACACGGACAAAACCACAAACAAATCTAAATACGACATTAGCTTTTTTTTAGCATTAGAGCCTGTTCAAAAGCACAACTTTTATTTTTACATTCTTAGGCAAACGGCTCAAAAAGGACTGTCGGTAAGTGCAGGTATTTTACTTTAAAAAAGCCCGACAGTCGGTTTTTTAAAACACAGTTTGGAGAAAAGTCCGTAATGTCTGTTTTTTAAAAACACCTGTTTTTTGGACTTTGTAACTTCAATCTTTTAGCTTAGTACAAAGGAAGTAATTCGCGAAAGCGTGGTTTAAAACAACTTATAGCTTTTTGCCTAGCAAAAGGTCAGGTATTATGATATTTTCTCTCGAAGTTAGGCTCATATTCACATGTTAAAAATACAATGCAGGGTGATTCCCGACTGGACAAATTTGGCTCATTTTGTGAAAATATGTCCATCTACGATCATGTCCGAAAATGCATGGGGGCGATATGGCAAAGGTTTGAAAATTTTCGGATTGGTAGTCGGAGGGTACTGTGGTTTTTTTTGTCTCTTAAAAGATAGTCATACCTTTTGAAATTACCTAAACGAAGCCCAGAGGTCCTACCGGTTCATACTTATGTCTATTTGACTGAAATGCAAATATATCCCGCAAAATAGAAAACTTGAAAAGTAAGATTTACAACAGTAGTTCTCATTCGTATGGTGTGAGCCTTAAAGAGTTCGATTTTTAATGTCACTTTGCAATATTGTTAAAAACTTGTCTTCTATTTAAATATAGATATAAGAGGTCTTGAGCCGGTTAATCCCTGTTCAATGTGTAAAAGCAAAAGACCGAAATAAAACAAACGAGTTAACAATGATACAAAACTTTTAGATATCTCAGACTTTCAAGATCTACATTGGTCACCAAAGTGCAGAATTTTTCACTAGAAAGAGGAAGTAATGGTTTATCCCGCAAACAAATATCAACACTTACTACCAGCACAATTCAATGGGAGCAAAAAGTTAAGTACTTAGGATTTATATTGGACCCTATGCTAAACTATAAATATCTTAGTCCTTACATAGTCAATAAGGTCAATGTTTCAATTCGTGTGCTATACTCTCTACGAGTAATTAACAGAATGTCTTCACTTTATGTTTTGAATATGGAATTATGTTTTATGCAGCTTCATTTTGGGCAAATATTAATTGCTGTCGTTTTAAAAAGTAGCTAGTTGTGCAAAACAAGCTTTTAAAAATGATGTGTAGTCTACCTTGGTGGTATTCTACGAATAGTTTACATTATCTTGCAGAAGTGGAGTTTGTTGCCATTTAACTAGAAATCATTACTATACTTAAACTTTAAGACTAGGTGTTTAAACTCTGAGTTCTCACACATCAGAAAGCTTGGCTCATATTAGGGATTTAGTTGTTTAAGTTAAGTTTTAGACAATTTTACATCTATTACTATTTTATCTAATGTAAATAAATAAATATATCTGAAATGGCAGCAAGATACCTAAGTGCTTATAGAATTATTTTGTAATATTATAAATAAACTGAAATAATTAGAATTGCAATTGGACATCGTGCGGTTTCGTTGGACCACCCTATATAAACAATATATAAACAATTTCTAAGACGATCTAGCCATGTCTGTCTGCCTATGTGTTGGCGAAACAAATCATGCTGGGATCTTGGAAGAAGTTGGCTTGTAAATGATCACTAGAGGTGGGATAGTGCACGAGTTTTCGATTTTGATACGGCTCACCCCCTTATTTGGGGGGTTTGGTCAAAAAATGGAGGAGGTGGGATCTGGGCAAGTGACAGCTCATCGAGGTTAAAGGTCGTGGGAAAATATTCACAAAAAGCCCCGCAACTACCTAGAAGTCGCACATAGAGGGGTAAAATGTATGACCATTAATTTTTCCCTCCCAAAATGTTTTCCAAGCATAACTACCCTTCTATCTTCGCCCCCTAAGGGGGCTGTCCTACAAGAAATATTTTTTTTTTAAATTTTGCTCCCACCCCCAAAAGTGCCCCTAGAGGAGTCAAATGTAAGACCAAGTTCCAATATTTCTGTAATTCCAACAGGTTCTCATAACAAATCGACACTATCTTCTACCGTTAAGGGAGTTATTGAAAAGTATATAAGTTTGCGTTTCGGTCCCTTCAACTGGCCTCCTAGATGCTTAGGCTTATGTACAGTCAAAATTGTTCGTTGAAAAGCCAGATAGATTAAAGATCTAATTGTCGAATCACGACTAAGAATTCTCCCGATACCGGTAGCTATGCTGAATGTAGTGACCGAAAACTGGACCCTTTGAATATACTAATGGGTGATCCAAGTAGAGATAGTTTTTTCAACAGCCTTTTTTTGACGGACCACGTGTGAGTCGTGTCATGCTGTCATGTTAGTTTTGTTTAGAATTGTTTGGCATTTCATCATGGAAAGACTTACGCCTGAACAACGTTTACAAATCGTTCAACTTTATAACGAAAATTCACGTTCTGTCAGGAATGTGTTTCGTGCACTTCGTTCAACTTATGGTGAACATAATCGGCCTAATGAGCGTAATATTTGCAACACCATCACCCATCTAGAGACCCAGCATTTATTATTGGATAATATTCGACCGAATAGACAACGTCCAGCACGCAGTGAAGAAAATGTAGCGGCTGAGAGTGTACACCAAGATCGTGGAGAGTCGATTCGGCACCGTTCGCACCAACTCGGACTGACGTATGGAACGACTTGTCGCATTTTACGTCGAGATCTTAAATAGAAAGCGAATTTAACACAACTAGACCAAGAACTGAAGCCGCCCGACGTTCCCAAGCGACATCGCTTCGCTCTATGGGCTCTTAAAAAGTTTTAAGAATATCCGACGTTTTTGAGCCAAATTTTGTTCTGCGATGAGGCCTATTTCTGGCTCACTGGATATGTAAAGTAAACAAGCAAAATTGCCGCATTTGGGACGAAGAGCAACCAGAAGAGGCTCAAGAGCTGTCATTTCATCCAGAAAAAACAACGGTTTGGTGTGGTTTGTGGGCCGGTAGAATCATCGGTCCATATTTCTTCAAAAATTATGCCGGTGTGAACGTAACCGTCAATGGCGATCGTTACCGTGCCATAACAACCGACTATTTGATGCCAGAAATTGAAGCTTGAGATCTCGGCGACATTTGGTTTTTACAAGACGGCGCCACATCCCATCAGTCAATGGATTTATTGAGAGAACACTTTGGTGAGCCGATAATTTCACGTTTTGGGCCGGTCGATTGGCCACTTAAATCATTTGATATCACACCGTTAGACTTTTTCCTGTGGGGATATGTAAAGTTTAAAGTTTATGCGGACAAACCCGCTTCGATTCAGGCCTTGAAGCAAAACATCACGCGTGTCATTCGCCAGTTTCCAGTCAAAATGCTCGAACGAGTCATCGAAAATTAAACTCAAAGGATGAACCATTTAAGACGTAGCCGCGGCCAGCACTTGATAGACATAATCTTCAAAAAATAAATGCCAAAGAATGTTCTTTCAAATTATAATAAACATTCCACATTCAATTTGAATTTTCTGTGTTTTTTTTTTTAAAAAAATGGGAAACCTCGCAATGGATCACGCGTTACAATCGGGATAGTGGAGATCACCATTTGGATAAAAATTATATAAGTATTTAAAAAAGTATCTGAGATTCAAACATATTATTTTAAGTATATTTTAAATTTGTTTATTTAAAATTAAAACAAGAGTTCTAAATGAATAGCACTTTGTAATATTTAAGGAAATAGCCTAATTTTTTCCCGACCTCGTTTATTGTCTATTTTGTCTGGCAAGGAGTTTATGCTCTGGTCACTGATTGTCTGTAAGTGTTGTCAGATTTTATTTTTGGGGCATTTTGTTAGTGTGCGAGAGTGTATGTGTTGGTGTGTTTAAACGATTTTAGCTTTTGATTTTTCTTTTTAAAGATAGATAGAGAAGAGGAGGGAGACATTCAACGACATTTACTTTACCAACAACAACTAATGATACAAGTGACTCCACTTCTGGATCCTCACCCACTATTGTATCTGTTTCTGAGGGATTTATCCAGGAGGTTTCATTAAAATATGTTGTTATCTAAAACGAGACAAGAGAAATAAAATGAAATTAATATCGAAAACAAAGAAAATAAAAAAAACATCCTGCAAAATGAATCACAATTAAATTGTAGAAACTTCTTAAGACTACTTATAAAACGTATGATTGGTATAAATTTATGGACTTTTTAATTTTTTAAGACTACTTATTAAACGTATGATTGATATTAATTTGCGAACTGACCCTCTTTTTGACTTTAGATGAAAGTTTTTTTTTTTTAAAGAAGTTGTTCTTTGGTAAGTGCTTACTTATGTAGATTTCTTTTTTTCATACTCGTACATCATTTCAAAAAATATTTGATTTATTACTTGTTTTTATTTGGTTGCAGTAAACTTTCTAATTAAACTTTATGTAATTTTTTTTAACATCTCTCGTTTTGTACGAGTACATTGAACAGTGGGAGTATTTGAACTGGTTTTAGAACTATTGAAACTGCTTATTGTATAGTAAGAGGACTGATATTTATATATTTCTGACCTAGTAATGAAAATGCGAATATTTATTATCAAAAATGGTTTTATTGTTTTTCAAGGTATTCTCCAGCATGATTTATACCCTTTTGCATGCACTCAAACCAATTGACGAAGCACTTTTTCCACTCCGATTAAGGCACCTTCAAAACATGGTTTTGAACGCTACAACAGCATCTTCTGGCGATAAAAATCGTTGACCACGCATTTTTTTCTTGATATTCGGAAATAAAAAGAAGTCATTGGGTGCCAAGTCAGGGCAGTACGGCAGATGATCCATCAATTCGACGTTTTGGTCGGTCAAAACATCGCTAGTTTGAGCCGATGTGTGGGAGCTCGCGTTGTCATGGATGCCTCTATCTCACGGTATGTCACATGACGATCTTGCATTATCAGTTCACGCACGGCATCAATGTTCTCTGGCACAATTGCCGTTTTTGGACGACCTGCAAGAACTTCGTCATCAAGCGAGCGTCGACCACGATTGAATTCATTAAACCAGTTTTTCACAGTGCTATAGGATGGTGCTTCATCGCCATACAAAGATTTAAGTTCGTTGATGCACTCTTGCCGTAAACCACGCCGAAATTTGTGAAAAATGATCGCACGAAAATGTTCACGAGTTAATTCTATTTTTTTAGCCAAATTGATTTTTTCAAGTCACTGTAAACAACACAACTGATGGTCGTACGTCAAAACGTTCTGAGAACGTTTTTGCTAAAAAATGACAAACTTTTTAATGGATATGTCAGATGACGCCAGGCAACACTTAGTGTTGCCTAGGCAAAAAATATATATAGTAACCCTCGTAGCTGTTATTTTAAATATAATTTTCTTAAGACGTCTATGTATCGGTGATCTTATGTGCCCACAGAAAGAACATCTTCAGTCTACGCCACGTACCCACATATATCAATGATCAAAAACCCCGCAGATATAAATCAGAAGTTGCAGCTATGAGTTTAGGCCACCAACAAAGACCCCACATAGCTGGGCCTTTGTTAATAAACTTGCTAATGTGTCATGGGCTAACGACTTTCTTTATGTAATGGTCTTGACTTAAAGCAACAACTCCGAGCTATATCTGCGCGGAATTAGCTCATTAAAACACGTGGGGACGTTGCGAAAATTGAAGATGTTCATTCTTTGGGCACATTCGATCCCCGATTCGTCCCCCCCATTTGTAGACTTAAGACGCACTGTCTTTAGGGAACTTGGCAGTTTATAATGTGATGGCCCATAAGTGTCGTAGTGTAGAAACATCCTGCCTGAGGTTGCTTTTGATAATAGACATATTCCCTCGAGTCGGAGATTAAAGACTTTCTGTTTAAATTCGTTCAGTGATGTGCGGTCATGTTGTAGACCAACGCCGCCCTGTCTCGCGATGGACTGAATACCACCTAAATGTAGGTGCCTTAACTCATAAATTTTTGTCCTCGTGTCATAATCTAAATACACCTTTGTGTTTACCTTCGTTAATATAATCGTTCCCCAGTGTCGGAGAATGGGGTTGGCCAGTCTATGTGGTCTTTATTCTGTTGGGGCTCTTTTAGCTTATAGATATGCCTACTCGTGTATTAAACTTACTTAGTAGGGACATAAATATTGTTACACACGTTTTATGCTATAAAATAAAAAGTACTGAATGTTTTTGAATCAACTATTTTTGAATATATTTATTGATGTATATTGTATCCAAAAAGAATCTACTTATTCGAAATGTCCGTCTTTTGCCTTTACACACGCCTTAAGTCGCACTGGCCAATCGTCAATAGCTGCACGAACCTCTTCCTTTGGAAAATTGGCCAGAGCTCAAACCAAAGCAGTCTTAAAGGATTCAATGTTAAGGTATATTTTCTAACAAACCTTGCTCTCCAAAACCGTCCACAATTTGTTATCCAATGGGTTCAAATCTGGACTACCTGACTCCTTGTTCGCAGAAATGCAGGTCAGTGAACCCATCGTAAGAGACACACCACCAAACCAAGACTGAAGCTAGGTAATGACCTTTTTCCACCCTTGGGATTAGTTCAGATACTTCCTTAGATGACCGCGCATACACTCTATCATTTTGCTTGTTAAATTTTTTCTGAACGGTTAAAATGTTTTCATCGTTGAACAAAATTTTTCTGTGCAAGTTATCAGCGTGTTTCACCAAAAGACGTTTGCATTTTCAATCCTATTTTTTGTTTAAAGCTGCAGTCAATAAATGTCCGGTACGTCGTTGGAAAGCCCCAAGTCTCAAGTCTTTTTTAATGATTCGACTCATGGACTTTTGCGTGATATTCATCTGACGTTCCATGATTTTCTGTTTTCGGAGCGGATTTCTGTGAATTCTTGATTTAACGGCTTTGATGGCATGCGGTGTTCGAACAGAGCTTGGGCGGCCCGACCGGTGGCGGTCTTTTATATCTCCAGTCTCGTCAAACAGTTATATGCATCGGTAGACGAACATAGTGCTAATTCCTAGTGGCCGGAGCGTTTTGAAAATATCCCTTTTTTCATTTCACACTTGAAAAGCGCTATTACAGCGATATGGTTCTCATTATCTGACCACTCTATGATGAAAGTTGAAACCATTTTAAAGTCCCGTTACAGACTAACGCTATTGAGGTAAGCTTTCAAAACCCATATGATATTAACGGGGTATGTTTAGTTTACTATTGAAATGGGTGTGTTCAATGTTGTAAATGTATTTATGTCCCTACTAAGTAGAGTGTTCAAAACCGAAAATCAAAATTCCTTTTTTTATGTCTTAAACCGAGGTCAGTTTTTTAAAAATACCTAAACCCCAACATTTTGGTTTACCCGATTTTTGCTGTCGGGTTTTCCTGTTTTCGACTCTGTAGTTGTTGTATGTAAAAACAAAGAAAATTCATATAATCAAGTACAAAATATGTCAATACCAAAAATATCTCTCTGTCCGTCCCTCCGCCCGTCTGCTAGTTTTTAAACGAAAGGTTACCATTTTTGTCCGATCTTCGTGTAATGTGCAATAGTAAGTTTTTTGGATTAAGTCCGTTGACTTTTAAGAAAATCGGTTTAAATTTAGATAAAACTCCCACACATATCTTCAACCTTTTTAATGCCTTTAGCTGTAGAAGCCACATAGTACATCCAATATTGATGAAATTGGAAACAGCTCATAACAATCGATCAGTAAGCAGTTCAAATAAAAATGGGATATGCCGGTCTAAATTTTATTATAGCCCAAGTACAGAGACCTCTTCCAATATAACATACACCCGCTCTAGATCAGTGATTATAATTCCGATTTTAATCCAATTTGGTATGATATATTTCCATTGACAAACAATGATTTTAAATAGTCCCAAAGAAATTGGGGGCCAAAAAATGGCTTCCCATATACCTGGACATATGGCTTTAAAAAAATTATAACCTATATGTGACGCGCAAAATAGAAAGGGAAGTAAGGGTAAAAACCAATTTTGTTCAGGACAGCCATTTCAAAGATTTTAATACGTGTATCTTTGGTGTACCATCACTTTCATAAAATGCACATATCTCAGGGAGGGAACACTTTTGGGACATGGGATCGGTCTCATTCGATGCTCAGATGTTGTGCACATCAAAAAAAAAAAAATTGATTTTTTTACTTAGGTCCCTTTCTCTATGCGCTGTCACATATATTGCAGTTTGGCTAAATTTGGTCCGTAAATTATGTTCGAAAATCTGACCACATTAAAAATGGACACATGGATACCAAAAACACAAATTCAAATATTTTTAAAATCTGGTTAAATTTAGAGCTGTTCCTGGGCGCTATTAATTTTCTTCTGATTCAGAAATAGTTTTCATAATAGGCAAAAGGCTAAAACTTATTACAATTTTATTTAAATATCTTTTGTAATTATTAAAATTCACTGTTTTGAAATTTTTTGTTATAACGAAATGTAACCTAAGTCCATCTGACTAAAGAAATTTGATGGATGTTTTGGTCGCTTAAATTCTCTGAACCTTGAATTCTGCGAACTAAATGCTACCAAGTAGTAAATCTCTTTAACTTTTGATGGAAAACACTTAAGCTAGATCTCCACAATACTCAGCAGCCAATAAGAAATGTCAAAAACACGTAAACCTAATTTGGGTTGTAAAATCTAGAGGTACACCTTGTCTTGAAAGAGCATTTCAAAAGAAGATATTGCATTAATAAGTCTGAAGATGGCAAGAGTGAGTTGTATTTTCGTGGGCGGTTGTGTGAAGATAACTTGAAAAGTAAGGTTTACAACAGTAGTTCTCATTCGTTTGGGGAGAGCCTGTCCTTATAGAGTTCGGTTTTACTTTCCACAATTGCAGCAAGGCTTTCTGAAGAGGGTTGTCACGGACCCGAAATCATGATAAAAGTAGTGTGCAGCCACGAAAATCAATGTCACTTTGCCATTTTGTTAAAAACTTGTCTCTTATTTAAATATAGAAGCAAGAGGTATTGAGCCGGTTTAACCCCTGTTCAAAGTCTGAAAACTCTAAATGCAATATGCCACTAGATCAATTTCACACACAGTGTTATTATCAAAAAATATTCCCACTGTGCGAAGTTCAAAACCTCTTGTTCCAAGCAAATACTTCCTAAAAATCAACAGTTTGCTTGCGTTACTGCTTACTGCCCTACTTAGCTTGTATTTGGCAGCGAATAAAAGAGCAAAAGCAATGCGAAAATGAGCAAATGTGTACTAACGGGAAAGTTTTCAAAACAACCACATGCTATTCCTTTGTGAAACATTTCGAAGAGAAAGAAGAGAAAAATCGTGAAATTGTTTCAACTTTTCAGAAAACTGTATTTGTAAAATAAAAATTTAACACAATTTGCGGAATTTTTGCTACGTTTGTGTTTTAGTCACACTGCTATGGCTATCAAGTGAAAATCAGAGTCTAACTTTAATCATTACATGTTATTCCTTCAAAAATACTCGTAATCATACACACAGAGCAAAAATTGAAATCGGTTGGAACTACAATGAGTCTGTTGCAAAAGCGGAATTTCGGTTGCAACCACCGAATGTTTATAATCGCACAACTGGTGATTGGGGCAACCAATAGTTTTGTGAACATTTTGTTGTTGCAACTAATTATAAGTGATTATAACTAAAACTTCACATAACCAAAAAGGCGGTTGTTCAATGGTATTTTTTTAAAAAGAAAATAATTCAATTTTTACTGACTTTAATCCAATCGATGAACATCACTTTTTCTTTAGTAAAAATCATCTCCACGTTTTCCTCTTCTCAACGTTTTCCTCGTGATGAGCCTTCCTACGAGGGCTCCTATATATATTCCTGACCTAGTAATGAAAATGCGAATATTTATCATCAACAATATTCTCCAGCAAGATTTATACACTTTTGCATGCGCTCAAACCAATTGTCAAAGCACTTTTTCCACTCCGATTGAGACACCTCCAAAACATGGAATTTGAACGCTTCAACAGCATTTTCTGGCGACGAAAATCGTTGACCACGCATTTTTTTCTGCATGTGCGGAAATAGAAAGAAATCTTTGGGTGCCAAGCCAGGGCTGTACGGCGGATGACCCATCAATTCGTCGTTTTGGCCGCTCAAAAATGCGCTGGTTTCAGCCGATGTGTGATAGCTCGCATTGTCATGGTGCCCAATGACTCGTCTTCTCTTGTTCGTTTTATGAATTTTTCTGAAGTCTTCAGGCTTACAAATTGTGGTGTACCACCCAGAATTGAAGGTCCTTCGTTGCTCAAGCGGAACAGTCCCCACATGATCAGTTTTACCAAAGAAACAGACGACCATTTGCTTCGAAGTGCTTCTTCCACGAACAACTTTCGTTGGATTCAGCTTAGTTTCAAGGACCCACACGGTCGATTGCTGTTTTGTTTCATGAAACCCGATAGATCCATGATTCGTCACCTGTGAAGATCTTTTAAACGTCTTTTGAAGCAGCGCGATTTTATTTTTTGAAAATTTCTTTGCACCAATCGACACGAGCCTTTCTTTTGGGCGATTGCGAAATTGTGAGGGATCCAACGAGAACAAACCTTAGTGTTCATGCAATATCGAATGTACTAAGTAGGGACATAAATACTGTTACACACGTTTTATGCTGTAAAATAAAAAGTACTGAATGTTTTTGGACCAAATATTTTTTTAAATATTTATTAATGTATATTGTATCCAAATAGAATCTACTTATTCGAAATGTCCACCTTTTGCCTTTACACACGCCATAAGTCGCACGAACCTCCTCCATTGGAAAATTGGCCACAGCTCAAACCAAAGCAGTCTTAAGAAATCCAATGTTGGGGTATCTTTTGTGGCAAACCTTGTCCTCTAAAACCGTCCACAATTTGTTATCCAATGGGTTTAAATCTAAACTGCCTGAGAGCCATTCTTCAGAGGAAATGAACGCTGGCAAATTGTTTCGAAGCCAGGCCTGGGGCGTTTTAGCCTTATGGGCCGGCGCAGATAATGCTGGAAAGTCCATGGCTGGTTTTGGATTAGGGAATTGTTGGGAGGTTTCACAACAGTTTCCTTAACGGTTTCTTGGTAAACTTTGGCCGATGTTTTGATTCCTTGTTCGCAGAAATGCAGGTCAGTGAATCCATCGTAAGAGACACCCCACCAAACCATGACTGAAGCTGGGTGCTGACCCTTTTCCACCCTTGGCATCAGTTCAGATGCTTCCTTAGATGACCGCGCATACACTCTATCATTCTGCTTGTTAAATTTTTCCTGAACGGTAAAAACTCTTTCACTTTCAGAAATTTGCATTTTTCAATCCTATTTTTTTTAAAGCTGCAGTCAATTAATGTCCGGTACGTCGTTTGAAAGTCCCAAGTCTCTTTTAATGATACGACTCATAAAATTTTGCGTGATATTCATCTCACGGGCCATGAATTCCTGTGAATTCTTGATTCAACGACTTTGATGACATGCGGTGTTCGAACAGAGCGTGGGCGGACCGACCGGTGGCGGTCTTTTACATCTCCAGTCTCCTCAAACAGTTTTATGCATCGGTAGACGAACATGCGGCTAATCCCTAGTGGCCGGATCGTTTTGAAAATATCGCTTTTTTCATTTCACACTTGAAAAGCGCTATTACAGCATTATTTGAACACTCCATGGTGAAAGTTGAAACAATTTTAAAATCCCGTTACAGACTAACGCTTTTGAGGTTAGCTTTCAAAACCCAAATGATATTACCGGGGTATGTTCAGTTCTTCTATTGGAATGGGTGTGTTCAATGTTGTAACAGTATTTATGTCCCTACTAAGTATGCTGGTGGAAGAAATGTCCAAGGATGCTTCTATTTTACGGTATGTCACAGGACGATCTTGCATTATCAGTTCACGCACGGCATCAACGTTCTCTGTCACAACGGCCGTTTTTGGGCGACCTTCACGAAATTCGTCTTTGAGCGAGCGTCCGCCACGATTAAATTCATTAAACCAGTTTTTCTCAGTGCTATAGGATGGTGCTTTATTGCCATACAAAGATATAAGTTCATCGATGCACTCTTGTCGTGATATTCCACGTCGAGATTTGTGAAAAATGATCGCACGAAAATGTTCACGAGTTAATTCCATATTTTTGCCAAATTGATTTGTTCAAGTTACTGTAAACAGCACAAATGATGGTCGTACGCCAAAACGTTCTGAGTACGTTTATGCTAAAAAATGTCAATCTTTCCAATGGAAATGTCAGATGAGACCAGCCAGAAATATATTTAGCAACCCTCAGTACTCACTGACCTGGACCCACTGCTTAATTCAAGCTCCAAAAGGCTAAACCATTTTACAAAGAAGTGTTTACATTTATTTCAGTGAAAACCCGCCACTGAAAAAAATGTTTGATGTTCTAACCCGGATGTGCACCTATGTTTACTGGCTTAACAGTCATGCACAAACTGACATATTTTCAGTGCTCATCCTGCTCTCCAAAATGGTCTAAATGGAATAGTCCATCAAATTTGCATCTGGCAAATTCAAAAGCCATTGTGTGGACAAACTGAAATATGGACATGGTTTATAAAAAATTGTTGGCTCTCACGAGCTGTATGAGGCGGCGCAGACTCTTGTTGGGGCGTCTATGGTCTACGAACGAAATATTTGCATGCCTACGTCTCGAAAGCAGCTTCTCAAATATTTTCCCGATTGACTTGATAGCAGGCACGATGAAAAGAATTTTTAATAAATTAGAATTAGACCAACCCCGCGACTGCCGGTTTTATGCACCGGATTGACCCGAAACAAACACTCTTCGGCCAGGAGAAGTCACCTCAACAATATATGGGATCTAAGGGTAAAAACCAGTTTTCTACAGGAGAGCCATTTTAAAGATTTAAATACGTGTATCTTTGGTGTACCATCACTTTTATAAAACGCGCATATCTCTGGCAGGTAACATTTTTGGGGCATGGGATCGGTCTCATTCGATGCTCAAATGTTGTCCACATCAAAAAAAAAAGTGAAAATTGATTTTTTCCCTAGGTCCCTTTCTCTATGCGACAGTTTTTTTCGTCCATTGTTTCGTCGTGGGAGCAGCACTTCAGTTCTGAACCACTTCAGGGAGTATAACGAAACGGACTTTGTTGTCTCATGCTGTATCATCGAAGTAATCAGTGGGTCTCTGGATTTTGTGTTATCATCGCCGTCTACATTTTCGTCGTCGTCATCATCATCCAACATGGGGGACTTGCTTTCCTGTTAAACTATTCTGTGCAGTACACACCTATTTCGCCTGATCTTGGCCCTACGGCCTGATCAACGACGTCACCAGGCAACCCGTCATCTCACTAGGATCGGACCACCTTCCCATTATTCTCTCCGTAAATAGAAAAAAATTTGTACAACAACAAAAGAATTAGACAGCGTCCATTGGTTGTTATAGCTGATCATACTATGATATGGGTCTATCTCTATCTCTATTTCTTTAAGGTGTTGCACACATCAGCACTAAGTCATAATAGTCTGTACAAAAGTATGGTGTAGGGTATAGGCATCACTGAAATTACATAAATTGAAGAGGAAGACTTTGGTGGAGGGACCAAGTGGAGCCAGATGCTAAAATTCGAGTTAGTAAAGAAAACAAGCACAAACCCGAAGTATTTTGAGCAGGTTTAGGAACTAGCCTAATTTGTTCGTCTCTTCATATTAATTTAGTTTATTGAAATGAAACTATCTTACGTCTCATATTAGCCACCCCCACTCCTTTTTCATAGTTTTCTGTGTCCTGGTTATTTTCCCCATATCCATCATAAAGAAATCACATCACGTTTGCCGAACACAATTTATGTAAATTTCTTTGAAATATCTCAAACAAAAATATTCCCCCAAAAAGTATGTGTGTGCCTTTATTTACAATTATTTTTCTCTACTTCCGGTCTTTTTTTCCCTTTTTGCGTATTGTCAACGTAACTCCTGCATTTGGAGTAAGAAGAAAAAAATAGAAGAGAAATTAATTAATTTCAATTGCAATTTTAAATTGAATTTATAACAAGCACTTTGCTTAGCATCGTCCAACCAGAGTCAGTCAGTTGGTCGGTCGGTCGGTTGGTTGGTCGGTCAATCATTTATTTACTGATGCGGTTTTTTGCTGTTCTTGTTGCAAAACTAATTAAATTTATTCAAGCGTAGACAAGTGCAGAAACACAAACGTGGTTAGTTCAAACAAATGATATGCACATGTGTAGATATGTAAGTATGTATGTGTTTACAAACACCATTTAAGCCAAGGCCGAGAAAGTCAACAGGGTTAAAGCCAGGTTGCAGACGCAGTAGGGCGAGAGAAGAAAAGAAAATACCACATATCAGAAAACCAAAGAAGCTAGAATTGCTGGAGGCTACAGTAAATATACGTATGCTGCAATTGAAAGCAATAGATATGGATTGCTCACTTTGATTTCAATCGCTTGAATTCTTCACTTGCGTGATTTTGGTTATTAACCGTGAAGCAAAAATATGTAAGTTCAAGAACGACATTGATAAAGAATTTTTTAAGGGGTCAACTTTAGGTCCGCCATACCAAGTTATGGTTACTTCGAACCTTTATAACTTCATCTATGACGTTCCTAAGTTATCTATTGAAGAATTATAAGTGTAGTGACATCGTCTATGTTGAATCGCAACATCGTATACGAGGGCGGTTCGAAAAGTTCTTAGCCTATCAATGAAAGAGAATAGTTAGTTTTTCAAAAATATTTTTATTTTTCAATATAATCTCCTGAAACTTCAATACACTTAGTCCAATGCTTATCTAGCAATTCTATCCCTTGATTAAAATAGTTTTCCTCAAGGTCTTCAAAATAGTGGTTTACAACTGTAATTGCATCTTCATTTGAGGTAAAACGCTTGCCAGCAAAGGATTTTTTTAGATTTGGGAACAGGTAAAAGTCACTGGGAGCTAAATCAGGAGAATAAGGTGGGTGGTCAAGTAACTCGTACTTTAATTCGTTGATTTTAGCCATTGTTAAAACACTCTTGTGCGGTGGTGCGTTGTCTTGATGAAAAATTATTTTTTTGTGTTGTAAGCCAGGACGTTTTTCTCGAATTTGTACATTTAATTGATCTAAAAGGTTGCAATAGTACTCTGAATTTATTGTTTTACCCTTTTGCAGATAGTCAATCAATAAAATACCTTTGAAGTCCCAAAAAACCGTTGCCATAACCTTACCAGCCGATTGAATTGTTTTTGCCTTCTTTGGGGCACTTCCTCCAGCTTCAATCCATTGTTTGGATTGTTCTTTTGTCTCTGAAGTATAGTGGTGGATCCATGTCAACAGTTATGAAACGACGCTTAAAATCCATTTTATTTCGCTGAAAACGATCCAAACAAGCTTGAGAAATGTTCATTATTATGCGTTTTTGGTCGACTGTTAACAAGTGCGGCACCCATCTTGCAGAAAGCTTATTCATCTGTAGTTCTTCATTCAAAATTAAATGGACTCGATCATTTGAGATGTCCATGATATTAGCTATTTCACGCACTTTTATTCGTCGATCATTTAATACCATATCGTGCACTTTGGCTACAATTTCTGTTGTTGTTGCTGTTTTTGGACGTCCACTACGTGGTTCATCTTAAATGCTTGTACGACCACGTTTAAATTCAGCAACCCAATTTTTTACTGTTGCATATGAAGGAGCACTTTCACCTTACACATTCACCATATCATTATGCATTTTTTGTCCCGATAAATCTTTTTTATGTAAATATTTAATGACACCACGCATTTCTAATTTTTCCATTGTAAAAAATCGCGGATGTGTCATTTGTGAACACCTGTTTCTATATGAAGTAGTTGCCAGATCGAAACAAAATTTAACATGTGTTCAAAGCGAAGATGGATGTTTCCAAAACACTTAACTTTTTTCTGTTTATACCGCGCTTTTTGTGTTGGCTAAGAAGTTTCCGAACCGCCCTCGTATGTTACCTTATGCAACATCAGAAGAATTTGGATTTTGTTTACCCTCCATCTTTATACAAAATTTATAATTCTGTTTGAAATACATTTAGATATTCTATTTTATTTGTTGTTTTTGTTTTGTTTAATGTTGCGTTTTAACCCATTATTGCCAAGCCGGTAATTTAACTTACCAGCACTTTAGTCAAGTATAAAACCTATCGTATACAAAAAAACTTAACTTTCTTTGGTATATACTTTAACTTAATGTATTTTAAGAAAACAATTTGAAGGATATTTATTTTTTGTTATCCTTTCGCGTTTGGGAAGGATTTTTGCCAAGCTCCAAAAACATCATATTTTAAAGCAACTATAAAAATTATATAAAAAATTTATTTTTTTTTTTTTTAAACACTATTTCTAAACCCTCATTTCGTCTACTTTTATTATGTGCATCATTCAATTTAATTTACCTCTACTAAAAGTTTGAAATACCATCAATTATCCTTGTGGTAATTTCACTTACCATTGGGCAGAAACATATAGTAAATTAGGCAAGATGTCATAAAATCGCAAACAAAAGCACAAAAGCCAATTGCACTATTTTATTTATTTTTTGATGATGAAATGCTTCATATGATTACTGAGCAAACTAATATATACGCCTCTCAGTGCAACAATCCTTTTATTGTTGAGTCGCATGATATAAAACGTTTTATTGGATTTTTGTTCTTTACTGGCTATCATAAATTACCAGAATGGAAACTATACTGGTCAAATGACCCATCTTTTGGCGTTGAAATCATTCGTAATGCTTTGACACGAACTCGTGCCGAAATGATAAAACGATTTATTCATTTAGCTGATAACACCAAAATTGATCCAACAGACAAATTCGCCAAAGTGAGACCAATGGCAGACTTATGCAACAAACGTTTTATACAGTTTGGAGTATTCGCTCACAATATATCCATTGATGAGGAAATGATTCCCTATTTCGGAAGACACTCTTGTAAAATGTTTATTAAGGGAAAACCTATCCGTTTTGGATTTAAGGCATGGTGTCTGACTTCATCAAATGGATATCTGTACAATCTAAAACTGTATGGTGGATCGTCAACAAATTATGATAAATCCGTTGGATTAGGAGCTGATACTGTTCTCAGTTTGCTAGAAGTTGTAAAATCTCCATCAAGTCATACTATATACTTTGATAACTTCTTCACATCATACCATCTTATGTGTTTACTAAACACACAACATTTTTTCGCTACAGGTAATTTGCTACTTTTATTATATATAAAACTGTTGCATTTGTATTTATATATTTTAACAGGAACTGTTCGAAGCAATAGAATCGGTAAAGCCCAATTGCCAGACAAAATGATCAAGGGAGAAAGTACAGCTCTTTATGATGTGACGAATGAAGTGCTGGTCATACGCTGGAGAGACAATGCACTTGTCACTGTTCTTACAAATCATGGTGCCATGGATCCGAAATCAAACACCAGACGTTATGATCGTGTAACCAAAACGCATGTAAACGTAAAAGTTCCTGCTGCTATTGCGCAGTATAACAAGTATATGGGGGGAGTTGATCTACATGACAACGCGTTGGCAAATTATCGGATTGCTGTACGATCCAAAAAATGGTGGTGGCCATTGTTTATAAATTTCCTTGGCAATATGTTGGTTAATGCATGGAAACTGCATGTGCTGGTATCAACAACTGAAGGAATAAAGCCATTTTCACAACTACAATTTCGTGCAGCAGTTGTTAATGAACTACTAACATGTACAAGATCACCAACAAGTGAACAAACGTCAATGTCTACACTAAATTTAAGCGAAAAATTGCCAAACCTCAACAAAACTGTTCATTGCATTTTAAGACGTTCTGGAAACCCGAGACGTTGCGTAATTTGTCATACTCACACGCCTTTTGAATGTCAAGTATGCAGTGTGCGTTTGCATCAAAAATGCTTTTCTTTATATTCAAAGCACTTGGATTAGAGTTTAAAATATACAAAACAATTAAAAAGTAAAACAATTCACTCAAATTCTTTATTTTACTATTTTTTTAATGCATCTTTTAATTTTAAATAAATATATTTAACTGAAATTAGAATTTTCCCTTTAAATCCAATTCTTTTATTTTTCCAAAAACACTTAACATATCGGCCCACTGGTAAGTAAACTTACCATCTCATATCACAGAAACCAATCGTTCCATTTTTTTGAAACTTAAAATATATCTTAGTTATACCCAAAAACTACTATGTGAAAAGTTTCAACGAGATCGGTTCACGTTTTCGGGTAGCTGGCAATAATGGGTTAAAGCTATTTGAACCTAAAACATGTTGTAGATTCCTTTTACTTAGCAATTACCCAAGTTTGCGTCAATTATTGATTGGACTTACTATAGAGTAGAAGAGTAAAAGAGGGATTCACTGCAAAATGAATACAAAAACAATTACGTAATTTTTAGTCGGTTGATCCGACTTACATATACCCTTACCCATTTATGGATTTAAATTTTCCATCATTCTGTCCTTTATTACTTAAAACATATCGATTTATTGAAATCTCGTAAAATGTCGTATGTTTGGAATGTACTAGAATGGGTTGGGCATGCCCCATACGAAGGGCGGATTGGTGCATTTGTTCAGGAGGTATAGCCCCTCTTTTTGTACCTTCTTTCTTAAGTTCTTAAGTTTTGATCTTGAGCTAAATCGTATGAATAACAATGAAGACATTACAAGAATACCCAAAGTAGGCGGAAAGGCGCATTTCCATGGATGATTCCTAAACGGGGTGTGTCAACCAACGTTCTTTTATGGAAAAACAATGCTGCTATTAAAATATAAATTTTTACACAATGTAAGAGATTTTAATGCACTAGGTGAAAAGTAAAATGTACGTGGCAATCTTCGTAGAGAATCAGTGGCTATATGGTTGTAGCACAATAATATTATGATCCTCAAGTCTCTAGTATATTGCACTCACAACCATTATAAGTTGTTGTTGTAGCGGGAAATTTGCCGGGGTAAAAGCCCTTGGCCGAAAATTGCTCCTTCAGGTCGATCCGGTACATAGAACCGATACCATACCATGATCTCCACAACCAAAGTATGATTCTCACAACAAAAGTATGATCCACTCACAACCACACTACGATCTCCACAAGCGCAGTATGTTTCACATACAACCATATTATAGTCCTCACAGTCCTCACAGTGAGGACTATAACCATATTATAGTCCTCACAAGCACTTCGAAGAATATGGTCGCCTGTTTCTTCGGCAAAACTGGCAATGTGGCGACTGTTTCGCTTAAGCAACGTATGACGGTCAATTCTGAGGGGTACACCACAATTTGTTTACTTCGGAGAAAACCGAAACACGAACAAGAGAAGACGAATCGTTGTGCACCATGACAATGCGAGGTCTCATACTTCGGCTCAATCCAGCGCCTTTTTGATCGCTTAAAACGCCGAGTTGATTATTCATTATGAAATGGCAAACCAAACCGAGCATAAATCAAGCGACAGCTGTCAAAAAGACCAACTCTGTAAAGGGTATTGTCAGATTGCAAACTACACGTCTAAAAAAACACCCTTTATAAATACCCTCTTTTGAGTCGCGCACAACCTACTGATGTGAGGAATGTTATCTGAATGGAATGGGTAGGAAAATGTGGATGTCCTTATGAACCTTTTTGTTGTTTTAAATGTCTGTCGTGCTCTCTTGATGGCATGATTTAATATTTCCCCTGCTTTAAAGACCGCCTCGTTAGCTGACTTCCTGTCACGATAGGGACAACTTTCATTAAAAGAATTTTTAAGAGACTTGTTAAGCTTTCTTATTCCATTACCAATTTGATAAAAAAAAAACTTGGAAGAGATAGGTAAAGGGGTGAATCATGCACGTAGAAGGAGACAAGTTTCCTCAAAAAAAACTTTATCTGAGACTCCGTAAGCTTTCTGACCTTATTGTCAATCATCTAGTGCATTAAGGAAACAGTCAAGACTGTAACTGCTTAACAGTAAATTGACTTGTCATTCTTAGACCTAAACTATTAGAAATAAAACATAGCTTAAGTATGTTTGTTTGATTGGGTAGTGTGAGTTCTGTCAGCTCTTTTGCTTCATATCATTTTGATAACTAGATTGCTCTTGCTCTATAAATTCCACAAATTGCGAAAATTAGCTGATAAAAATCTTATTTAACGGCTTACCCACCACTGCCAAGCAGTCTAACTGCTTGTCAAATTTCTTTTTGTAGCGTTTTAATTTCTTTTTCTTTTCTAGAGTTTTCCTTTTGCACTCAGTCTAGCCACCTTTTAAGTGGAGCCATTGATAAAGTAAATTTGGCGTTTTCTGCCTTTTGAAGTACTACATCATTAAACACAATGTGAGCTTTTGTTTGAAGTGGGTTGTCACAGTTGCCCAACAACTCATCCAAATAAAAACACTTTAGAGACCCTTAGGGCTTTAATACTAAATGACATAAAACCATTGTCATCTGTTAAGTGAAAATCGACAAGAAAAAAGTACTTCAGAGTCATAGCACGTGCTTGCCATTAAAAACACCACAATTAAATGTTTGCTACGTTCTTATAAGCGACATTAATTGTCAAAAAATATGTTTGTATGACCCCATATAAAACTGTTTTCCACAAAGTCTGCGAGGGGACTAATAACACTTAATTTTCCATAATTTTATTACAATTTCTTCACAGCGCATTCAATAGACAATCGACTTTTGTTACTTGGCGTTATTTTTTTCTCTATTCAAACCCTCAGTCCCGTTCCGAGTAATAGGATTAGTTCTAAAACAACCCCCAGCCCCATGTAAAAGAAGCTTAATGAAGAGGAGTCAAGTTGAGGTCTCCAACTACAACGCATAATTAAACCGAGCGTAAAAAGAGATGAAAGTGAAAAGCAACAACCGACAAAAGAAAAACAATAGAAAAAATGTGTAAATTACGATAAAATTATGCTAATAACATGACAGAGGTTGATGCTGAACATCAAAACAACAGGACTAGTAAGAAAATATTTGCTCGTTTTAATGAAAAGCGGTGCGAAGCAAAGAAACAATCAACTGAATGTATGTATGAAACTCTGTTAAGAAGTTTTCCCTCATCGGAAAGCGTTTTCATTGACAGGCTATTAGAATAATGAGCAATAAATTAAGGTTTGTTGCAATAAAGATTTATTCGGTATGCGTAAAAGGAGGTGTTAATATTATTTAAACAGTAGCAGCAGATGGAGTCAAGCACTAAACTTTGGGAGTGGGTAATAATTCAATTACGTTTCGATTTCTGATGAGAAGTTTCGAAGCTATTTTGATGAGTAAAAGACGCGAATTAAGTCAAACAAAATAAGTTAAAAGTTGGTTACGTTTGGCTAAGTTGAATCCTCCATCTTTTGCTGTTGAAGTATAAAACAAGTGGATAAATTAAGTTCGGCCTACATCGTAGATTACATTTTTAATAGGAAAAGTCTTAAAAGGGGCCTGGCACAATAGTGTGTTTCTCTCCATGTACCAACTACTATCATCATATCGATATTAGTTCACGAGATATAAAGGGTTTTCCAAAAGGGGCATAACAGACTATTATATTTATGTCAACGCAACCTCAAACACATTCTCTTTCAATGTCACAATGTAAGTCGAAGTCAACATCTTCATCATGGTAATGAACGAGCAACGTTTGGAAATCATTAAAAACTACTACCAAAATTCTCAGTCAGTAGCTCGGGCAAAGTTTAACGAAAATCCAGAATTTCATCGAAAAATCATCTTCAGCGATAAAGCTCTTTTTTGCTGAGTGGTTTTGTCAATAAACAAAATATGTGTTATTGGACAGAAACTAACCCACATGTGCTTCAAGATGCACAATTCAAGAATTCATCTGCAAAAAAACTACTGTGTGCTGTGGTTTTTATGCAGAGATGTAATTGGGCCGTATTTTTTCGTCGATGAAAACAGTTGCCATGTTACCGTCAATGGAGAGCGCTATCGTGCCATGTTAAAAAATTATTTTTTCTTGAATTAGATAAGCTTGACGTCGTCGATATGTGGTTTCAACAAGCCATTGTCACTTGCCACACAGCACGCGTTACAGTCGACTAACTGAAAGGCAAATTCGACGAACGTGTTATCTCGAAAATGGGGGCAAAGAATAGATAGCTGTAAAAGGGTTCGTGATGGTCATATGACCGAAATTGAATTTCATTCTTAAAATTTAACATTTGCACTACACCTGATGTAGTTCAAATGTAACATTTGAATTCTACTCGTATATCATAAATATTCTGTATGTCATTAATTTAAAAAATTGTTATGTCCTTAATGGAAAACCCTGTACGAGGGCTGTTCGGAAAGTTCTTAGCCTATCAATGAAAGAGAATAGTTAGTTTTTCATAAATATTTTTATTTTACACTTAGTCCAACGCTTATCTAGCAATTCTATCCCTTGATTAAAATATTTTTCCTCAAGGTCTTCAAAATAGTGGTTTACAACTCTAATTGCATCTTCATTTGGGGTAAAACGCTTGCCAGCAAGGAATTTTTTTAGATTTGGGAACAGGTAAAAGTCACTGGGAGCTAAATCAGGGGAATAAGGTGGGTGATCAAGCAACTCGTACTTTAATTCGTTGATTTTAGCCATTGTTAAAACATTCTTGTGCGCTGGTGCATTGTCTAGATGAAAAATTATCTTTTTGTGTTGTAAGCCAGGACGTTTTTCTCGAATTTGTACATTTAATTGATCTAAAAGGTTGCAATAGTACTCTGAATTTATTGTTTTACCCTTTTGCAGATAGTCAATCAATAAAATACCTTTGCCATAACCTTACCAGCCGATTGAATTGTTTTTGCCTTCTTTGGGGCACTTCCTCCATATTCAGTCCATTGTTTGGATTGTTCTTTTGTCCCTGGAGTATGGTGGTGGATCCATGTCTCATCAACAGTTATGAAACGACGCTTAAAATCCATTTTATTTCGCTGAAAACGATCCAACCATGCTTGAGAAATGTTCATTCTTATGCGTTTTTGGTCGACTGTTAACAAGTGCGGCACCCATCTTGCAGAAAGCTTATTCATCTGTAGTTCTTCATGCAAAATTAAATGGACTCGATCATTTGAGATGTCCATGATATTAGCTATTTCACGCACTTTTATTCGTCGATCATTTAATACCATATCATGGACATTGGCTACAATTTCTGTTGTTGTTGTTGCTGTTTTTGGACGTCCACTACGTGGTTCATCTTCAATGCTTGTACGACCACGTTTAAATTCAGCAACCCAATTTTTTATTGTTGCATATGAAGGAGCACTTTCACCTAACGCATTCACCATATCATTATGAATTTCTTGGCCCGATAAACCTTTTTTATGTAAATATTTAATGACACCACGCATTTCTAATTTTTCCAATGTAAAAAAATCGTGGATGCGATGAACACCTGTTTCTATATGAAGGAGTTGCCAGATCGAAACAAAATTTAACATGTGTTCATAGCAGAAATGGAAGTTTCCAAAACACTTAATTTTTTTCTGTTTATACCGCGCTTTTTGTTCTAGGCTAAGGAGTTTCCGGACCGCCCTCGTAAGTCGTTAAAGTTCAGGGTTGCATGGACGGGCCACGTTCTTTTGTCCAATTATGCCACATTATAGTCTATAATATTATAGTCCATAAAATACCATTTATTATATTCTTGTAAAATTTTAGAACGATCCGATCCGTCCATTACTTTGGCTGATTGTTTAAAGGGCATTGCTCACTTTTTCTTCAACACGCCAACATTATTAATCGTATTTTTTTTTTTGACGTGTGGTTTTTGATCTGTCCATACTTTTTTCGAAGTGGGTGTTTTTGATAGCTGTTAATTGATATATTCCCAGTTTGGTTTGCCATTTCACAGTGAATAGACTTACTCCAGCACCAACGTTTACAAATCGTGGTGAATAGGTCCAAAACGAGATGGCCTGATTTTTACAAGAACATTTTGTTCAGCGTTCATTTTTGGTTGAAGTAGTACACTAATTATCTAACATTTTGCATTTGGAGTAATTAAAATCCACAAGTCATTGCTGAGACGCCGTTGCTGTCAGTGTTTAGTGTGCTTTATGGGAAGGGGGGAATCATTGAGCCATATTTCTTCAAAAATTAAGCCTGAAATAATGTAACAGTCAATGGGGAACGCTATGGAGCCAGGATTAATGACTTTCCATGCCTATATTGAAGGATGCTGATAAGGACGACCTTTGGTTAAAACAAGACGGCGCTATCGAAACAATCAATTTATTGAAGAAAACGCATTATCTCGCGCATTATCTCTCGTCGTTGGCCTGTGACGTGGCCTCCAAGATCGTGAGATGTAACACTGCTGGACATCTCGCTTGTCTACGCAGATAAGCCCGAAACGATTGAAAGAGAATATTCTACTGCCAAAAGTAGTCGAATATTGGCCTCTCGGTTGGTATTTATTTGAACCAGCCGCGACGGCCACTTGCGCGAAATCATTTTTAAAACATAATGGAAAATACTTATTTCTATAATAAAGCTAAATTCTTGGCCATAGCGTTCGACTGAATGCGTTTTATTTCTTATTAAAAACCACACGTCTGCAAAAACACCCTCCCAACACATAAAGGGTGTCCAAATATCATCGTCATTTCTTGCTTCCGCCCTTGTTTTCCAGAATGTGTTTCGATACATGCCGAAATTATAAGTTCCATACATCATCTTCATTTCTTTATTAGTTCTAAAACTAATGTCTTTTTAAGGTTTGTTGATTTTTCCAGAGGTTGACTCATGCCTTGTGTGAAGAAAGTTTCTACCTTTTGACGCACCTGGCCCATTTTTAATGTCAACCCTACCCTTCAACGTAGTTTGCTATTGAAGTGTAAAAAAGTGGCCCGGTAGTTTATTGGCCTCTTGGGTCCATAAGTTCGTCACTAATCTCAGCCAAGTCATCAAAATAAATTTGCATTGGTCGTTTTCGCTTTTGATCATAAGGACAAATTTTGTGTCCCCTTATCCAGTGTGTCGAACCTTATCTCAGTCAAAACTATAAACTAAATGCATATCTGTATTCATAGTGCAATCTGTATTCATGGCACTTGTATTTAAGTAAATATTGACTATTGGTTGTCATTTTTGTTCATAGGGGACGTTTTTGGAGCCCCAAGAGCCGAAACGTCCTGCAGCTGCCTTCTTTTCAGCTAATAAGTGCATTCCAAAGAGTAGTACCTCCCAATTGTAGCCATTTTTCACACACAAACAAAATTGTGGTTTGTTAAGCAAATATCTTAAAAAGTGTAGTTTTTTTAAGTTAACTTTAGTACCTTAAAGGAAAACTATTACTGGGAAACGCTATGGCAATTTCATTTTCAGGATTCGGGGTAATTCGTTTAAAGGCTATTGCGTCTTGAAGAGATGTGCCGAAGGACATAACTACGGGTAATAGTCTTAGATTCTATTGAATAATTCCAACCCGTTCAATATACTTAATTCAAACTTAAACGTAACGTTTTTTGCTTAATTAAAAATATCTCTAGTTTAATGTTTCACAAATTCAACCATAGAGAGGTACACTATTAAGCAGCGTGTTAAGATTGTTGAAGCCTTTTACAAAAATGGGCGTTCAAATCAAAATTCATTTCGTACGTTTCGTGATTTTTTTGCTCTGCAAAATTAACCAGATGTGTCCACAATCGGGAGAGTTGTGTGCAAATTTCAGCAAACCGAGGAAAACATTAATATTGACCGCCAAAGTATGACAGAACAGCCGCCAACCTCGTCTCATGCATGGTGTTCGTTATCGCGATATGATAACTGATTTCTTGTGGGCAGAAATTGAGAATATGGACCTGGACGATATGTGGTTCCAACAGGATGGTGCCACTTGTCACACATCCAACAAAATAATGGCTCTTTGGAGCGAGATATTCAATGGCCGTGTTATCTCGTGTTGTGGCGATGTTAATTTGCCGCTACAATCATGTGATTTGACACCTTTGGACTTCTTTCTTTTATTTAAAAAAAAGGTTTAGGTCAAAAAGCCAAGAACAATTCAAGAGTTAAAGGATGAGATCGGCACATTATCGACATTAAACTTCCATTGTCTCTGTAAGGCATTTGGCCGATTGGTTCACAAATAACTGCCATACATCCTTCTAACATAATAATAAATAATAATAAAATATTAAGATAATTCTCTAAAGTTCTTTGTTTAACCTACAATTAACATCGTGCGTTTTATAAGGACCACCCTTCTATACTTTATGGCGCCTCCGACCAATATCTTAAGTTGTTGCAAACGAAATGACTAAGTAAAAGTACTCGTCATCCTATGAATGGTTGCTCCTTTTTTCTTGTTCGTATTTGTAAAAAAATTCGCAGACTCCGTACATCATGGCGAATGATTAATATGGAGTGTCTATTTTCAGAATTCTTTAAAAATAACTCATACGCACCAATGCCCTCACAGGAATTGTTATTTCATTGTTATGCAAAAAGAAATCAATTAAAACATTGTTCGCCCGTTTTTTCATACGAGAAATTTAACTTATTTTTCGCCAAGTTTATATCATTTTTAATAAGCTGTCATAATCACTCGCAATATAATGGCTCGTATACATACAGAGATAACAAATTATTATTTGAACATGCTTGTGTACGCATTCACTTTAGTAAAGGGTGGCCCAGAAGCACCAACCAATTATTTTTGTTGCTTTCATTGGTGTGATGGCGTATAAGATTTCATCTAAAATACTCATCGTAGCCATTTAATCAGTAAGAAAAGAGAGATGCCAGAACCCTACGAAAATAAACTGCTCATCTGTAGTGAAAAATAGATAATGGGTCAGCTTGAAAAAACCTAACTTGTCGGTTAAAGTCTAAATAAGAAATGCTACGCAAGGCGTATCATTAATCCAAAAAAATGGTTTTATCCTGATTTATTTGCTGTATTTAGGAGTATAATTTTGTACATGATGCTGGATAAAGGATCAGGTGAGTTCGATGCGCTATTTTCAAACAATGCGGGGCTGAATTAAGCATGAGTTATAGAGCCAATTCTTTTAAAAATAACTAGCTACTAACTTCAGACACAGCTAAGATATATAGACGCGCGACAATGTGTTTGATGGATATTCGCTTAGAAAATAACAATAGCCGTGTTCTTTTCAGGTTTCAATAAGGTAATCTGCCAACATTAAACAATATTAATAGTAATATGGCAACATTGTTTATTTTTTGTATCCACCAAAGATAGTCAAACAGAGAGAGGGTTCATCGGCGAATTAGTCAAAACCTGTAACTAAGAAAATAAAAATTGCACTAAAGTATTTTATTAAATAAAATTGCTACTCTTTTGCTTTGTAAAACTGTGCAAAATGTCTTTAAACTATCAATTTGAGTTGATCTGCTACCGATATGTGATAGAAAATGCTCGAAATCGTTTTGCCCTCAGTTTGAGATACCGCAAAAAACTCAAACTTTATTTTAAACAACCATATTATTTCCTGCATAAAAACTGAGAAAAATCAAATAAAACTAGTATATCACAGTTTATTCAAAATTAAATTAATCAATCAATTTTCATCACATACCGAATGGTTTCACATATCCCTTCTGGTGCAGATGTACCCAATTTAAATGCCCCGACGACACAGATCTTTTTGTTTGATTATTTTTTAATACGAGTATACATAACAAAAAACATATTTTTTATGAAAATTAAACACGATTTTTTTGTTGCAAAATCAAGTGCAGTTACTCTAACTCGTTCCTTTAGCGACTTGAGACCAACTGGCTAGCTAACCGATTAACTTTCATATAAATTCAAACCAAAAAAAAATTGTGTTAAGGGATAAATAAATAATTAAAGTTAACAAAGTAAGGCAATATGTGCATAACGTTAGACTGTTTTTGCAAAACTCGTTAATCGGGTATTAAAAGACTTGATCAGGTGAAGGTGGATATCGTGTGGAATGGCCGGCATAGATATTTTTTACAAAGTATCTAGGGGAAATCAGCAGGGTAGCATCCGCTCAGTTCTCCTATGTTCAGCACTATGAAAAAGGATGCATACCCTATGTTATGCAGACGTCGTGTCAACGACGTGCAGACCGACAGACACCCTCTGATGCATTGCAGTTATCGTTTTACTGGGTTAAATAAAGGGACGTTAGTATAAAACCAGAGAAAACCAAACTATATTCCACTTCACGAAGAAAACGAAAATTACGAGTACAACTTAAGAAAAAACTTTCTTCCAAGGAAGAGTCAACAAGTTAACTAATAGCTAGAAGAATCATTAAGCTAACTTGATATTCGCGAGTCATTCTTGTTCAAATAATATTATAGAAAGACCACACAAATAAAAGAGCGGATACAACTTTTACGAGGGTTGCTATTTATATTTTGGGTACTGACGATACTAGTGTTCCCAGATGCAAACTGGAACTTCCATTGGAAACTTTGACTTTTTTTAACCTAACTTCACTCAGAACGCTTTACAATTTAAGAGCGAATTGTTTTGTTTACAGTGTGTTGAAAAATCTCATCTCAGTCAATGAATGAAATTATCCCGTGAACATTTTCGTGCGATGATTTTTTACGATTTTCAGCGTGGTTATCGAGACAAGAGTGTTTAAATCAACTTGTTTCAACTTTCGGCGAAGCACCATCAAGAACCACTGTTAATCGCTGGTACGAAGAGTTCAGTTTCGGACGCCGTTCGCTCCAGGATGAATTTCGTGCAGGACGTCAAACTTCTGTCTCCTTGCCAGCAACCATCGATGCTGTGCGTGAACTGAATAAGCAAGTCCTACATAAGACATACCGTGAGATTGAGGCATCCTTGGACATTAGTACGACAAGCATCAGTAAGATACTGCATGTTCATTTGGCCGTGAACAAAATTTGTTCTCGTTGGATAATTTGGCAAATGCTCAAAAAAAGGCTCGTATGGATTGATGCAAAGAGATATTGGAAAAGTATAACTGCGGAAGCTCAAAGGCAGTGTATAACATTATCACAGGTGAAGAATAATGGATCTAAGCATATGAACCCGCAACAAAACAGCAATCGACCGTATGGGTCTTTCAAGACGAGCCAAATCCAACAAAATTTGTTCGTTTTTTCGGTATAACCGGCCATGTTGCCACCCACGGTGCCTTTAGTGGAACGTAGGATGGTCAATTCTGAGTGGTATACAACCATATGTTTGCCAACAGTGTTCGAAGAAACGAGGAAAGAGAAGACGGATCATTTTTCATCACGACATTGCAAGCTCTCACACATCAGCTGAAACGATGAGCTATTTGAACACTCAAGAAGTCGATTTGATGGGTCATCCATCGTACAGCCCTGATTTGGCACCCAATGACATCTTCTTATTCCCTTGCATCATGAAAAAAATGCGTGGTCAACGTTTTTCATCGCCCGAAGCATTTCAAAAATCATGTTTTGGAGGTCTCTCAATCGGAGAGGAAAAAGTGCTTAGAAAATTAGTTTGTGCGCATGCAAAAGTGTATGGATCTTACAGGAGAATATTTTGAAAGTTAATAACACCATTTCCATTGATAAATTATTATGTTTTTATTGCCGGACCCAAAACATATATAGCAACCCTCGCATATACTGGTTAATGTGCAGGATCTCAAAGGACCTAAATGGAGCCTTAGGCCTAAGGTGACACTCTGGCTCTACATTTTTCTATAACAGTGTTATTTTGTCAATAAAAAACACCACAATTAGTGAACAAAGTTGTCAGGTTGGCATCGCTACGTATTGGAAATGTGGGATCATTTGAGAAAGACATCGAAACGATTAAGAACTTTCTCTGCAGTGCTTTCTGGGAAATTGAGATTTGTCTGCATGACAAGCCTAGATCACATAATGGGGGTACATTGAAGAAGACTTAATAGTTTCGTAGATGATACAGAAGGTTTGTAATTAATGAAAAGCCTTGTACTGGCCTAAGATAACACCCATCGAATACAGGTCCTATTTTTCAAGACACCTCTAGCTCAAACAAACCTACCAACTGCAAAATAATTATATTTTTGATTCGTTTTTTTCGTTCTTTTCAAAATGACTCTCATCATTATATTTCCAAATCACGAAGGAGGCTTTGGGCAAGCAGTAGTCGCTTGTATTTTTTGATCTTACTAAGCATAGCGTTCCATTTTTTTCAGTTTATTTCGGCAATATTAATAAGGAAATAGAGAACTTTCTTACTTTACCCATTACCCACCGTTTAACGTCGGCTCTTAATAGCTGAGCGATTTTATAAGGACGCTTTTCAATGGCATACCATCGTCATAATCGTCAAGTCTGGCTCATTAAAAAGCTAGAAATCTGCTTCTACAAATTTGAGATGTTTTTTTTTATCGGGGGTTTGAACCTAGTCTTAATTGTATGATACGACTTGCCACCATTAAACAAAGTTTTAGTATTTTTTCGATATAAGGACACTCTTTTGCTTCTCCCTGTATTTGTTTATGGCTGGGTTGGAATGTACGTAAACGTATAAACAGATTCCATAAATTTAACAAAAAGCAAGATGCAATAAAATATAAAAAAGCAACAGAACTGAAGCTTCATGCCAACGTGAAATAGCGAGATATGGTACAATCATACATGTGATGATATAGATGTACACAGAAAGGTAGAAATACTCGTATGCATACATTAGGGTGGCCCAAATACACTGAGTATGAAAAAGTTTTAAGAAATGCATCAGACGATCTTTGCCGACATTGAGTTTGGATTGCCTGTGTGATATTCGTGGACAATAACCACATCACCACGACAGTACAAATCGACTCCTTAAATTTTAAAAAAAATTAAACATAGGCACTTCCAAAGGAATGTCAATGGCGAGGAAAAATTTAATACTACACACCGAGAACAGATTCGTTGCCACAACCGAATTTTTTTGTCAAGCGAATGTTAGAGGTTACATGAACCTCGAGTATTCCATCATTACAACCGCACGATAGATGGTGCTTCGTAATTTTTTTATAAAAACTGTAGTAACGGTGCTACATACTCAATATCCGAACCTTCAGAAGAAAATTTAATGGATGGTTTATACTGGAAAAATATAAGGAAAGGCAATTGGCTTAAAGTCAGTATTAATCGAATTATTTTGTTTTTATAAATATACCATTAACTAATTGGCTATAGCAACAAAATGTTTAAAAAACTATTGGTTGCCAAGACCACTTGCTGTGTCAACTACCTTTTTTCGTATGTTATTGGTATGGCCGATCATTAAGTTGTGGTACAGTATCATATTTATCATAATGTGGTATTTCGAACCGAATATACATTACGATTTAAAATATTTGGTGAACGAAATTCCTATTTTGCAACCGAATCATTATAGTTCCAACTAACTTTTTTTCTGAGTGTGCTTAAATAAATAGTCTTTGTCAATGATTAAAAACACTGTTTAGCCCTTTTGCCCCTACTGAGATGATATATCCCAGCGATATCATTACTTTTTTACTTTCTTTTACATTTTAATATCTGAAACATCCTGGTAAAGGTTGAAGCATTATCTGTGTTATAATTAAAAAAAGCTGCGCTGAATTAGAGCGGCTCATGTATCCCTAACATCTTAGATATTACCGTTATAACTATATTTGAAAATCTAAAAGATTTAAAAAACACTCGGGGGTGAAAGGGTTAATAAGTAATGAATTAAGGTTCGGACATACTAAAGCTTGTTTTCAGAACTTAGCTTCCGGTAGTTTTAAAATGATTGAAATGGGGTGGTTTTTAAGAGGAACTGGAAAAGATAATAAATGGTGGACCAAGTAAAACGCTCGTTGGTATTTGTAACTAAAGCTAAACGTTTTTAGAAAATTATCTTATTACCTTTTATTGTGATAGAAGGATCTATGACAATTATGTATGAAGCAAAATGTCAGTGGCTTCAGTGGCATACCCCTAGTAGATGGTCAACATTTTCAATGATTCTGATACATACATAGGTTCAATGTCGCTAATGTACCAAAATATCTCATCCTTTAGATCTTGAATTGTGTTTGGCTTATTAAATTTTTCTTTAAAATATCCCCAAAGCGGTGTTAAATCACAAATCGTGGCGGCCAACTAACATAGCCACGACGTGAGATACAAGGTTGCTATTTATATTTCGGGTCCTGACAATACTAGTGTTCCTAGATAAAAATTGAAACTTCCGTTGGAAACTTTGACATTTTTTAGCATAACTTTACTCAGAACGTTTTGTTATTTGAGGGCGAATTGTTCTGTTTACAGTGTGTTGAAACATTCATCTCAGTCAAAAAATGGAATTATCCCGTAAACATTTTCGTCTGATGATTTTTTACGATTTTCGGCGTGGGTTATCGAGACAAGAGTGTTTAAATCAACTTGTTTCGACTTTTAGCAATGAAGCACCATCAAAATCCAATGTTACTCGCTGGTACCAAGAGTTCAGTCTCGAACGCCGTTCGCGGGTGAATTTCGTGAAGAACGTCCAACTTCGGTCACTTTGCCAGAATCCTTCGATTCTGTGCGTGAACTGATTACGCAAGACCTACATGTGACATACCGTGAGATTGAGGCATCCTTGAGCATTAGTCTGACAAGCATCAATAAGATATTGCATGTTCATTTGGCCGTGAAAAAAATGTGTTCCCCATGGAACCCACATAATTTATATCCAAATAATGATCAAAAAGGGCTCGTATGGATTGGTACAAAGAGATGTAGAAAAAGTATAACTGCGGTAGCTCAAAGGCAGTGTAGAACATTGTCACAGGTGACGAATCATGGATCTATGCATATGAACCTGAAACAAAACAGCAATCGACCGTATGGGTCTTTCAAGACGAGCCAAATCCAACAAAATTTGTTCGTGGAGAAAGTAAATCGCAATGATTGTACATCGCAATGATTGTACATCGCAATGATTGCGTTTTTTTTTCAGTATAACCGGCCATGTTGCCACAGTGCCCTTAGTGGAACATAGAACGGTCAATTCTGAGTGGTATACAACCATTTGTTTGCCAACAGTGTTCGAAGCAATGAGCAGAGATAATAAGAGAAGACGGATCATTTTGCATCGCGACAATGGGAGCACAATGAACTTTTTGATGATGAGCTTTTTGACCACTCAAGATGTCGAATTGATGGGCCATCCACCGTACAGCCCTGATTTGGCACCCAATGACTTCTTCTTATTCCCTAGCATCAAGAATGAAATGCGTGTTCTACGTTTTTCATCGCCTGAAGCAGCTGTTGAAGCGTTCAAAAGTCATGTTTTGGAGGTGTCTCAATCGGAGTGGAAAAGGTGTTTCGAAAATTGGTTTGTGCACCTGCAAAAGTTTATTGATCTTAAAGGAGAATATTTTGAAACACAATAAAATTATTTCCTATGATATATTATGGCGTTTTTATTGCCGGACCCGAAATATATGTAGAAACCCTTGTAATGCGGCCATAGAATTTCTCGCTCAAATCAGCCAGTATTTTGTTAGCTGTGTGTCAAGTGGCACCATCCTGTTGAACCACGTGTCGTCTAGATCCATATTCTCAACTTCTGGCCACAAGACGTCCGGTATCATCTCGCGATAGAGAACACCATACACGAGTCGAGATTGACGGCTCTTTTGCCACACTATCGCGAACAACGTTAATGTTTTCCACAGAATGATCTGGGCTATCATGCACAGGTATTTTCACATTTCCTACAGAGCCGGTTTGGTGAAATTTGTGCACAATTCTTACGATTGTGGACACCCATTTTTGTAAATGGCTGTAACATTTTTATGCGCTGCTGAATCGTGTAGCTGTCCATGGTTTAATTTGTAAAACGCTGAAACAAAGAAACGTCAAATAAAGTTGGGAAAAAAGTGGACTTTAAGGTATGACTCATAATTAACATCGTATATTATGGTTGGATCGCCCATTGCAATCTACATTTTTTAATAAAGGAGCTTTTACCTCATTATTTTTTTTTTATACTTGTTTTTAACTTAAAAGCGTACGAGTTTCCCGTCCAGTCATGGAAATTGCCATAATGAAACTAGTGATTAAAAGTTTATCCAACTGTTTGAAGCACTGCCTTCGTAGAACTGCATATGTGACGCGCAAAATAGAAAGGGCCCTAAGGTTTTAAACCAGTTTTGTTCAGGAGAGCCATTTTAAAGATTAGGTCCCTTTATATTTGCGCTTAGAATCGTCGACTTCACTTTCATAAAACGCGCAAATCTCTGGGAGGGAACACTTTTGGGGCATGGGATCGGTCTCATTCGATGCTCAGATGTTGTCCACATCAAAAAAAAGAAAACAAATTAAAATTGGTTTTTTACCCTTAGGTCCCTTTCTCTATGCGCTAACACATATGGGCTCAAAAATAGCTCATAATGGCATACCGTGTCTGGCACCTCTTACACTTATGTGCCATTTCACTGACATTTGGGTTTGTTGTAATATGTTCATGCGATACTGTTGAAAATTTGTAATGGGAGTGTCGATTATAAAATGAACCAGATGACATATAACTGGAGCCTTGACCTAACCTCCCACAAAAATTACACATTCTGAGCTTAGATTTTAAATCCATACCACTCTTTCCCCCTTCGATGAATTTCGTTTAAATCGTTCTAAATTTGGAGGCTCATTAGTTAGAAGTGGAGGTCACCACCTATTGTTGTACCTCCTTAGCAACGAAATTTTCATTTAAAACAGTGCTGGATTTCACTTTCACTGCGCTTCAGACAATTCTTTCGAAAAAAATGCTCGCTGTTCTTGTTCTAAATACTAATTTATATGTTTATTAGAACCAATTTCAATTAAAGATTTCTGATTTGCAAACTAACTCAAAAGTCTTTTATCAACGTGTGTTTATATTTTAACAGAAGGTCCTTTCAAACAGTTTTTCATACTTCTTATGAAGGGCCACCCTAGCACACAAATTTATATATGCCACCACGCAATAAGAAGAGTTTGCATAGAAGAGTGGCAGCATATGCAAATATTTAATGTTTATTACCTGTTTCAGAAAAGAAATATGTTTCGTGGAAGAAATGTACAATTGAATGGCAGCAGTCGCGCTGTGTTGTAGATGCGTAGATGGCCAAGAAGGATCTTATACCGTAACTTTAAGCAGGCCAAATATCCAATAGCAGCATATAAAGGATCATGTTGTGGCGAATGATAAATATTTATTGGGTTAAAAATAACTTATTCGTAAATACATGTTGAAAAATATCAAAAGCCGATTGAAACATTTTCAACAACGAGCCATAAACAGAATGGAAAGAAGAAAATATGAAGCTATTTTAGGTTGAACAAATGTTTATTAATTCGTATATATAAGAAAGCATGAGGCCGTGATAAAAGTCGTAGAAATTCATAACATTATTCGATTGAAGTATAAGTAAAATTGATTCAAATAATTTTTTTTACATATTTGTGTGCGAATGTTTCAAGTATGTAGGTAAAAAAAAGGTACGTGTAGCCCAAAACTGTAGATTAGTTACATTACATTTCCTTGCAGCAACTGTAGGGCTTTTAAATGACTTTCAACAACTACGGACTCCAACTTCGGAATCCAGTAAAATAATTTCAACAAGGTGATTTTCATAGTAAAATAGAAAATAATATAATCGGTGCCCTCAATCTTCTTGTATGGAATTTTAAGTTCAAAGTTTTCATTTGTGTTTCTGCAAATTATAAGAAGGCGGGCTACTACGGCTCGTCACTAAAACAGAGGGGTCACTCCCACTCTAACCGAATCATTTTTAAAACCCTAATCTTGAAGAGACTAATGGCACAGTCGAACCCTTGGTATCAGGATATATGTCAACTTCAGTACCGCCGGCTTAAAATTATACTTCCATGTAGGTTTCAGGACAATTCTAAAGGTACACGCAGGAAAAAAGTATGGTTGGGGTGACAATATTCGAAGAGGATCATACTATTGTTCGGTATATGGTTGTGGCACAACAATATTATGATCATTACAACAATAGTATGGTTCACGCACAACCATACTATAATCCCCACAATAATATTATGGTCCTCACAACAATATAAATATTCACGCACAACCATACTATGGTCCTCACAACCATATTATTATTCACACTCAACCATACTATGATACCCATAACCATATTATGATTCTCATGACCATAGTATGTTTAACATACAACCATAGTATAATCCTCACAACCATAGTATGATTCACACACAATCATACTATGATCCCCAGAATTCTCTGTAAGGGTTAGGTTAAGTTACTGTTCAACAATAGAGATTTTTATAAAGTAAATTATGTCAAAATACATTAAACTCTTAATAAGAGTGGCTTTTTAACAGTAGATAAAATTTACTTAGTTTGTGTTAAAAAAATTTATTTACATATAAAAGTATTATTATTGCGCAAGATTCGCAAAAATAACATTGTCAAATTAAAAAAAAGTTCGATCTTGCTGGTATGATTACCGTAAAAAACAATACTTTTGTCGCACCAACCATATTTATATTGTTGCTACAAACATATTTCCATATTTAAATTTGGCAACAATACTATTGTTACATTTCAACAATATTAGTTTTGCCGCAAACATACTATTGTCGTTGCGACGGCCATGCTTTTATTGCAGAGAACATACTATTGTTGCCGTCACAACATAGTAACCATATATTTTCTCTGCGTGTAGAGGCTATTCAAAGTAGTGGTGGAGCACTATCGATACCACTATCGGCACTATCGATGGTTGGTAACTATTGAACTACCATCGATAGCAGCCAAACATTTTCGATAGTGCCCGACGTGCCATCCATAGTTTTTTGGTTTTCACATCACCAAAAAGTAAACTTTGCGCGTTTATTTGTGGCGTCTGCTTAAATAATATTTGTGAAAAAATGGATTAAAATAGTGATACTACAATAAAAAGAAATGAATTGCTTTCTTTAAAGAGGTTTACTTTTTTACTTTTAAAGTAGTTATGAAGTATTTTGAATATGTGTTGAATTTAAGGTAAACGTCGGAGCTCCCTCCCACTCAGTGTGTCGAGCGCTAAAGGCAGGCATGCGATTGTAGCAGCACGGACTGGGAGAAAGATTTGGCGACCGAGAGGCAAACACAAAAAAAGTAAAAGTAAAATCTCACAAGCATGGAAATACTTTAAATGGTCTGATGACAGAAAATTTTCAAAGTGCTTTTAATGCGGAAAGGAGTACAAAACTAGGGGAAATACTTCAAATTTGCACGATCATCTGAAAAGATAGCACACTGGCTTGGAAATGCATGTCCCAGTTTCCAGCACACCAGCTATTTCGGCGGATACCGACAACATCGCATCGACAAGCGGCAGTTGTAGATTGCGATGCATACTGTAGCTTCTACTTTAAAAGAGCCGTTTTGTACGACACAAACTCAAAGCGAAAGAATGACATTAACAAGGCTTTGACGGAAATTATTGCCATGGATGTGCAGCCTTATAACGAAGGTTTTGTAAACTACAGTCAGGTATTGGATCCCCGGTATACGCTCCCAAGCAAAACACACTTAAGATATGTGCTGAAGTATTTTGCCTCTATAATGCCTTAAGGGCGCTGAGGCCACTTTCTTGAAATAATAAAAAAAATAACAAATAAATAAAAAAATAGTTTAATATGTTCAAGGAAACTTCAGCTAAATAAACAACAATGCTAGAAGGTATTTCTGATATATCGGTCACACGTGATTTGTGGACATCGAGAGCCAACGATAGCTTTTTGATCGTCACATATCATTTCGTGTATGATTATAATTTGAAAACAGCGTCATTAGCCACAAGAAAACTATTGAACATAACTAACCACTCGGCACAAAATATTGCAGACACTTTGAAAGATTTTTTAAATCATTGGAATATGCTCAACAAAACCGTTTGTATTGTTACGAATAATGCCAGCGCAATGCTGAAAGCGTGCGAAATATTAAAAATTAGAAATCTTCCTTGCTATGCTCACAAGTTGAATCTGGTGGTTCACGATGGTCTGAAATTCGACATCGACGATTTAGTAAAAGCCTTGTTTACAAAGTGTAAGTCAGATTTTTCAAGCTGGCAGGTAAAAAATTTAAAATGGCTCAAGAAGACTTCTCTTATACATTGCTACAAGAAATGCCAACAAGCTGGAACGGTTTCTACCTAATGATCCAGCGAATACAAATGATGCCATCGTTGCATTTCTATTATCAACTGCCATAGCACCGCTACCTTTTACGGCTGAAGAAGTCAATATCTTAAAAGATGTAGAAAAAATATTGTAATTTTTTCAACAAGCCACTGAAATTTCTGTTGGAAAATATGTGACTCTTTCGCTGATAATACCCATGGCATACGGGCTCTACCGCAAATTGAAAAATCTTTTACCACAACTTCAAACTTTGCAAGGAAAAAATATGCAAAATACTTTATTAGAGTCTATAAAAAAACGTCTATATATTTATGAGCTACGGGCATTAACTAGGATGGCTACTATATTAGATCCAAGATTCCAAAAAGAACGGCTTCAGTATAATTCAAATGCCAAACAAGCATCAGCAATTTTTGAAAATTAGCTTGTGAATTTGTCATTCAAAGAAAAATCCGTCGATTTAAACCCGGCAACGAAGGCCAAAACTCAGGATCGTGCAAACGCACGATCAGATGTCATTATAATTAAAAGAAAATATCTGGAGAGAGCTATAGCCGCCTAAGACATGTATCCTCTTTTATGGATTAAGGTAAACTAAAACAACAAATTATCAATACGCAAGTACAAGGACGGCTCGGAAACTTATTAGCCTAGCACAAAAAGCGCGGTATAAACAGAAAAAGGTTAATTGTTTTGGAAACTTCCATCTCTGCTATGAACACATGTTAAATTTTGTTTCGATCTGGCAACTCCTTCGTATAGAAACAGGTGTTCACAAAAGACGCATCCGCGATTTTTTTACAATGGACAAATTAGAAATGCGTGGTGTCATTAAATATTTACATAAAAAAGGTTTATCGGGACAAGAAATTCATAATGATATGGTGAATGTGTAAGGTGAAAGTGCTCCTTCATATGCAACAGTAAAAAATTGGGTTGCTGAATTTAAACGTGGTCGTACAAGCATTTAAGATGAACCACGTAGTGGACGTCCAAAAACAGCAACAACAACAGAAATTGTAGCCAAAGTGCATGATATGTGATAAGTGCGTGAAATAGCTAATATCATGGGCATCTCAAATGATCGAGTCCATTTAATTTTGCATGAAGAACTACAGATGAAAAAGCTTTATGAAAGCGGGGTGCCGCTCTTGTTAACAGTCGACCGAAAACGCATAATAATGAACATTTCTCAAGGTTGTTTGGATCGTTTTCAGCGAAATAAAATGGATTTTAAGCGTCGTTTCATAACTGTTGACATGGATCCACCACTATACTTCAGAGACAAAAGAACAATCCACACAATGGACTGAAGCTGGAGGAAGTGCCCCAAAGAAGGCAAAAACAATTCAATCGGCTGGTAAGGTTATGGCAACGATTTTTTGGGACTTAAAGTTATTTTATTGATTGACTATCTGCAAAAGGGTAAAACAATAAATTCAGAGTACTTTTGCAACCTTTTAGATCAATTAAATGTACAAATTCGAGAAAAACTTCCTGGCTTACAACACAAAAAAATAATTTTTCATCAAGACAACGCACCAGCGCACAAGAGTCTTTTAACAATGACTAAAATCAACGAATTAAAGAACGATTTGCTTGACCACCCACCTTATTCTCCTGATTTAGCTCCCAGTGACTTTTACCTGTTCCGAAATCTAAAAGAAATTCCTTGCTGGCAAGCGTTTTACCTCAAATGAAGATGCAATTACAGTTGTAAACCACTATTTTGAAGACCTTGAGGAAAACTAATTTAATCAAGGGATAGAATTGCTAGATAATCGTTGGACTAAGTGTATTGAAGTTTCAGGAGATTATATTGAAAAATAAAAATATTTGTGAAAAACTAACTATTCTCTTTCATTGATAGGCTAAGAACTTTCCGAACCGCCCTCGTAATATATGTGATAGCGCATAGAGAAAGGGAACTAAGACTATTTTTTTTCTTTTTTAGATGTGGACAACATCTGAGCATCGAATGAGATCGATCCCATGCCCCAAAAGTGTTCCCTCCCAGAGATATGCGCGTTTTATGAAAGGGAAGTCGAACACTCTAAGCGCAAATAGAAAGGGACCTAATCTTTAAAATGGCTCTCCTGAACAAATCTTTTCATCAACTTTTCACTTTTTTTTGTTTAATGTGGACAACATCTGAGCATCGAATGAGACCAATCCCAAGCCCAAAAAGTGTCCCCCCCCCGAGATTTGCGCGTTTTATGAAAGTGAAGTCGACGATTCTAAGCGCAAATAGAAAGGGACCTAATCTTTAAAATGGCTCTCCCAACAAAAACTTTTCATCAACTTTTCACCTTTTTTTTGATGTGGACAACATCTGAGCATCGAATAAGACCGATCCCATGCCCCAAAAGTGTTCCCTCCCAGAGATTTGCGCGTTTTATGAATGTGAAGTCGACGATTCTAAGCGCAAATAGAAAGGGACCTAATCTTTAAAATGGCTCTCCCGAACAAAACTTTTCATCAACTTTTCACTTTTTTTTTAATGTGGACAACATCTGAGCATCGAATGAGACCGATCCCATGCCCCAAAAGTGTTCCCTCCCAGAGATATGCGCGTTTTATGAAAGTGAAGTCGACGATTCTATGCACAAATAGAAAGTGACCTAATCTTTAAAATTGGTTTTCCTGAACAAAACTGGTTTTTAACCTTAGGTCCCTTTCTATTTTGCGCGTTACTTATATTTATATTAAATTATATATCAGGTAAATCAAACGGATTTTCCCTTGCTTAAAAGGCTATTTTTAAAATACTTGTGCATCCCTGCAAGATCCGTTGAGTCCGAAAGAGTTTTTAGCAAGGCGGGGCAAATTGTTTCGGAGAGGCGAACCAGGCTCGAGGAAGAAAATGTTAACATTCTTTTATTCTTGAACCAAAACGTTTGGATCAAAAAACCTTAATATAGTGTATGAATTTTCTTGTTTAAACATTAAAACTTTAAATACAAACCAAATATGTATATTATTGTGGACGGGGCTATCGTTGACTATCGATAGTACTATCGTCAACTATCGATGGTTGTGAAATTACTATCGTCGACTATCGATGGCAGCGACTATCGATGGCGGCGACTATCGATAGTTCTCCACCTCTAATCTAAACCCTGGAGACTGTCTTATCGTCATTGCGTTAATTAAGATTATATTCTGGATATTTCGGACATACAGAATAGTGAAATTCTAAGAGGACCTAGACATATCGGTCCTATCTCCCTTAACACTCTACAATATAATATTAAATTCTAAGATGTTGATATCGAAATTTCTTCTGGTGTAAATATCTGTTACAAACGCACTCCTAGGTAGCTTAAATATGTCTGTCCACAATTTATGTTTGATTGACTGTTGCAAGCTCCTGACAACAGAGAAATTTAAACATTTTAAATTCAATTGATGCCAAAAAATAAATATAAATGCCTCTACTTTTCCATAGTAACATACAGGCAGAGAATGAACAAATTTTAAAAGCCATTCATAAAATCATATCGTCATTGCAGCTTCTTTAATTATTGCTCATAAATACTAAATTGGAATTAATTAAATCTATGTTTAAATGAAATTCATATTCAATAAATATCCGGAACGTATGAGCAACATACATGGATGTCCAGCTCATATATTCATCATACGCAACAGATGCTTGACTTTAACGCTCAATTGATATGACGAGTGAGTAGTCAATCCGTATCAATGTAGTCTATGCAATAATGTTGCAACTTTCTTTGAAAGGAATACAAACTTTAAAAAATAATTAAATTGTAATTGAAAAAATTAAAAAAATTCGTGTGAAATTAAAACTACCAAAAGTGTGTAAAATTCTTAGTCTTCTATTTTTTATAATATTATGTAGCAAATAATAGTTCAAAAACGGGTGCCGCATCTTGGCGAATAGATGACGGGTTATTCGCCATTATGAGGCGTTCTCAATCTTTAATATTTTATAGTTTTCTTTCCATAAAGTTTGTAAGTAGATCGCTAAGAAATTTAAGCTTTGCCATTGCAAATGTAGCGAATCCGACAGAATAAAATATAGTTTTGGTACATAACCTGCTGCTTGATAAGCACGGTTTATTGATTCATTGCTGTCTTCTCATAAGAACGGCAATGTAGATTGACTTGGTGTGATGGTAGATGCAACTATTACAATTGGAAATTCTTGAAAATAAATCTAATTCCAAGTCATATTGCCTTGACTGAATGAGTTGCTCAAATAAGAATACATCCCTTTAACTAGCCCACATACACTTGATAATCTCCCGCAACACGCCATTTAAGGACAATGAGAGACTTTATTCAAAAGTCAGCAGGACACTACACTTACGTAATTCCCATAACATCTTCTAATGGTAAGAGTATAATGGGAAATTTCTTCTCAAATCCGTAAGCTGTGCACGATATGATTCTTATACATAGTAGGGACATAAATACAGTTACAACATTGAACACACCCATTTCAATAGTAGAACTAAACATACCCCGTTAATGTCATATTTGAAAGCTCACCTCAATACCATTAGTCTGTAACGGGATTTTCAAATTGTTTCAACTTTCATCATGGAGTGGTCAGATAATGCGAACCGTATCGCTGTAATAGCGCTTTTCAAGTGTGAAATGAAAACAAGCGATATTTTCAAAATGCTCCGGCCACTATGGATTAGCCACATGTTCGTCTACTGATGCATAAAACTGTTTGGGGAGACTGGAGATGTAAAAGACCGCCACCGGTAGGGCTGTCCACGCTCTCTTCGAACAACGCATGCCATCAAAGCCGTTAAATCAAGAATTCACAGAAATCCGCTCCGAAAACAGAAAATCATGGCCCGTGAGATGAATATCAAGCAAAAGTCCATGAGTCGAATCATTAAAAAGGACTTGGGACTTGGGGCTTTCAAACGACGTACCGGACATTTATTGACTGCAGATTTAAAAAAAAATATGATTGAAAATACAAACGCCTTTTGGTGAAGCAAGCTGACAATTTGCACAGAAAAATTTTTTCACCGATGAAGAAATTTTTACCGTTCAGGAAAAAATTTAACAAGCAAAATGATAGAGTGTATGCGCGGTCATCTAAGGAAGCATCTTAAGCTTCAATCATGGTTTGGTGGGGTGTCTCTTACAAGGAGTCAAAACATCTGCCAAAGTTTACCAAGAAACCGTTTCGGATGTTGTTGTGAAGCCTCTTAACAATTCCCTGTTCCAAAACCAGCCATGGACTTTTCAGCAGGATTCTGCGCCGGACCATAAGGCTAAAACATCCCAGTCCTGGCTTTGAAACAATTTGCCAGCGTTCATTTCCTCTGAAGAATGGTCCTCAGGCAGTCCAGATTTGAACCCATTGGATTACAAATTATGGACGGTTTTAGAGGGCAAGGTTTGTCACAAAAGATACCCCAATACTGGATCTCTTAAGACTGCTTTGGTTTAAAATGCCGTATCTCGGCCACATACCGACATAACGATATAAGTAATGTTGGTATGGAATGAAACTCACTCTAAAAAGAAATGTGGCTGGTTCCATGCCCCCAGGACAAAATGTTCTGGACCGTAATCCATGGTGGAGGGTATATAAGCTTTGGTCGGCCCGAACTCCACTTGTTATCTTCTCCAAAATAATGGAGTTTATGATAACCAAAATCATATTAAATGTAATTATACGAGAGTTTTTTATCCAAGTTTTAGGAACGAGCAAGTGTATTGCGATGCTATTCTTTTTTTCTTAACCAACACTCAGGGGTTGCCCCCTAAACATGCAGTTGGCGAGTGGTAAGTAACGGATCGGAGGGGGGAAAGAGGGAGTAATGTTTATTGACACTTGTTTTGATCTTCTAAATGTCGTAAGTATTGGGGAATACATTAGCAGAAAGTCGATTCCACATACGGACTTAATGAGCCAAAAACCCAAAAAACACGAAATAATACGGCGGATGTCTGATGAACACACACCATAAAAGTAATGATAGAACAGCGTTACGCAACCCACGTTCCCACGAAGCTCAAGGTAGATAATCGAGTTAAGTACCCTACTTTGAACACGGTCAAGTAGCTTCAAAGGTGATTTTAGAGAAGCTGCCCATATAAGGGGGTTGAACTCCATTTTTGACCTGATGTAGGTTGAATAGATATCGAAAAGTTCAGAAGGACTGAAATATTTCTTGCACCGCTTTAAAAAGGCAAAACACTTGAGTGCTTCTTTCGACACTTCGAATTCATGTCTCGCCCAACACGCTTTACATTGTGTTTTTATGCCCAGAACATCAAGAGCATCTGATTGTTTAATACCCATACCATCGTTAGAAATTGACGACACTGTCGGGCCAGCTTATCGCTGGTGAGACAAAAAGCAACACTGTGTCTTACGTGCATCAAAAGCGACTCTATTCACTTGAATAGAGGTTCACGATTCGACTTTTTTGAGGCCTCTGTCTACGGTAGAATAAAAATTAATGACAGAGATTGCTGTCATTTGCAAATGAGAAGATTGGATTTATAGTCTGCCCCAAAAGATCGTCAATAAAAATAGGAAAAGGTGAGGGATTAAGGATAGAACCCTGTGCTACATCTACGGCTAACCTTCGTTCGCTAGAAGAGAACCCATCTACAGCAACTCGTGTAGAGCAATCTCTAAGAAAGCTCGATATATATAGCGCACAGGTATTACCGTCATCAAAAGCTATCAGATTTGAAATGATTGCACAGTGCCTATAAAAGCCTTGGAGATATCCAGAGCCACCTCCGACAAAAAAGTCATCAGGTCTTCCGTAGAGCGATATCTACGGATGACATACTGTCGATCATTAAGCAGGTCGTTGGACTCTAGATACCTCACAAGATGGTGGTTAACGATGCTCTCCATTACCTTAGGGAGAGCTGAGCAAATCGCAATTAACTGATAATTCGCAGGATTATTAACTTCACCTTTTTTTGGATTGGCTGGACGTTCGCAACCTTCCAACGTGCTGGAAAGACTCCCGCTTTAAAAGGCTGCGTAATTGACGGGCATGCTTCGAAGAGCACTTGCATATGGTATGTGCCGAAATACCATCAGAGACCGGGGATTTCTTTACATCGATATTCGCAAGAACGCTTTGAACTTTACGTGTTCGAAAATATATTTGAGAACTCGATTCGTTTTCGATCACGGGGAGTGGTTTAATGTTTTTCTGCTAGGAAGAACTTCTTACAAACTTTTGAGCCAATAGGCTAGCGTTATCAAGCGGGTCAGTGTATGCCTGGCCGTCTTTGAAATAAGTTGAGGTAGATCCTTCACTCTTCTCACAAACAACCAAAAACTCTTACTTCTAATAGGAAAAAATAAGAACCTTTTTAAATAGACGAATGCGCACGAAAATCTCGCCTGTTTACGGCCAGTGAATTGGACAAAACATGACACCTTCAGACAATTTGCATTGTGACTACGTAAGGTCCAAAGTTGATGCTTAAAAACTAGCTACGATTTAATGGCATACCACACGTAGAAAAAAAGTATGGTTGGGATAACAATGTTATATGAGCATCATACTATTGTTGGGTATATGGTTGTGGTACAACAATATTATGATCGTCACAACAATATTATGATCTTCACAACAATTTTATGATTCACACAGCACCATCCTTGCAATCATACTATGATCCTCACAACGATAGTATGATTCACACGCAACCATGTTATGATCCCTATCAAAACATGGTTGGTAAAGTTGTCATCAGTAGATTTGAATTATGAAAATTATTTAAAAACACATTAAATTCAAAGTAAGTAGAGTGATTTATTTAGCAGTTAAAAAAATTAGTTTAAAAAATGTAAGCGTTTTTATTAAAAATATTCGTATTTCAATTAAACAAAGCCAAAGCAGTTTGTTTGAGTAATGTTAATTTCCATATAATAACTACTACACGCAGAGAGAAAACATGGTTACTACATGGTCACGGCAATAATAATATCATATCCGCAATAAAAGTATGTTCGTCGCAACCATAGCATTGTTAACTGAGTTTATTTTTGACAATAGTATAATTGCTGCAATATTTATATTTTGAAATGTAACAATAGTTTTATTGCCAAATTTAAAAATGAAAATATGGTTATAGCAACAATATAAATATGGTTGGTGCGACAATAGTATTGTGTTTTGCGTTTTATGTTACCAATAATATGATTACGGCAATCATACTGTATGATTGTAATTTTTCTTCATTTAAATATGCTGTTAAGAACAAATGTTATTGGTATGAATTTGATGCAATAATAGAACTTTTTTTATTGAAATTAAAATTCTTTGAAAGAGCTGCTTTGGCTTTGTTTTAACTGAAATATTTTTTTATAAAAACGCTTACATTTATTTAAACTTATTTTTTTCTACTGTGAACTTAATCACTCCCTATTATTTTGAATTTAATGTATTTTCGAATAATTTTCATAATTCAAATCTAAATAATTTAAAACTATGGTTGTAGGGATCATAACATGGTTGCGTGTGAATCATAGTATGGTTGTGAGGATCATACTATGGTTGTATATGAAACATACTATGGTTGTGAGGATCATACTATGGTTGTGGAGACCATAGTATGGTTGAGTGTCAATCATACTATGGTTGTGGGGATCATAGTATGGTTATGTGTGAATCATACTATGGTTTGAAGATCATAGTATGGTTGTATTTGAATCATACTATTGTTGTGAGGATCTTAATATTGTTGTACCACAACCATATACCCAACAATAGTATTATCCTCTTCGAATATTGTCACCACAACCATACTTTTTTTCTGCGTGTATTTTTGCACCAGATCCGTAAAAAAGACATTGTTCTAAAAAGCATATTCAATAATTTTCATAATTAAAATCTACTGTTGACAACTTTACCAACCATGTTATGATAGGAATCATAACATGGTTGCGCGTGAATCATAATATCGTTGTGAGTCATAGTATGATTGCAAGGATGTCATAGTATGATTGCAAGGATGGTGCTGTGCGAATCATAAACTTGTTGTGAAGATCATAGAATGGTTGTATTTGAATCATACTACTGTTGTGAGGATCTTAATATTGTTGTACCACAACCATATACCCAACAGTAGTATTATCCTCTTCGAATATTGTCACCACAACCATATTTTTTTTCTGCGTGTATTTTTGCACCAGATCCGTAAAAAAGACATTGTTCTAAAAAGCATATCCAATGAAGAAAACTAACAATCATACAGTATGAGAGCCGTCATCATATTATTGTTACCATAAAACCCAAAAAACAATACTTATGTCGCCCCAACCATAATTATATTGCTGCTACAACAATATTTTCATTTTTAAATTTGGCAATAATACTATTGTTACATTTCAACAATATTAATAGTGCAGCAATCATACTATTGTCCAATTTAAATTCAAATAACATTGCTATGGTTGCGAGGTACATACTCTTATTGCGGAGATCATATTATTATTGCCGTGACCATGTAGTAACCATAATTTTGTTCTGCGTGCGGTCAAAACGCTCAAACGAGTCATCTAAAACTGCACTCTCAGAATGGACAGCCTGAGGCATAGATGCGGCTAACATATGAAGGAAATTATAATTAAAAAATAAATAATAAAAAATGTCCTTTCGAATGAACAATAAAGATTCCACATTTGATTATAATTTTTGTATTTTTTTTTTATTTCGAAATAAATATCTCCAGATTGATCACCCGATATGTTGCAACTGAACACACTATTGTTGCATATTCGGACTGTAACTAATACCAGGTCACTTCAATAGCTTCTGAAACAGTTCATAACACTAGACAACATAAAATAATCCACTTAACTTAAATATCGGCTTACTGATAAAATTCCCGCATTCTCAATCTACAATAGATATCAAAAGTACTCTTAATCCAACAGTTCAGTTTAAATTACTTGAAATTACTCGGTTAACTGATATAGAATTGAATTGACTTTACAATGTGCCACACTTAAATCCATTTTGACACTAAACAATTTAATATCATTTGTGATATTTAATTTCAATTATACGATGAGTAACATTGTCCAGCAACAGTAAAAACATTAGCATTAACAATTACTTTGTACAATCGTACAGACGTACTCGTGCCTGCCCCCTTACTGGCACGTTGTTTCCACCTTTGCAACTGACCTCAATAAGCAACACTTGCTATACAACCAACACTTTTAGTCGCCAAGATACCCATTTCGCAGATCCCCAAGGAGGGGAGGGAGTAGCCAGTCTTAGCTTAATTGGCAATAAAATACCAAACAAAGAACGCAACAAAAGAAAAGAAACGAAATCGGACAACAAATGTTAATGGTAAAATGAAAAAGACAAAAGTGAAAACCGAAACAGGGAAAGCCGAACGAATGTTACAAAGTGATTGCTGAAAGTAAAGAAATCACGCACAACAACCCGGGAGATATAAAGAACGACAGCGAAGCGAAAACAAATGAAAACTCTCGAAACCATCCGAAATAAAGGTAAGATAATTCCCTTGAAACCAACAGCACTACAAATTGGCAGGAAAATAAACCAAAGTGAGATTAAATTTAAGCAGGACAGAAAAAAAAACTTAATTAAAGATTAAACAAAAAAAAGGTGGCCACAAACTTTTTTCTTACCTACAAAGACAACCTCGAATTTTTAATTGAAGGTCAACTAAGGCAACTCGTTAGAGGGCATAAAAGAATTATTCACATCATATAATATACAAAAGGCTGACTTTAAAGCGGGAAGATCTAAAAGTTGGCAATGTCATTACAAATATGTTTTTACAAAGGATAGACCCTAACCCAAGCAAAATGTGACCGACAAACTTTGGCTACGGGTATTTGGACTTTAAAACGCAGACCAATTAAACTGAAATTATCTCATGCATCATCTTTTAACAATTTGTAATGCAGTAACTCTAAAGCAGTTTCAATAGAATTTTATCCTAAAACTTTTTTGAGTTTAATTAATTTTGGCACATGTCTCAGCTTGCCATTTTAGGATGCCAATTAAGAAAAATATGGTAATATTTCGACTGAAATAATTGGTATACCCTTTCCACTATATAACACGGTGCGACGTAGGCTAATGTTTGTAATACCTAAAACGTAAGAAAATAGCCGCATTATTGGTATACCTATCTCTTCAGAATGACCAGCTGATGCCATGGAGCGATGTTCGTCCGTCAGTTCATTCACCACTGTCTTCCAACAACACGTCGCTAATACAGTGTGTCCTCCAGTAAGGCATACTACTTTGTTTTGCCGCCATTTTGTTAAACATTAGTCTTGACATTTCACATTTGGCAGTTGTAAAGTAGGGACGTGGCAAATTAAGTATGGAAAAATATTCGATAAACCAACGTGTTTTAATCGGTAAAACATTTTATTTAAATCAATCATCGATTGCTGTGACGATGAGAAAGTTACGTGGAATTTGTGGGAGAAACAACGTGACAACAAAACGTACTTTTTCTTGTGAAGTGAATGATTTCGAAGAAAGAGGGTCTGTAGCAGATAGGCCCAACCAAGATCGGCTGAAAACATTACTGCTGCTCAAGAAAGTGTTCAAAACAATCCATCAATCTCAATCGACGCCGTGCTCAGGAGCTTGGTCTACAAAGAACAACTTTGGCCACAATTTTGCTCAAGGATTTGCATTTGTTTCCATTTAAGATTCAGTTGACACAAGAGCTTATTCCACAAGACTATTTACGCCACCGTACCTATGTCAATAGGATGTTACAGTTCGGCCATGACAACACCGATTTTCTTAAAAAAAATCATAATGAGTGACGGCACATGATGATGTGAGGCACATTTTTATTTGAATGGATATGTGAATAAACAGAATAGTCGGTTCTGGTCAATGGAAAACCCTCAAATTAGCAATCAGTCACATTTGCATCCAAGTGACAGTCTGGTGTGCAATTTGGTCAGGCGGAATCAATGGACCTTACTTCTATGAAAATGAAAACGGCGTTACAGTAACTGTCAATGGGAAGCGATATCGTGATTGAAAACGTTTTAACGCCAGAACTGCATGCTTTGGACTTGATTAACATGTGGTATTAACAAGACGGTGCCACATCGCATACAACTAGGATTACAATGGAATTACTGCGAGACCTCTTTTCACAACAAGTTACTTGAAGAAATGGTGATATTGATTGGCCCTTACGGTTGCCTGATTTGACTGCCGTGGACTTCTTTTTGTAGGGATATTTGAAAAGCAAGGTTTATGCAAACAAACGCTTGAGCAACTCAAACAAAATGTTCGTGATGAAATTAATGAAATACCGCGTGAAATGTGTGAGAATTTAATGAAAAATGTGCTCAAATGGTTTCGCATTGTGAGGCTAACATTTATCTGATATTGTATTCCATACATAATTGCCGACATTAAATAAAACATTTATCAATATAATTTCCAATCTCTTTCAACTAATCAAAAGTTTTAAACAAACAAAGTATTATGACAGAACTCTCTTAAAATTTGACAGTAGTCTATTAACAGATGGTACTTGATGGGAGCAGTGTTGCATTTCATACAACTACGAGGGAAGTTGGAAAAGTCACGGAATTATTGACAAGCTCTCGTAAAGAGTGATCCAATTCTAATGCGATGTTAATTGTGAGTCACACTTTAACGTAAAGTTTTTTGCCAAACTTATAGGCTGTTTCCACTACGGTCGCGTCCACGTCCGCGTCCAAAAATCAATGAACGCGCCGCGTTACAGCCTATACAAAAAACATAGGCAGTTAGGTATGGGAAAAAGTCGCGTTCATATTGGACGCGTTTTTCGATAAGTCGCGTTTACTATAAATTCGATTATTTTTGCAATCGAAACCCACCCATACCTATTAATGGCAACACCGCAAATTGCACATCCCTATTAAAACAGCTGTTTATCAGCATAAACATAAAACGCTGCTGCTAATGCACATTTCCATTAGGCACAATACCATTTGATCCTCATTTTCCACTGCGGTTAGCAAAATAATATCATTTAACTCCATGATAATGTCACAACACAAAAATATTAAAATTTTTCGCACCGCAAAAAAAAACAAATAAACACAAACAGCTGTTTAAACGCAAGCGTGGACGCAAAACACAATGGAAACACCATTCAAATTTTTCGATAAATCGTGGACGCGGACGTGGACGAGACCGTAGTGAAAACAGCCTATTAATTTAACGTGTCTTTGTTTCAGTGTTTGACAGATTTAACCATGGAGAGGTATAGCAATGAGTAGCGCGTTAATATTGTTAAAGATTTTCGTGCTATTCAATCGAAGAAAATTTACGCAAATTTCAGCAAACCGGGTCTTTAGAAAATGTAAAACACCTGTGCATGCTCGCCTAGTTCATTTTGCCATAGCTCTGTCATCGGGCAGTACTTCTTCAAAAATAAGGGTAGGCTAAGAATTTTTTTTTTGTGGCCAGAAATTGAGGTAATCAACCTGGACGAACTGTTGTCCCAACAGAATGGTGCAACTTGCCACACAGCATACGAAACAGTGGCCCTTTTGCGCGAGAAATTCACAATTATGTGATTTTACATCGTTGGACTTCTTTAGGGATTTTTAAAAGAAAAAGTGTACGTCGATAGGAGAAAAACAATTCAAGAGCTAAAGGATGAGATACGAGTAATTCGACACATTAGCGACATCGAACTTCCATTATGTCTTAAAGCCATTGAAAATATGGGCCATCGGAGAGAAGTATGTCACCGAAGCCATGGCGAGCATTGAGCCGATATTTAGTTGACATAATTAATTATATTGTATGTGAATAGTTGATCTTTAGTGTTATTATTTTTTAAAATTATTTTTCGGCTTGAGGTCATTTATTTAAACTCGTTGTTCTATGTGTTGTTTAATTTTTATTTATCCCAATAATTCGATTGACTTCGCCAATCAGACGGACGACATTGTTTTGTTAATTGACAACTCCTGAAATTGATTGACGAAGTCAATCGAAATATTGGGATAAATACAAATTAAACAACACCTAGAACAACGAGTTTAAATACATGACCTCAAGCCGAAAAATAATTTTATAAAATAATTAAATATATTAAGAAAATTCTCTGAAACCTATTTATTTTTTTACAATTAAAATTGTGCATTTTAGTTGGACAACCCTTTAGACGTTACGGCTAATGTTGCCCAGGAACGGCCGTATAATTAATACTGCCGGACAATAGTCAGTTTGAACATATTTGTACTCAAATCAAAGCACATTTTCTTACGAAGCAAAATATAGCTATGGCTAAGACTAGAGTCATATACTTAGTAGTGACATAAATGCTGTTACAACATTGAACACGCTCTGTTTGAACACCGCTACGAAAACAGAAAATCATGGCCCGCGAGATGAATATCACGAAAAAGTCCAAGAGGCGAATCATTAAAAAGACTTGGGGCTTTCAAAGGACGTACCGGACATTTTTGTACTGCAGCTTTAAAAAAATAGGATTGAAAAATGCAAACAAAAATGATAACTTGCACAGAAAAATTTTGTTAACCGATGAAAACATTTTTTACGTTCAGGAAAAATTTAACAAGCAAAATGATAGAGTGTATGCGCGGTCATCTAAAGAAGCATCTGAACGGACGGAAAAGGGTCATCCCCAGCTTCAGTCATGGTTTGGTGGGGTGTCTCTTACGATGGGGTCACTAACCTGCATTTCTGCGAACAAGGAGTCAAAACATCGGCCAAAGTTTACCAAGAAACCGTTTTGGAAGCTGTTGTGAAGCCTCTTAACAATTCCCTGTTCCAAAACCAGCCATGGACTTTCCAGCAGGATTCTGCGCCGGCCCTTAAGGCTAAAACGTCCCAGGCCTGGCTTCGAAACAATTTGCCAGCATTCATTTCCTCTAAAGAATGGCCCTTAGGCAGTCCAGATTTGAACCCATGGATTACAAATTATGGACGGTTTTAGAGGACGAGATTTGTCATAAAAGACACCCCAACATTGGATCTCTTTAGACTGCTTTGGTTCGAGCTGTGGCCAATTTTCCAATGGACGAGGTTCGTGCAGCTATTGACGATTGGCCCGTGCGACTTAAGGCGTGTATAAAGGCAAAAGGCGGACATTTCGAATAAGTAGATTATTTTTGGATACAATATACATCAATAAATATTTAAAAAAATATTTGGTCCAAAAACATTCAGTCCTTTTTATTTTACAGCATAAAACGTGTGTAACTGTATTTATGTCTCTACTATGTACATGATCCGGACCCAAAAATTGACAAGAGTATGGACAGATTTAAACCGGCTTTAGTGCGAATCCAAATTTGAATTTATTTTAGAGTATTGACAGAGATTATAGTCAGACTCATGGAAATCAGTTCCTAGTGCGGACATGTTTAATTCACGGTGGATGGTGAATAAACTCCGAATGATGATCCAATGACCACCAACAGCAAGTACTGGTTTCAAATTTCTTTTCTGATAATTCGGTTAGATTTTTGAATGCCTTTGCATAGAATAACATTTTGCAAATGTTACCCAAGTTTAATAATAATTTAAAGTCTAATGCTATACTTGCAATTATTATCTATAAACTAAATTATCAATATTCCAATATTTTGCCGCAAAACCTAAACGATGATTACCTCATGCCTATCGAAAACAAACAGAAACGTGTTAGTCAAACAAATTCAAAACTGCGTACTCTACTTTTCCACATAACTTCACGTTTTTCCTCATCGGTAAACAGTTCTGTGGGCTATCAAAAAATATTCATTCATGGGCCGAAAGTAAACTGACCTCAACGTAATATTATAACCATAGAAGGGGGAACGTGGTGCAGGAGGGTTGGGACTTGAACATATTTTCATTTTCACCAACAACACATACATAAGTAGATATTTATGATGTTGGTATGGCTATCAACCATGTTTTGATGTGGCCATGCCGTATTCGAAATTTTAAAAATTCATTAATTTTAACACATTGTCTCAACACTTTTGGGGCTACTTTCGAACGTTCCTCGAAGGCATATTGTCACTATATACGAGGTGTGGTATTATGAATATGGTTAACAAATTGTGTAGGGTTTTCAAAGACTAACTTAAGTTACCTAAACCGCAGTAAATGGGGCTGACAAACCTAGTAAAGACATATAGTTTGCACAACTATTTAACAAGCTACATAACCTTAAATCCACCAATTCAGTGCGTAATAGATGGGACTGACTGCAAACAGAAAAAAAATAGTTAGAAAATGGCTGAAAATAGAGAAATTGCGTTGTATCGTACGGTTTCTGTCACCAAATGTGTACAATCGCAGTTTTCGGTTCAATTTTAAAAATTTCAGAAGTTTTTTATTTTTCTGAATGATTTAAAATTATTTATCTCGAAAACGATTTGGTATATTTGTATTTTTTTTTAAACTTTTTAACAATAGTTAAGGGAATAAACTAAAAATCAATAAATATTCTACACAGAAAAAAATATTCGAAAACGTACTTTAATATAGAGCACCAGCACGAAAAATAATCAATCTTTTAGCGAATTTAGGAAATTTCATTATCTTTTACAATCTGAAAAAAAATAATTATTCTCAAAAAGTTTCTGATATACGCCATTTTTAGTGAGACAACCTTTGTCTGAAAAACCAAAATTGGATGTTTACAACTGTTTTACTCTCTTGTTCTTCTTTATTTATGTTTTGTCTACATTAACATCAATTACATAATTTTTTTTTTGTCGTTTCTTACCGTTTGCGACACTTTGCTCATTTTTATTATTGTCCTTTGCTTGCAATATTCGGGAAAAATTTAAGTTTTTGTGTTGTTCTGGCTGATCCAAATCTCGAAAGGTCAAAATCCCTGGACCACTATGTCACACTTCTCGTGGTGTGACCCACATGTAAAGGTTGTTGTTATAAATTATTGAATTCGGTTGTCAATACCACGAGCATTTGTTAACTGGTTCAACTTATGGTTCAATTTTAAGAATACATTATCTGAACGAAATAATACAGTTTTTTATTTAATTTTTATACTTAACGATTTGACAATATTTATTATGTCATTTGACTTATGAGCAGGTTTTATTAAAACTTGATTTTTACATTCAAATTTAATAAAGTTTTTATTCACAATTGCAACGATTTTAAGCATCAAATTGGTAAAGTTGGTCCAAACAATTCAATTTTAGTTATAAAGTAACAAAAGGAAAAAGCTTATTATGAGGCATTGTTAAAGAGGAGTAGAGTGGAATTTTAAACCTAAATATTTTCGACTGCTTAAGGGTTAATGTGACACAAAATACCTCAACTCAATGCTTAGGATCTTGGTTACAGAATACATACCTTTATATCAGTAATATTTTGTAGGTTATTTAAAAAAATGGGTGTATAGGTTGTTTAAAAACAAGTAAAAAATGTTAAGTTTGGCTGTGCCGAACTTTGGATACCCTCCACCAGATTCCCAAATAAAACCAAATTTGGTGCGGAAGTGTGTTCTATAAAGAAATCTTTATGTGCAAAATTTCATCTCAATAGGTCAAGTTTGTAGTGAGTTATTGTCATATTATTTTTCAAGGCCCATGAGACCGTTTGTGTGGGAGGTACCAGTAGGGCCTTTCCGATCTTAGCCAAATCTTAGTGCGAAAGTCTGTTCTATATATTAATCTTTATGCCGAAAATTTCGTCTCGATAGGTCAAGTTTGTGGTGAGTTATAGTCATATTATTTCTCAAGGCCGTTTGTATGGGAGGTACAAGAAATGGTGGCCCAATCTTAACCATTTTTACATAGATGATTGCGCCTATATGGAAATTATTATTTGCAAATTTCAGTGATTTTGCTCAAGAAACTAGACGAATGTTTCCAAATAAAAAACTAATTTTTATGAGGTAGTGTCGGTTGAGGGTCTCCAACACCAACTTTCCGTAGATCTATATAGCCCATTTTCATTACTAACCATGCTAGGTTAACTACACATGTTTGTGCTCTCTAGCTGTTTTCATGCAGGCTCTATCTTGTTTTCAACAGACGGACAGCCGGACAACATGGCTAAATCGTATTACAATTTTACGAGGATCAAGAATATATATACTTTGTTGGGTCTCCGATGATTATTTCAAGGTGTTACAGACAGAATGACAAAACTAATATACCCTCCATTGTATGGTGGAGGGTATAAAAATGTTTGGACTCAAGCCGCTCCTCTGTGTCAATTTTGGTTTTCATTCTGAAAATAACTTATTCATTACATTTTATTAAAAAGGACGTAAAGTGTCAGTTTATCTTGAAGATATTCTGATTTTACTTTAGATGATCTGTACTAATTTGAGCTATACTAATTCAGTAAAACAGTTTAACCCAAAAACATTAAATTTTAAAAAACATGTATACAACTTCATGAAAAAAGTACATACTTTTTCGAAAAAAATCGAAAAGGACACTCCAAACTTAGAGACAGGATGTTAAAATGCTCGACGAAAATAAATTCCATACGATTTTACTTAAGACATCTATCTCATCACGACAATTCGGTAAAACGAAGGAACATTTACTGTTTTTTCTCAGAGAACAGATTCGTTGCCACAACCGAATGTTTTCTCCAAACGAATGATAGAGGTTACATGAACCTTCAGTACAACCGAATGTTTGTTGGTGCTTTGTTAGTTCAGTAATTGTAACTAATGTATCGGTAGAAAATACAAAGACTGCGTACATTCATAAAATAACTTTGGAATCTAAAAGTCCTTATGCCGCACTTGTTTTTCAAAATCAAAACAATTTTCAGTAGAATTGTTTCTGTTTTCCTATAAACTTGAAGTACTCATAAGCATGGGAAAGGCCTTGTCGAGCTAAAAGAGGATGGAAGATTTTTACTGAATAAATTAGTTTTAACTATTTTTTGCTTAAAGCACATACAGGGTGGCCCAAATGAGACCTAGTTATGTTAAACACGTATAACTCTTGTAATAATGGTTTTTTTTAAATGATTTATTTTTATATGTTAAATACGCGTGACGCGCAAAATAGAAAGGGACCTACGGGTAAAAACCGGTTTGGTTCAGGAGAGCCATTTCAAAGATTTAAATACGTGTATCTTTGATGTACCATTACTTTCATAAAACGCGCATACCTCTGGGAGAGAACACTTTTGGGATCGGTCTCATTCTATGCTCAGATGTTGTCCACATAAAAAAAAAAGTGATAATTGATTTTTTTTACCCTTAGGTCCCTTTCTCTATGCGCTGTCACATATGTGAAATATGACATCAGACAAATGACCACCATTTTGCTCGATACAGGCATTGGCTCTATTTAGCGCGAAGCTGCTGCACAGCTGCCAAGCTGATGCACAGCTTTCAAGTTCTCTTCAGTACGAATATTTCGATTAGCACCTCTTACTGAACGGCCGGCAACTGAACCCTGTTCCTTAAAATGGCGAACTAAACTTGTAATCATGGAAGATGTGGGCGCTGATCTTACATTAAAAAAACGGCGATAATTGCGCTGCGTCAGAACAATTGATTGTTGAGAAGAATAGTACAAATTTTAATGCATTGCTGTGGACTGTACGTATTCATTTTAAATTTCCAAGAGTTCAGTTATAATTTGCAAAAAGAACAAATAAATTATGTTAAAAAATAAAAAAAGTTATTTGTGTTTCACATCAGCTGGTCTTATTTGGGACAGTATTATTTTCGCTTACTATTATGATGAAAGTTTAGATATCGTTCGGTGACAAGAACAAAACGTTGGCAAACTATTGGTTGCCCCAACCACCAGTTATGGCAACTAAATAGATTTTATGCGTTTCGTTGCGATCGGCCATACCAGATCAATTTGTTCCATCTACAGCCGAACCGAATATCGCTTACGATTAAAAACATGTGGTGATTGCAACCGAAACTCCTTTTTTGCAACGGAATTTTAGAAGTTCCAACCAATTTCCAACTAATTTTTTTATCTGTGTGTGGTATAGCGTATTAAAAAAAGTCCATGGACCATCGGACTTATAAGTGTCGTTCTTTTGCGAATTTACTGTAATTACCTTAATATTTAATTTCTAGAAGAAATCATTCAACCAAAGTCCGAACTTTTGCAGCATAGTGTTATATGTTACAACAGCGACCTTAGCCGGATTTGGTTACTACAAAGAATTTATTTGTTGTCACCTCCAATTATTGGAACCAAAGTAACATGTACTTCATAATTGGTTGAGACTGCACACGTGTGCAGGAGTGCATTATCTGAAATGAAAATTCACTTTTTTCTTGGTCATAGAGGATCATTTTTTTTTAAAACCTTGTTTAATGGGTCCAATAAGTAGGCATAATATTCGCCGTTTATCGTTTTTATCATTGGAAGGTAATCGATGTGAAGTATCCCGCGTGCATCCCAAAAAACTGTTGCCATCACCTTATTGACCGACAAAAACACCTTAGCCTTATTCGGATCCGGTTCACCCCATTGTTTAGACTTCTGATTGGTCTCCGGAGTGTTGTAATGGATCCATGTTTCATCTACAGTTACAAAACGCCGCAAAAACGTATCGGAATTGTAGTTAAACAACTCCAAACAATTTGTTTAAGTTGTCACGCAATTACGTTTATAGTGAAGTGAGAGCAAACGCGACAGACGTCTTGCAGACAGCTTTCTTAAAACGCAACTAATCATGTAAATGGGAAACCTCACTGCCACACTGAAATGCGTATGGCATTAACAGTCTTCTCTTACTCTTCGATCGGGCAACACCATATCGTAGATATTTTCGAGATTTTCTGGTGTACTGACCTCAACTGGCCGTCCACAACGTTCAGCGTCAGTTGTGCGACCACAACACAAGTCAGTAAACCAATTTTTTTTTTTAATTGAAATAGAAGATGAAGAATCCCCATAGTATTTATCAAGCTTTTCCTTGGTTTTATTGCTAATGTTTAATGAGCACTCGAAATTCGCTTTTTTTCGATTTTTAACAAAATCCACGAGTTTGTATGTTTTGAACAGCTGTTTAACACAAACTAAACGACGGAACTCTCTTAAAATTTGACAGTAGTCTACTAGCAGATGGTACTTAATGGGTGCAGTGTAGCATTTTATATAACTACGAGGATAGTTGGAAAGGTCACCGAATTATTGATATTCCCACAATTATGCAAACAATTTTTGCTCTTAGCAATGATTTGTTGAACAATGCGATAATTAGATATTTATATCCGGAAAAATAAATTGAGATTCCATCACTTTAACCGATACTTTCAGTTCCATTAACTGAAATTGCTGTGCACTTATCGATATTCGGTTGTCTTGATGAAAACTTGATAGGTAATACAACCTCAATCATTCGGTTGCGCCAACGAATCTCTTCTCTGTGTGTGTGATACACCCTAGTTTTCAGAGTATATCATAGTCGGTCCCGTCTGAATTTTTATTTCTTCTTAGCTTTAATCCAAATTATTAGAATAAATAAAAGCTGCTATGCTATATGATATTTTAGAAATATTCACATATTTTATCTCCAATTATCTAAGTCCATATCTTGTAATTATTTCAGGTATTTTCAATGCAGTTGGCCTACAGAACAGACTGCTCCTTGATCCTGTGTGACCATGGTGGTAAGCCTGTTTTTGCCTTTGATGCAGATTGTGCTCATTTTATTCTGTTATTAAGCATACACACTAGGGCGGGTTGATTTTTTTTTTTTTAAATCGTATAGCTGAATGTTTTTGAACCAAATATTTTTTAATATGTGACGCGCAAAATAGAAAGGCCCCTAAGGTTAAAAACCAGTTTTGTTCAGCAGAGCCATTTTAAAGATTAGGTGCCTTTCTATTTGCGCTTAGAATCGTCGACTTCACTTTCATAAAACGCACATATCTCTTGGAAGGAACACTTTTGGGGCAAGGGATCGGTCTCATTCGATGCTCAGATGTTGTCCATATCAAAAAAAGATAAAAATGAAAATTGATTTTTTTACCCTTAGGTCCCGTTCTCTATGCGCTATCACATATATTTACTGATGTATATTGTATCCAAAAAGAATCTATTTATTTAAAATGTCCGCATTTTGCCTTTACATACGCCTTAAGTCGCATTGACCAATCGTCAATAGCTGCACGAACCTCGTCCATTGGAAAATTGGCCGCAGCTCGAACCAAAGAAGTCTAAAGAGATCCAATGTCGGGGCATCTTTTGTGACAAACCTTGTTCTCTAAAACCGTCCACAATTTGTAATACAATGGGTTCAAATCTGGACTGCCTGAGGCTATTCTTCAGAGGATATGAACGCTGGCAAATTGTTCCGAAGCCAGGCCTGAGACGTTTAAGCCTTATGGGCCGGAGCAGAATCCTGCTGGAAAGTCCATGGCTGGTTTTGGAACAGGGAATTTTTAAGAGGCTTCACAACAGCTTCCAAAACGGTTTCTTGGTAAACTTTGGCTGATGTTTTGACTCGTTGTTCGCAGGTCAGTGACCCCATCGTAGAAGACACCCCACCAAACCATGACTGAAGCTGGGTGATGACCCTTTTTCACCCTTAGGATCAGTTCAGATGCTTCCTTAGATGACCGCGCATACACTCATTCTGCTTGTAAAATGTTTCCTGAACGGTAAAATTTTTTTCTTCGGTGAACCAAATGTTTCTGTGCAAGTTATCAGCGTGCTCACCAAAAGACATTTGCACTTTTTAATCCTATTTTTTTAAAGCTTCAGTCAATAAATGTCCGGTACGTCGTTTGAATGCCCCAAGTCTCAAGTCTTTTTTAATGGTTCGACTCATGGAATTTTGCGGGCAATGATTTTCTGTTTTCGGAGCGGATTTCTGTGAATTCTTGATTTAACGGCTTTGATGACATGCGGTGTTCGAACAGAGCGTGGGCGGCCCGATCGGTGGCGGTCTTTTACATATCCAGTCTCCTCAAACAGTTTTATGCATCGGTAGACGAACATGCGGCTAATCCCTAGTGGCCGGAGCGTTTTGAAAATACCGCTTTTTTCATTTCAAACGATGTACCGAAAATAAAATCCTAATCCGCGCCTTGCGACTTAAAAATGTGCCTGCCTTTGCCAAAAAAAATAAATGTTAGAAAAAATAGCTTTTCCAAAAAAAATCGAATTTTCTGAATATTTTTTCATTAAAAAAATATTCACCCAAGTAAAAAAGTTTGTATGTTTTTAAAAGGAACACAGATAAAAAAATGTTCTTTCATAATTTAATAAAATAGGTTGTTTACAAAACAAAAACATTGCACTTGTTTTCAGTATTTATAAAATAAACTTCTTTTGTTTCAATAAACAATTCTTTTTTATAAAGCAAATAAAAATAAACTTAAAAAGTGTTTTCACTCAAACAAGATTTCAGAATTTGTTTTTTTTTATGCAAAACGCAATTTAGGTAAAACCTTTTCAAACTATTATATATTTTAAAAAAAGAAAATAATTTTAGCGAAAGAAGAGAAAAAAAATTTTCATTCGAGAGGTGCAGATTAGGATTTTATTTTAGAAACATGGTTTCTTCGGAGAATTTTCTAAGAATTTTATGTAGATTACGTTTTTGCTATACGATTTTTGATTTTTTTCGTCCATACAAACCAACCCACCCTAATACACACACAAAAAAAATTGTTGGAAGTCAGTTGGAATTGCATTGCATGGAATTTCGGTTGCAATCACTAAATGTTGACATAGCGCAAGATGATAAATATAATCTTCTAATAATACACACAACTTATTGATCAGTCATGTAAATTAAATGCGGAAAAGTTACTTAGTTGCCACGACTGTTAGTTTTGGCAACCAATTGTTAGTGATGATAACTAAAATTTCACCATAACCCAAAGGAGTTGTTTAATAGTAGTTTTTTTTTAATTAATAATTATTTTAATGTAAATAGTTCGATTATTACTGTCTTCTATCTTCCATTATCTTTCCAATTTTTCCTCAACACGACCTTTCTATTTTTAGGTGTAATTTTGGCGTGTTAACACTTTTTTGACTCCTCATATGTTTCACTGATACTACAGTTCCACTTACTGAAAAATACAGGGCATCATATATTCGTTTGTACTGATGAAATACTCGAGGTGCATGCAACCTTAATCATTCGGTTGGCAAAAACATTCGGTTGTGACAACATAACTGTTCTCTGTGTGTAGGATATGCCGAGCACAGTATGAACGATTTGAATTAGTCGCCCGTTTGTTGAAAAAGCTCAGTGACAACTGAAGATTGTTACAACAACTGAAGTGGTGCGCAATTTTTTAATGGACTTAACTTGGGTGCTGCTTGATTTTCTATATCCATCTGATCTTCTTGTTCAAAACTGTGCTCGCAATGTTTTTGCACTGCCCTCGTATTGCTGAACTTAATACACCATCATCGTATGTTGTCAGTCATAGGGAAAATATTCTTTTTCATGCAATCCAAATAGTAACCGTGTGTATATGTGTGTGTGTTTTGATGTGACCCTCTTCGGAGTTGGGTAATTTTTCTTATTTGTGATGTGTGTGTGTGTGTGTCTGTATGAGTGTTTGTGTCTGTCTTTCCATCTAAAAACAGCAATTTAGTTATAAATTATTCAAAAATATAGCCCGAAGTCATGGAGAGCATAAAATGTGTATACATGTGTGTGTGTAAGTAGCCATATTTAGTTTTATGCATATGTGAGTGAGTGGATGTGTTATTTCATGTGCTCTGTTGGTAGGTATTTTTAGCCATTTTTTCTTTGTTTACTTTTGGTCGATGTGCTTTCCGAGGAAAACATGCACAAATTTAGCTTCACACGTATTTTTTTTTGGTATGGAACACTCCTTTAAGTGTGAGCTGTTCTTTTTATACCCTCCACCGAAGGGTGGATGGTATATTAAATATGACATTCCGTTTGCAACACCACGTGATATTGGTCGGAGACCCATAAATTATATATATTCTTGATCGTCATTTAATTCTATGCTATGACCATCCCTACGACTGTGTGCCCGTTGAAAGCACGATATCTGTCAAACGAATCAAACTGGGATCATTAAAGTTCAGTTTGGGATTGTAAATGGGCGATATAGGTCTAGGGGGGAAATAGTTTTCCTTTCAAGGACTAAAGGTACCTCGGTAAAAAGTACACTTTTTGTGTATTTGCTTAACAAATCATACTTTTTTGAGGACCGACAATGCTTAAAATGAATACTGTTCATTGGGATGCACTAAATACCTCAGAAAAGGATGAATAAGGTTACTGTGTCACAAAACGACCAGCATGGTTACAACGGGCTATTAGTTCACAATGCTAATATGGGTACTCAAATTAAAGCAAATTTTGTTTCGAATACATATGTATTAATTTTTTTGGCTGAGATAAGGGGTAGATGTATGGGCCGAAAGGGCCTTAAAGCCATCCTTGTTTTGCGCTTTAGTAGCATATGGTCTATGGAGGGCACTTAATGTTCGGCCTGGCCTGGACCTAAACAATGTTTTTACTTGTTTTCCTTCTCTTTGTTTTTGGGTGGAAGCTCCAAGGAATTGCAAGTACGTTGGAGATATATTCTCGGTAGCTGTTGTTGTCAGTGTGTGTGTGTGTCTGTGCCAGGAAAAATCTAATTAAGAAAAGTGTTAGATACAAAAATAGATTTAATGTTTCGAGCATATATTTTTCGTATATCTATACTTTAATGAAAAAAATTTATCTGGCAGGAGTAGAAAGTGCACATTTAAGCAAAACGAGCAGAAAAATGCCATATTGAGGGATATTTTATTGTGCCTTTGGCTTTAAGATACCACAGATGGCGATTACATTATACAGGGTAGCATGAAAAAAAGAATATCAGCTATGCCCTGCAGTATTGCCAAAACGTCTGTCTCTCAGGGATACGCACTAGGGATTGTAATGGCCCATGGTTAATGCAAAAGTAAATATGTTTAAGAATTTTTAGAACTATTTTTCGGCTTGAGGTCAAGTATTTAAACTCGATGTTGTGTTTTTGGATTTATTTTTATTTTTTTCCAATATTTCAATTAATTTCGTCGTTGTCGTCCTTTTGAATATTGCTGTTCTTAAGCATCTAATAACTATTTACTTCTGTTTGCCTTTTGACCAACTGCTATTGTATAACGTTAACCGATATGGTTAAGTTTCAGCAGAATCCCTTGTTACTCCTCGTAGGATATTCCTTCAATGATCTGACCCTAGGAGTCTTACCTTAATGGACAACGTTTTCGGAGTGTTATAACTCAAATTACAGTAAAATAACACTGTGCGACAGTCCGAATCGTCGGGGGTTCTATTAACCAGGAAAAGTAATATCGGTCAAAAAAAAATGTATATTGTCCCGGTATTTCGCTAGTCTAAAAATCGAGATGTAGGGTTAGTGATTTAAAATTTTAAGAATCAGATGTTAAACAAGTACTGATAATTTTTTAAAATTTCTGGTTTTACTCGAAAGGATGAACTTTGTCTTTTAATAATGGAATACCATCCGATGTGTTTTCGCTTCGCCCAATGGGCTGAAGATTGTTTGGCAAGAGATAAGGAATTTACCGAAAAATCGTGTTTTCAGATAAAGCTCATTGTTATCAAGGTGCAAAGTTGCCGCCAATAGGGTTCAGAGAACCCACACGTGACACAAAATATTGGTTGGAGACCATATAAAGTATATATGCTATTGATCGCCGCAAAGCTCTATGACGATCTAGCCGTTCATCCATCCGTCCGTGTGCCTGTTGAAAGCATGATAGCGGTCAAACGAATCATCCAAGGATCCTAAAATTGTCCATAAGAATGACTGGTCATAAGCTGTTTCGGACTGTAATCGGCACATGGACGAAATCGGCCCATGATGACAAAAGTTTCCCTTTAAGGGGCTAAGGGTTCTTCGGTAAAAACGGGTACTTTTTACCGAAGAACCTAAGTATTTTTTTAACTAATCATAATTGTTTGGGGAAGAACTATGTTTAAAATGGATACTGTTAATTGGGACGCACTTATTACCTCAAAAAAGAGAATAGTTGCTGGACGTTTTGGCTTATGTGGCCCAAAAATAGACCCACATAGTGAAAATGGTCGATCAATCGTCATTATGGACATATGGATACTCAAATGGAATGTTGCAAATAATTATGACTTGAACAGTTTTTATTCTGGTTCGAGACCTTTTTGTTGTTTCTTTTTCAGAATCAACGTAAAAATTGGTGAAATGTATTGGCTACGGTTGCCATACAGTCAGCTGTTTCTAAACCCGCCATGGTTGTTCTTTAGCGATCTTTGGCAACGATTACTTCGGCAAAAAATCACATGACTTATACGGGAGACTCATTTTTATTTATGAGAATTACCCTTTGGTATAGTCTTCGAACCTAGAGCAATCTTCAACGCTCAATATCATTTCCACCAATTCCGTTTCGCATGCACGCACAAAAAAAGTATGGTTGGGGTGACAATATTCGAAGATGATCATACTATTGTTGGGTATATGGTTGTCACACAACGAATTATGATCCTCACAACAATAGTATGATTCACACATAACCATACTATGATCCCCACAACCATAGTATGATTCACGCTCAACCATACTATGATCTCCACAACAATACTATGATCCTCACAACCATAGAATGATTCACACTCAACTATACTATTATCTCCACAACCATATTATGATCCTCACAACCATAGTATGTTCCTCATACAACAATAGTATGATCCTCACAACCATAGTATGATTTATACGCAATAATACTATGATCCCCACAACCATAGTATGATTCACACTCAACCATACTATAATCCCCAAAGTTATTTATTAGGATTGGTTATTGTTGTTATTCAAAAATAGAGATTTTTATTAAGTATGTTATTTTAAATTACATTACAATTAATTCATAGCCAGATTTGATGCCATGTTTTTATAAAACATTTCATTCAAGAAACAAAAATATATATTCCAACGGCCAAAAATACTTTTAGTTGCCAGCTGGGGTGAATGCTACTTCACCATCCGTAGACACCAAGTAACGAATGTGATTTTACCATGATCAATGGCTATATAATTAAGTGCAGGCAGTTTTTAAATAAACGAGAACCAGTCGGTATTAGAGTATTTCACCGAACAAAGAAAACACAATAAAAATCCCTTGAACTACATTCCGATTGTTGTTGTTTTTTAATGGACAGCAACCATTCACTGTATCGTGTGTATGTGTTTTTTTGTATATCAAAAAAAAAAATACGCACACACATACATGTATGCTCTATAAAACCTGTTATGTTATCATAGGCATAGTTGCAACCATACTGTATGATTGCCGTAATCAAATTATTGTTAACGCAAATTTTAAACAACAATACTTTTGTTGCACCTACCATGTTTATATGGTTGCTATAACCATATTTTCATTTCTAAATTTGGCAATAATACTATTGTTGAATTTCAACAATAGCAATATTGTCGCAAATATACTATTGTCAAAATAAAATTCAAAATACAATACTATGGTTGCGACGACCATGCTTTTATTGTAGAGAACATATAAGTGTTACGGTGACCATAGTATAACCATATCTTCTCTCTGCGTGTGGGCCTTCATTGAAATCCTCAAATGCAAAAAGCACAGAAACAAAGTGTGCATGTTTTGTGAGTACAAATATTCATACATGCGTTGCACTTCAAATAATTATGAAGTTTAGGCTGAGATTAGGGATGGACACATGGGCCGGACGAGCAAAAAATTGTAATTTTGTTTCTCCATTAAGACGTACGTAGACAACTTTGAAGCGCGCATCGTTTGTAGCTAGGGAAGTGGGGGTTTTCGATTGAAGTATATCGAGTTTCAGCCATAAATGTCATAAATGACGAATTAAAAAACAAAATACAGAAAAAATGAGAAACCATACCCTGTACCACTGGGTATGCAGACAATCCAACTAAAATCTGGCTTTGGTCCCCTTATGATTCATGGGCCAGCCTTTAAATTAACTCAGCTTATAAAGATGTAGTTATATTTAGGTTTGTAAGAAAATTATTTTGTTTGTTGGCATCCATATATTTATCGATTTTCGACAATAAAATTTGTGGCTTCGTGAGAAATTTTAATTATTATGTAATACACATTTATCAATTAATATTGGAAATCATTATTTTGACCTTTAGACCAATTGGTACTTTATCCAAAAATTAGCCAAATTGGTCCATCGTAATAAAAAAAACAAATTTTATAAAAATATTAAATCGGATCTTCTTCTGACTATATCAAAACTTGGACGAATATGAACCATTTTCATCTCAGCTTATTACTCGTTAATAGTAATAACGATTGGCTGTCGTATTGGAACCGATTTTCTTATATTTCCATATTTATCTAGACCGAAACTAGAACTATGGTTTGATAACAAGCTTAAGAACGGCAGCAGAAGGACAGACAGACAATTAAACATCTTAATATCGTATTTGCTCGTGATAAAGAGTCCACTGGTATGCTTTAAGATGTGTCCAGCACAAGTATTTTCAATATTTACAAACACTTAGTATAAAATTAACTATAAAACTATCATTAACTACAGGGTATACGAAGGTTGCTATTTATATTTCGTGGCCGGTTATATCGAAAAAAAACGCAATCATTTGCTTCGATGTACTTCTTCCACTAACAACTTTTGTTGGATTTGGCTCGTCTTGAAAGACCCACACGGTCGATTGCTGTTTTGTTTCGGGCTCATACGCATAGATCCATGATTCGTCACCTGCGACAATGTTATACACTGCCTTTGAGCTACCGTAGTTATACTTTTTCAACATCTCTTTGCACCAATTCATACGAGCCTTTTTTTGAGCGTTCGTCAAATTATGTGGGATCCAACGAGGACAAATTTTTTTCACGGCCAAATGAACATGCAATATATTATTGATGCTTGCCATACTATTGCCCAAGGAAGCCTCAATCTCATGGTATGTCTTGCTTAATCAGTTCACGCACAGCATCAATGGTTTCTGGCAAAGTGACCAAAGTTGGACGTCCTTCACAAAATTCATCCTGGAGCGAACGGCGTCCGAAACTGAACTTTTGTTACCAGCGATAAAGAGTGGTTTTTGAAAATGGTTCATCGCCAAAAGTCGAAATAAGCTGATTTAAACACTCTTGTCTCGATAACCCACGCCGAAAATGGTAAAAAATCATCGCTCGAAAACTGTTCACGGGATAATTCCCTTTTTTGGCTGAGATGGACTTTTCAACACACTGTAAACAAAACAATTCGCCCTCAAATGACAAAACTTTCTGGGTGCATTTATGCTAAAAAATGTCAAAGTTTCCAATGCAAGTTTTAGTTAGTACCTGGGAAGACTAGTGTTTTCAGGACCCGAAATATAAATAGCAACTCTCGTAGAAAGATCATTTCGAGACTTTTTAATGTGTCTTGTTTTAAAAAAAAGTCTGCGGTCTTATTTAATCTGTTGTCTTTAAGCAGACTTAAAATTATATTTTCAAATAATTAGGACCACAACGTTATGAGTAACATCTTTAATATAAAAAAGAGACACATTTCTAACCAAATCTTTGATATTTTTGGTTACTTTTAGTGCTAACAACTTTATTGATAACGAAAATACTGCTAGAAGTTAATTTAACCTGCAATTCTCGTCCAAACCTTTTAACTGGCGAAATAAACTTAGTCATGAAATTTGAAAAATTCCAGCCTGCCCTTCTTTCCTTTTTCAAGAACAATATCATCGCTTTTGATAATTTCAGTATTTCATAAGGGCACTTTTATATCTTATTTTTCTGGATGTAGATTAGTTTTGAAATGATAAACGTTTCGACCTTTCCTTAATGCCCTTATTTAGATTTTATTGCAGCTTTGCTGTTATTTTAATGACTTCAACTCAGGAATAACTCTCTTGCCACAATCATCAATAATTACCTCAAAGATAAGGTTTATTTCATACCAGTCAAATCTTTCTACTCGACAATTAAAACTGAACAGCATCAACTTTGCCATAGACACAATTTGGAACAGATACGTAGCTAAATAAAGTTGTTTTATTTTTTCACTTTTGCTGTTATCAATTTCTAATAGAACCTGTAGAAATTTACACAAAACTTTCATTTCAGCTTAAGGTTGCACTTAATGTTGCCAGCACAGTAATTGTTATTGTTAGATAATATTTCCTTAATGTTTCATTCTTTGACTGTACCAATTATCGTACCTTCATTTGCCCTTGTAACAATGGCAGAAACATCGACATTTCGACTTGGTTACATTTGCTTAAGTTTCACTTCGTTTGGTACATCACCTTCATCAAATCACCTGCAGCTGTTTTCAACTGTTGTTGTTTTCAGCATCCTCTGCCTTGCTTGGTTATCCATATGAAATGAGAGCGAGACATATCTAAACCCATGTTGTTGCACATTGGCTTCAGAAGGATAAGTAGTATTTTAAAAGTACCGACAATGTATTGAAAAAGACGTATTTAATGAGTTGTAATATACTTAGTAGGGACATAAATTCTGTTACACAAGTTTTATGCTGTAAAATAAAAAGTACTGAATGTTTTTGGACCAAATATTTTTCAATAAATTTATTGATGTAAATTGTATCCAAAAAGAATCTACTTATTCGAAATGTCCGCCTTTTGCCTTTACACACGCCTTAAGTCGCACTGGCCAATCGTCAATAGCAGCACGAACCTCGTCCATTGGCTCGAACAACAGCAGTCTTAAGAGATCCAATGTTGGCGTATCTTTTGTGACAAACCTTGTCCTCTAAAAACGTCCACAATTTGTAATCCAATGGGTTCAAATCTGGACTGCCTGAGGGTCATTCTTCAGAGGAAATGAACGCTGGTAAATTGTTTCGAAACCAGGCCTGGGACGTTTTAGCTTTATAAGCCGGCGCAGAATGCTGCTGGAAAGTCCATGGCTTTGGAACAGGGAATTGTTAAGAGACTTCACAACAGCTTCTAAAACGGTTTCTTGGTAAACTTTGGCCGACGTTTTGACTCCTTATTCTCAGAATTGCATGTCAGTGACCCCAACCTAAGAGACGCCCCTCCAAATCATGACTGAAGCTGGGTGATGACCCTTTTCCACCCTTGGGATCAGTTCAGATGCTTCCTTAGATGACCGAGTGTATGTATCATTTTGCTTGTTAAATTTTCCCTGAACGGTAAAAATGTTTTCATCGGTGAACAAAATATTTCTGTGCAAGTTATCAGCTTGATTCACCAAAAGACGTTGGCATTTTTCAATCCCATTTTTTTTTAAAGCTGCAGTCAATAAATGTCCGGTACGTCGTTTGAAAGCCCCAATTCCCAAGTCTTTTTTAATGACTCGACTCATGGACTTTTGCGTGATATTCATCTCACAGGCCATGATTTTCTGTTTTCGGAGTGGATTTCTGTAAATTCTTGATGACATGCGGTGTTCGAACAGAGCGTGGGCGGCCCGACCGTTGGCGGCATTTTACATCTCCAGTCTCCTCAAACAGTTTAATGCATCGGTAGACGAACATGCGGCTAATCCCTAGAGGCCGGAGCGTTTTGAAAATATCGCTTTTTTTCATTTCACACTTGAAAAGCGCTATTACAGCGATACTGTTCTCATTATCTGACCAGTCCATGATGAAAGTTGAAACAATTTTAAGATACCGTTACAGACTAACGCTATTGAGGTTAGCTTTCAAAACCCATATGACATTAACGGGGTATGTTCAGTTCTACTATTGAAATGGGTGTGTTCAATGTTGTAACAGTATTTATGTCCCTACTAAGTATAACATCTGGGCTAATTTATTAATTTTAATATGTGTAGACACTTCAGAAAGATTTAGTTTCAGGCTCGTCTTTATTGACTCAATTCTATGTTTCAGTAGTGGATATATCAGACTTATGAATATCACCAGGGCTGTCGTAAACCCAATAAGGCCGACCTGGTAAGAGCCTTCCAATAACTAATTTCTGATTCCGTACAAATGCGTAAAGTATTTGTACATCCAAAACACTATCAAGCTATGCAGTAACATTTTGACGATTTAATATTTGGAAAGAAGTAATTGCTAACGCCCATAAGAAGTCCTTTGAAGTTCCTATCAAGATTATTTTTCTAACACCCTGTACAGACAGAATCGTTGATAGCTTACTAATGTCTGGATAGGAGTTGTAGTGGATGCGGATCAAATTGGTGTATTGCCAGCAAACCATAAAAGTTTGAGCCTAACTACACACAGAAAAAAAGTATGGTTGTGGTGACAATATTCGAAGAGGATAATACTATTGTTAGGTATATGGTTGTCGTACAACAAATTTTATGATCCTCACAACAATAGTATGATTCAAATACAACCATACTATGATCCTCACAACAATAGTATGATTTACACATAACTATACTATGATCCCCACAACCATAGTATGATTCACACTCAACCATACTATGAAATCCATAACCATAGTATGATCCTCACAACCATAGTATGTTTCATATACAATCATAGTATGATCCGCACAACCATAGCATGATTCACACGCAACCATGTTATGATCCCTACAACCGTAGTATGATCACGCTCAATTATACTATGATTCCCAATATAATTTATTAGAATTTGTTTAAGTTGTCGACAATAGATTTTATCCCCAATATTTTTATTAGTTATGATTTAAGTTTGCAACAATAGATTTGAATTATGAAAATTTAAATATGAAATGAAAATTAAAAATATTTCAGTTAAACAAAGCCAAAGCAGCTTGTTTTAAAAAAAAATTAATTTCGATAAAAAAAGTACTATTATTGCATTAGATCCGTACCAATAACATTTGTTCTTAAATGCATATTTTAATGAAGAAATTTACAATCATACAGTATGATTGCCGTTATCATATTATTGTTAACATAAAACGTTAAACACAATACTTTTATCGCTTTTATCGTTGCTTTAACCATATTTTCACTTTTAAATTTGGCAATAATACTTTTGTTACATTTCAACAATATTAATATTGCAGCTATTATACTATTGTCAAAAATAAATTCACATAACAATGCTATGGTTGCGGCGAGCATACTTTTGTTGCGAAGAACATACGTATTATTATTGCCGTGACCATGTAGTAACCATGTTTTTTCTCTGCGTGTATACTGTTTTATACCTAAATATGCTAATTAGACGGAGATTAGCGCAATGAGATGAAATCAATGTTGCCGAAGATGGCCACAGATAACCTGGGACTATTCTTAAGTTGCATTAGATACTAGGTGTAAGCATATAATTGGTGTAAGTTCACCATTTGGTCGCTGAAAATGTTGGACGTTGCTCGGGCCGTTGACCAATAAACCGTCTTTGGATGACAGCTAATATTTTTGGACGAGTCCCAACTGTCTCAGTGGCTCTATTTAGAAACAAGTTGTCGCTGTTTAAGCAAATGCAATCCACAAAAGTTGAACCAAGCGTAATAGCGTCTACATAGTTTGACAAATTGGTGCCGTTTATGGCATAGAATAATTGGTATTTTTAATACCCTCCACCGAAGGGTGGAGGGTATTAAAAATACTACATTTGCCATGACGTTTGCAATATTGTTCGAAAACCCTATACGGTATATTTATTATTCATAGTCTTGAAATTCTAAGACTAACTATCCATGTTCGGCCTTCCGTCTCTCTGTCTGTCCATGTATCTGCTGAAAGTACGATAGCAGTCAAACGAATAAATCTAGGATCCTGAAACATTATATGATGAAGGCTTAAAGTTACTCGCACAATGTGAATGAGAATGTAAATTGGGGAAGCCAACTTTGTATGATGAAGGCTTATGGTTATAAGCTCTTTGAAAGTATGAATTGGGGAGGAAGGCTTAGGAGGGAAAACGTTTATTTTTCAGACACTAATGATGCCTGGGTAAAAAGTGAACTTTTTTAAGTTTTTGCTTAACAAATCATAATTTTTTGCTGACGATAAATGATTAAAATAAGTATGTTTAGCTTGAACGCATTAATAAATAAAAAAGGTTGTTGGACGTTTTGGCTCACGTGGACCAAAATACGAACAACATGGTCATTGAATGCGAGTGTGGACATATGAGCAAAAAAATTAAAGCAAATTTTGCTACGATTCCATTAATGGATTTTTTTTTTCAAATTTGGACATAGATTGGTGTCGGACCGAAATGAGACTAAAACGCACCACTTTAGTTTTTTTTTAATTATTGCGTTTCATTGCCATAGTGACGGAGATCGCTTGGCCCTGTCGAAAACAAAGAATACCCAAGACTTAGTACTTATCTTTAACTAAGATGGCCTCCCCAGTAGCATTTAAGAAGCCTGTATCAATCATGTCACCGTAGCAATCCACATCAAACTGTCACTCACTGAGGACACTTTGGATTTTTGGCGGTCACATGGGGGGTTTCCGTTCCCAAAATGCTGTTCCCCCTTCTTATACACGGCATTGGCATTTTTTTAATGCTGCAGCGCTAATGGTGGCCCATACTATAGGGTGGCCAATTTAATATTTTAAATCTGAATCAACTGTAAAAAAAGTACCGATAATGTTCAAATTTCGGGTTTATTGGAAAGGTTAAACTTTGTGATTTAATAATGGAACACAATATCACTCATATGACTACTACAACAGGCTCAGCAGTACTTCATCCAATCAACCCAGTTTTTTAGTATATTTTTGACTGTTTTGAGCCGAACCTCTTTAATGGAAACTTCGATTTCATATTTCAAAGCTTGATTGGATGCTTTAAAAAAATTATTAGTACTTTTTTTACAGCCGATTTAACTTGAAAATGTTTAATCACCCATCCTGTAGTACTCATTTTTTTCTGTCCAATCTTAAATGATTGACAATTCCCTGACTTGGTTTTATTTCAAACCACAGTGCGTTGTCGGTGGCAATTGTACCCAAAGAGGCAAATAATTTTTATCTCCGTCTGCCGTTTCTCCTTCTGCTACTGTTTTATTTATGTTAATTCTTTTTCAGTTACCACCCTCCCATACCCCCGAAACACCGTTGTCGTTGGGTTGTTCACATTCATTATTCTTGTGCTTCACATTTATTTCTTGGCATTTCCTTCCTTTGTTGGCTTTTTGTTGCAGCTGCTGGCGTTCCTGCCGTGTGTTGACTCTGGTGCTTATGTTTCAGTCAGCCAGTATTTGCTTCCTTCTGTATCCTGTGTATATGTGTGTGAATGGGTTTACCTGTATATGTAATCAGTGTTAATGTCAGTGTCAGTTGATGTTGCAATTCTTTATAATTGCAGTTGAAACGGCTTTCTGTAATGCCTGAGTATATGTTTAATATTTTGATACACATACACACACTCTCGCATGCACTATGAGTCTACATAATTGTTGTTATACTTCAGGTAAATCAAGGATTGTGTTGGAAACCATAGGCGTGTTTGATTGATGCATGCTTATTGAGCTTTAGGGCAATATTTACAAAAATCACTGTCGAAAACTTAACTATATGTGTATGTTATAATGTTATCGTTTTGAAAACGATAAGTTTATAGAATTAGTTTTTTAAAGAAAAACTTTAAGCTAGTACAAGCGAGACCTCTCAAATTCACTTAATTTTTTTTCTTAAATTTTAAAAGCGATTGGTCTCTTATTATTTGCCAAGACTTAGTTCATGAACCAGTGTTAAAAGTGCACTAATAAGTATAAAGTTCCTCGCGGGTTTTAATATGTTACAAAAGATAATCATATAATTTTTTTGCAGTTTTCGGAAAAATTACGAAATTAAACCTAAAATTGTTTAGCTCGTTTGTTTTATTCACCGGCTTGAGCCCTCATGCAATAGAAGACAAGTTTTTAACAAAATGACATTGATTTTCGTGGCCGTCCGTGACGAACTTTATCGCAGCAATTTTTAAAAAGGAAGACTAAATTCTTTAAGGTCAGGTTCTCACCAAACGTATAAGAACTACTGTTGTAAATTTCACTTTCTAAGTTTTCTCAATAATTTTTCACGAAAATAAAATTTACCTTTAACACCTCAACAGACAGTCCACATTCAAAGCCATATATAATTCCTCTTTTACAAGATCTAAAATTGATTTAATGTTTTGACCTTTTACTGACTTTATGTTTTGAGTATTTTTGTGGAACAGTTTGACCCATTAAACTCCAGTGTAAGAGGTGTTTTTTTTTTGAACGAAAACATGATTGGATATGAATATTTGATGGTCTCACGCAATGTTCTGTGCGAAATTTGGTCAAAATCGGATGTAATATGTAGCTTTCATAATTTTACTTTCTGAAATCGGAAAAACAAACTATGAACGAAAATTTATTATGGACCGATGTGGGCCAATTTCAATAAAGTTCGTTCTAGGCATAAACTTAAAAAATGTAATATGTCGGAGGTAATATGTAGCTTTCATAATTTTACTTCCTGAAATCGGAAAAAATCTATCGATTATAATTAATTATGGACCGATGTGGGCCAATTTCAATAGAGTTCGTCCTAGGCCTAAACTTAAAAAATGTACCAAGTTTCATCGAAACCAATGGAATCAGATAGTGAATTTAAGTCTATCGGCATTCCTTACATACGGTCTATCTCCTTCCTTTAAGATGTTGCAAACATCAGAACTAAGTCGCAATACCCTGTACCATTCCGTGGTTTAGGGTATATATAAAATATATTCTCAGCCAGGCCCGGCTACGCGGATGTTGTTAATAGTAAAGTACTCGGTTCTGTGTTGAAGATCTTTTGAAGATGTAACTTCTAAGGCAGGTGTGCCTGTTATCAGTAGAAACCTTTTTAACTGGATCCATATCGAAACATAAACCGATATGGACTCATGTCACAAGGGTGGATTAGAGGCCACCCGTCACAAGCTATGCAAAGTTTCTAAAATCAGATTTTAACTGTTCTAGCATAATGGCTTTGGGAGTAAGATGTGGCTTGTGGAGAGGCGAGGATTGTGGAGACCTTTCGCAGGCCAATATAAGAAAACATAAAGCAATATGGTCAAATTCCACTGCGAACAACTTATATTCGCTGATAACATTCAATCCGCAGTTGCAAGGGTTGCTATATATATTCTTGGTCTAGGCAACACTAAGTGTTGCCAGGCGCCATCTGACATTTCCATTGGAAAGTTTGACATTTTTTAGCATAAACGTACTCAGAATGTTTCGACGTACGACCATCCTTTGTGTTGTGAAGGTCGTCCACAAACGGTCATTGTGCCAGAGAACATTGATGCCGCTCGTGAACTGATAATGCAAGATCGTCATGTGACATACATAGAGCAACATAAGATAGAGCAATTCTTAGGCATTTCTTCCACCAGCATACATTTGATATTGCATGAATGTCTGGCCGTAAAAAGGTTTGTTCTCGTCGGATCCCGCACAATTTGAGAATCGCTCAAAAAAAGGATCGGGAGAAGACGAATGACAATGCGAGCTCTCATACATCGGCTAAAACCAGCAACTTTTTGACCGGCCAAAACGACGAATTGATGGGTCAGCCGCCGTACAGCCCTGACTTGGCACCCAATGACATTAAGAAAAATATGCGAGGTCGACGAAACAAAACAGCAAAGAAACAAAACGCCAGAAGATGCTGTTGAAGCGTTCAAAAACCATGTTTTGGAGTTGTCTCAATCGGAGTGGAAAAAGTGCTTCAACATTTGGTGATGATTGATGGATTGCTGGAGAATACTTTGAAAAACAATTAAACTATTTTTGATGATAAATATTCGCATTTTCATTATTAGGCCAAAAATATATATAGCAGCCCTCGTATTCGGCAATAAAAATATTGTTGTATTTCAACAATATTAATATTGCGGCAATCACACTATTGTCAAAATTAAATTCAAAAAACAATACTAAGTTTGCGACGAACATACTTTTATTGCGGAGAATTTATTATTATTGCCGTGACAATATAGTAACCATATTTTTCTCTGCGTATACTTAAAAAGTTGCAGACAAATTACATATGACTCTAGTGAGAGCCACCAGCACTATTCGTTTTACTACCACTATGAGAAGGATCTGCTTAAAAGGAATTATTAATCAGATGATGAAAGGATTTAATTTTACCAATTTAAAATAACAAATATTTACACCCTCCTCTGAGAGTATCCAGTTTCCTTCCTGTCTGACCTTTTACCTTGTAAACTATAATAAAACTAAAATTCGTGGCTTTATAAAGATATTTGAGAAAATCGCCATGCTCAGGTGGTCAAGAAAATCCAACATCCCTTGTGTTTGTTTGTCATCAAACGAGGACCACGAAAAGAAATTGAAGACAAAATCACAGCAATTGGCCACAAATTCGTTGCAGCAAAGAACAAATTATTATAAAGCTTCATACCGTCCGACATAAGTGGAAAATCCTTTTGGCCAGCAACAAGTCTAAATCATTTCGTTCATGGCAACACAACGACGACAATAGCCAGCAACAAATAATGCGAATTATGCACTTAATAACAGCCACTGGCAGCTGCTGCTACGATACTTGAGAGCCACACACAAGGGGCAGACGGGCGAACGTACCTAGGGATGGCAGTATGTTCGTAGTTTTACTCTAGTGGCACATGTCGCATGTGCGGTAAAATCCAGCAACGAGTCCATTGATGCGGTCATTGTTGCTGTTGGCGTTGACATTTGAAAAGTAGCCAAAGTTATTCGAATACCTCCCGCTTTCCTTTGGTCGTTCGGTTTACTTTTTTCTTTGCCATGGGAAACCATTGTAATGTTTAAATTATATGAGAGGTACAACTTTTCTATAACAAAATCTACGGCTGGGCTTAGTGCGGGTTGAGAATGCTAGAATAGAATTATAAGAAAAGTTTTTTCCCCCAATAAAACCGTTGATACTTTGACGTTAAAATTGGTTTATTGTCAAACACCACACGAGTTAGAAAAATCTTTGGTTCTTTTGTGGTAGCGGATTAAAGTTTAGAGGTTTTAAAGTTTAAAGCTACTATTTCTGGGTTGAATGCAGTAAAATGTATCAGTGGGTATCACAAGTGGTAGAAATACAAATATTAAAAGACTTAAGAAACGCTGACACTAATGGCTGATAAATCAGCTTTGAGAAAATAGTATTTTGTGTTTAAAGACAAAAAAATTGGTGTAGAGTGTTTTTTGTTGATGCTTTCCCATCTGATTCCTTCAATATGGATAGTAGATTATTTTCCAATTCACTCAATATGGATAGGAAATTCTTTGGCTGGTACTGCATGATACATTGTATGCGCTTTAATTAAAACAACTACAAATATAAAGAAAATTTGTATATGACTTGAATGAAAATATATTTTCAAACTTTTTGAGCTCAACCCACCATAAAATATGCTAATCGACATATGATCATGAGCTGTCCATCCGTCTGCTTAAAACTGGTAATCAAGCTACTGCCTGATCTTCACGAAATGTTGCAAAACTAAGTTTTTTGAACCATGGACCGACGCTATTAAAATGAAAGAAAATCGGTTAAAATTTTGATGTGCTTCAACAAATACACGCAGAAAAAAAGTATGGTTGTGGTGACAATATTCGAAAAGGATAATACTATTGTTGGGTATATGGTTGTGGTACAACAATATTATGATCCTCACAAAATAGTATAGTTTAAATACAACCATACTATGACCCTCACAACAATAGTATGATTCACACATAACCATATTATGATCCCCACAACCATAGTATTATTCACACTCAACCATACTATGATCTCCACAACCATAGTATGTCCTCACAACCATAGTATTTTTCTTATACAACCATAGTATGATCCTTACAACTATAGCATGATTCACACGCAACAGTGTTATGATCCCTACAACCATAGTATTATCACACACAATTATACTATGATCCCCAATATAATTTATTAGAATTTGTTAAAGTTGTCGACAATGTTATTTATTAGAATTGGTTCAAGTTGTCACAAATAGATTTAAATTATGAAAATTATTCAAAAATAATAGGATTGAAGAAAAAATAAACTCAAGCGTTTTTATTAAAAAAAATTCAGTTAAACAAAGCCAAAGCAGCTTGTATATTTAAAGCATATTTAAATGTAGAAATACTACAATCAGACAGTATGATTGCCGTAATCATATTATTGTTTACATAAAACGCCAAACACATTACTTTTGTCGCACCAACCATATTAATATTGTTGCTATAACCATATTTTCATTTTTAAATTTGGCAATAATACTATTGTTACATTTCAACAATATTAATATTGCAGCAATTATACTATTGTCAAAAATAAATTCAGTTAAAAATGCTATGGTTGCGACGAACATACTTTTATTGCGGAAAACATATTAATATTGCCGTGACCATGTAGTAACCATGTTTTTTCTCTGCGTGTATGTTGCAACGGTTTTTATGTTTTTACCTCTAGAATCTACTTAAACAATACACTTTCAATCTTAGTGCAATTTAGTACAAGTCAGTTTTTTGGACCAAGGACAGAAGTAGTGGAAATTAAATTAAACTTTCAGATTTAGATTTAGCTCCCACACATATGTATATCAGATTTTATGCTCTTTGCTCTAGAAGCAATATACAGTAACTTATAAGTATATGTGACGCGCCAAATAGAAAGGGACCTATGGGTAAAAACCAGTTTTGTTCAGTAGAGCCATTTTAAAGATTTAAATACGTGTATCTATAGTATAACATCACTTTCATAAAACGCGCATATCTCTAGGAGGGAACACTTTTGGGACATGGGATCGGTCTCATTCGATGCTCAGATTTTGTCCACATCAAAAAAAAAAGTGAAAATTGACTTTTTTACCCTTAGGTCCCTTTCTCTATGTGCTGTCACATATACTTCCAATACTCGAACTGGCTTAAGTCGAATCTATAAGTCGAAGCAAATCTTGTGGCAGCAGCGCAAAGGAGACAAATTATCTAAAGTTATTCTTCTATAACTCGACCTTCAATAAATTGAGTTTTGTTAAAAATCGAATAAAAATAATAGCACAAATTCCTGGGAAACCCAGAATTAAAACAAAAAGTATTCGACGGTGGTTGTTTTTCCTCCCAAAATAGCTCTCAGAAGTAAAACGTAATTGCAAAATAGCAATTTACGTTTAAGCGTTAGTTCGATTGGTGGCTTTTGCTCATAAAACTGAATTTATTTGATAACATGGGTAAGTCTCGAACTTTGATAATCAAACCTACAGGGTGGGGCAAAAGCTACCATGGGTTTTACAAATTTAATAACTTTTTAGTTTATATTTTTCTTTCAGATTATATAAATAACACTTGGAGAATAAATAAAGGAGCGATTCACAACTGAACAACGAACCAGAATAATAGAATTTTATTATTTAAATCAGCGATCAATTATTTTAACGCAAAGAGCATATCGTCTACATTTTAAAGTCAAAATTTCGCCCTCTGAAGCACTGATTCGTTGCTTAATTGATCGTCATTGCCAACTGGCGCCGCACAGTGGCGCCATTTGAGTTTTTTCGTTGCAAAAATCATATCTTTTGAACCGAATAAGATAATTGAACAGTTTAAACAGCATATGATAGATAACTGTTCAGCCTATGAAATGAGCGTTTGGAAAGGGTGCTACGCTTTGTAGGGGCCTAATTATGGGTTATCAAAGTTAAAATTAGTAGAAAAATCAATTTTATGGTAACTAAAAAAAATAATTTTTAAATTTTTAGATTGTTTTTATTTTTTTTCTTTAGGGTTTTATGTTTTAAGTTATTACCCAACAAATTAAAAAAAAAATATTTTTTTTTTAAAATTATTTTTTCAATTTTCTGTAAAATATTCATCACAGTTCGTAAGAGAAGGTATATCTAAAAGACTAACCATTTCTAAACTATAATTATTTTCTAACTCTATTCTTGACTTCACATGCCGCAGGGAAGAAATAAGTGGATCGGAAGATGCTGCCAACATGTTGAAGAGGTCCTCATTTTGCCTTACCCTTGATGCTTTGAATGTGTTCTGCAATCTATATTTTTTATAAAATTTGTTAAGAGACTCCTGTGCTTCTTCAGAAAGCTCTCCAATTGGCAAAGACTGGTACTCAATTATATCTTTGCCATGCGCCAATATTTTATGGACGGTCGGGGTCAACTTCTTTTCGACGCATATTCTCCATATTTTGTAGAATTGACATTTTCTTTGCAGTTTAAAACATCTAAGATCGTTCCCAATCTTTTCACGATTTGATTGTCAATTCCAGTGATTCTAGTTACTGCCTCATCATTTTCAAAAAATCTCCTAGAAGTGTTTCCATCGTTTGAGTTATCGTATCCGTGCTTGGGACAGTCTATTTTTAGTCCAACTTGTTTAAAAAAAACATCCTGTATTTGCTTCTTTCTGATCTTTTCCTTATCCTTTATTGATGTATTTTCATCGAAGTTTTCCTCCTCTTGTGGTAGGGTATACGCCAGTTTTAGCAAGAATTCCATACACCTTATCCTTGCGTGCAATGGTGACATTACATATTCGTAATTCTCCTCATTTGTAGAATCGTTTAAATTACCAAAGTTATTCTGACTCTTTTTGCAAATCGGGCATGACATTGTTGAGGTTGTTCCTGTCAGTTCGTTTACGACTTTTCCATCAACCATGGTCAGATGGAACTCGTAATTGCATTCAATATATTTTCCTTCTCCAATTTGCAGCTTTGTAGGCTTAATCTTGCTTATTTGTTCTTCAATGTCCTTCACCGTGGTCCTTATGAGTTCTGCCGATTCCGTTGCAAACTGAAACATTATTGGTCGGCAATAATGCACTGATGACGGACGTGGATTTTTTCCAGTGTAGGGAAACATCAGATTTAAGCCGCAAAGGAACAACAGATGCCATAAACATTTTTCCGTCCATACATACATATAAGGGATGGACGCCATACAATTTCTGCAACCATGTCTTTTTAACCTTTTTTACCTCTAGAAGCCAAACGGGCACGTACGGGCAGCTAAAATTTTTGAATTATGTAAAGAAATAATCAATGAACAGGTTTTGCAAATATGGCAAATATAGAAAAATATAGAATTTTTTAATTTCCGTCAAAGTTGAAAAATAGTGAAAAAACGGATAGTTTTTAAATAGTGATTTACCAGGAGAAACACAAAGCAAACAGTTAATTTTTTTTATCATTATACATTTAATAAATACATTAATCAATACAAACAAAAAATAAGGCGATTCGTTACCTATTTTTCGTGATATTACACCTGAAATCGCAACAAATTCACTAAAAATTGTGTGTTTTTTTGAAAACCGAAAGTCGGTCAACTTTGAACGGCTATATCTTCTAAACTAAAAATGTGATATTATTAAGAGTGGCAGATTTGAAATCGTTGAAAAGTTTCCTATAACATGGGTTTATTCAAAACTTCGTCGGAGCTCATGAAAATTTTGATTTTTGCAACCTCGTTTGCTCTACGGGCGCTACTGTGCGCCGTAAGAGATCTGCCTCGAACCGGTAGACCACGTTTATTTCGCACTGCGGAAAATATTAAACGAGTACAGCAAAGTGTTAACGAAACACCAGCTAGGAATGTCTCGTACGTCACTACGCATTTAATTTTTTTTTTACTATTTTACCCATATAAGGCGAAATTGGTGCAAAAATTAAAACCCGCAGATCATCGTCTAAATAAATAAAATCATCTTTTTTGAAAATTTGATTATAAGTGATGATGCTCATCAGATTTGTCAGCACCCGACTATTTTCTTTTGGGTTATTTGAAGGAACGAGTATATTTGAACAAGCCCGAGACAATCCTTCAACTCAAGGCCAACATTGTTGCACAAATTCGAACGCTACAGCCATACATTTTGAAAGATATTATGGAAAATAATCTAAAACCAGTCCATCATTGCGCAGCTGAAAACGGGGGTCGTTTAAGTTACATTATTTTTTATACTTGGTGTAAAAATCTGAAAAAAAATACAAACAAAAATGATTAATAAACGAAAATTTTATTAAAGTTGTTAACCCCATGGTAACTTTTGGTCCACCCTGTAGATCCATTTGAATAATATTGCATTGGATAGTACACTTTAGGATAATGAACTTGTTGTATCAGACTTTCATACTGATGACGATATTGTGGACATCATAATCAATTATTTGTGCAAAAGGCGGAATAAGTGGTGAGGAGGACTCGTTAGAAAAATGTATAATACTCGTACAAACCTTCGGCAATATTTAGCGGAATCCTTAAAGAACATTAGTTTCTTTTTACACACAAATAAAATTGCAAACGATTCATTTAAGTCCCATAAAAAATCCGCCAAAAATTATACAGCATTGCGTGTAATCAGAACTGTACCTACGGTCAAAAAGTATTCTTTCGTAAATGATATACGAGTACATGTGACAGCGCATAGAGAAAGCGACCTAAGGGTAAACGAATCAATTTTCAGTTTTTTCTTTTTTTGATGTGAACAACATCTGAGCATCGAATGAGACCGATCCCATGCTCCAAAAGTGTTCCCTCCCAGAGATATGCGCGTTTTATGAAAGTGAAGTCGATGATTCTAAGCGCAAATAGAAAGGCACCTAATCTTTAAATGGCTCTTCTGAAAAAAACTGGTTTTTAGCCTTAGGTCCCTTTCTATTTTGAGTCTCACATATATAAGTAAATATATATAAATCTTTAATGTGGTTTGTTATACTGGTTAAAACTTTAAAAGGACTGGGGCAAACTGGATACTTCCTTCTGCAGGTTTGTTCATAATTTCTTTGCAGAATTTTAAGAAAAAAGAAAAGTCGACGTTTTGGACTGTGGGCGGAGGTGGCCTGACTGTGACTGTTTTTTGAGCTAGAAGGCTGACAATTGGTACACAATTTAAGGGTACGTTGGGGATGGTCTGTAGATGGTGTATGTGTAGTTTGCCTGAAATCGGCCCAGTGGGCATGGTAAGAGTACTTCCCATACAAATTAAAAATCCATTATTTATGCTCCTGTTAACGGTATTTGAACAATAATTGGTATGTCGGTTCAGTGCACCTGTTATTCTTCTTCGAAATATTAATCCACCACAACTTTGCTATGGAGCCAGACTTTCAGTGTAAATTAAATTTACAGACACAACAATGTTTGCCGGGTGAGATAGTAAATTAATATAAACAAAATATTTGTAAAATTGTTATTAAAATAAAAAGTAGTTCAATTACTCGAAGTCTCCGCAAGTCGAATGTTTCTTTTTTCGGGATAATGGAGGTTTGAGTTGTAAAAGTTTACCTGTGTAACATCCAATGTTGATGAAATTTGGCAAAAGTAAGTTTTTGGCCCAGAACAGACGCGGTTGAAATTCGATAGATTTCGATATAGTTCCACACATATGCTTAACAAACTTTAAGTCTTTTGCTCAGAAACCACATAAAATATCCAATCTTATTGACATTTTATGGATAAAGAATGGACGTTATTGATATTGAAGAAAATCGGTACAGATTTGAATTTAGCACTCTCACATATGTGGAACCGACTGTATGTAGAGGGTGATCTTTCTAGACGTGTGGTTTTCAATCTGACCACACTTTTTACGCAGTTGGTCTTTTTGACTGCTGTCATTTGATTTATGCTTAGTTTGTTTTGCCATTTCATAATGAAGGGATTTAATCCGGAACAACGTTTGCAAATCGTGGTGAAAGTGCCTAAAACGAGATGGCCATCGATCTTGATTTTTACACGAAAATTTTGTTCAGCGATGAAGCTCACTTTTGGTCGAATGGGTACGTTAATAGCCAAAATTGCCAAAAATGGCTTGAAAATCCACAAGCCATTATGAAAACTCCGTTACATCCTCAAAAAGGCACTGTTTAGTGTGCTCTATGGGCAGAGGGAATCATTGGTCAACATTTCTTCAAAAAGGAAGCCGGCCATAATGTAACCGTCAATAGGGAACTGTATAAAGCCATGATTACTGACTTTTTCGTACCTAAATTGGAGGATTTGATGAAGACGACCTTTGATTTCAACAAGACGGCGCTACATACCATACAGCCAACGAAATATTCAATTTATTGAAAGAAACTTTGGTGAGCGCATTATCTCGCTTCGTGGGCCTGTGGCGTGGCCTCCGATATCGTGCGATTTAACACCATCTTCGCATATAAGGCCGCCAAGATTTACGCCTTGGAAGAGAATATTCGGTGCGTTATTGATGACATGGGGTCGAAATGCTCAAAAATTGGTCGAAAATTGGGCTTTCGGCTGGTATTTATTCGAGCCAACTGGGGCGGCCGCATGCCTGACATCATTTTTAAAACATAATGGCAAACCCTTTTCGTTATAATAAAGCTAAATTCTTGGCCATAGTTTAAATTATATGTGTTTTATTTCTTCTTGAAACCCACAACCTTTATTTATCTCTAGATGCCACATAACACAACCAGTCTAAATAAAATTTGGCACAGTTCGTTATGATCGAAATGTTAACAGTTTATAAAAACAGGTGATATCGGTACAAATATTTCTCCTGATTTTACATTCAACCGCTCTAGAACCACCATTTTAAATCCGATTTCATTAAAATTTTTTATTGTGTTAGACGATGGACACACAACCAATTATACAAGTTTGGACAATACAGCAATAATATTGCGGCTGCTAATATATTTGGACTTATGGGTACCAAATAACTTTGGAATTGTCCCACAAAGCCCAATTTGGCACAATTAACTTTAATTAGTCGGATGTATTTAGGCTTAAAGTCCACTTAATTTCACTTAAATAATATAGCATATTCCGGTTTGTCTTAAAATACACTTGTGCTTTTAAACTTTATCGGATGCGAAGTAAAAACTGAGTTTTACAAAGTACCTGCTCATAATTTAAAAAACAAAATAAATGTTTTTTAAATCGTTAAATATAAAAGCTAAGTAAAAAAAGTTTTTTATGCCGGTATACTCACATAATTCCCTCAGCATCCCATTAAGTAACAAGGCGAAACTTCTCCCAAATCAGATGGCTATTTACGACCTACTGTTTAACTTCGTATAAATGTAAAGTCACCAGCATTTACGGTCAAATAACTAAATGCTTAAAATGTAACCATCAGTTTGTCCAGTTAACATATGCTCATGACAACGAAATTTAAAGAGTACTTACAGCCAGTAATCTGTAATAACAACCAATAGATGTACAAATTCGGTACGAATAATCATCCTTATTAGTTAGGGTTACCGATACTAGTTTCTTCAACCAAAGCTGTCAGTTCCCACAACGTAACATTGTCGTGTGCCGATCAAAATTCGGTTATATATAAGGATAGCACGTGAAACCACCAACATTCGGTTGGCAAAAAATTTGGTTGTGGTAACAAATTTGCTCTCTGTGTAAATGTATAGTAAAAAAAGTATGATGCTCTATCTATATTGTAACCCAAACCATATTTTTCTAAGTGTCTCACTATAGTTTAAGTAAGAAATTAAGATTTTTGTGCTGGCTTCCAGCTAAAACTCATTTTAAAATAGCATACACCATTTTTAAGAATTATAATAATCATTTATGTGCAGATGCCATTTCACAGCAGATGCCTCATAAATTGTTGGTTAAACAAGCTAAGTGCACTAACATTGTCCAATGCTCTTTTTCAGAATGCATGTACTTAATCATATAAAAGTAAATAGATATACACTTAATTCAGATTTCGTACGCAGTCATACATTTAAACGAATAAGTGTATTTAACACACAATAAAATGCATCCGGATGATGATATGCCATTTCACGTGTTATTGTTTTCATACGGTTCAGTTGTTTTCTCGGATTTGTTTCCCATTTAAGCACAGCAAACTGCACTGCCACCATTCTGAAGCAGCTCAAGGAGAGGAACGAGAGGGAGGATGAAAGCACCAGCAGCGACACAAAGTGTATTAACACATCGTTGGAATATATGAAAAGGAACGTAAAGCTTGTATAACATTGCATTCCATCTAATCCTTATAAATTGTTCAACTTTTGTTTATATACTCTGCTTGTACGAATGCTTCTATTCGTTCAGATACGTCCCACTGAGTATGAAAGTGTTCTAAGTACGTTTAGTTAAAAACATCGGTAGGGTTATATTTAAATAAATACAAAAATATTTTTGGTGAAACAGGAAATCATTTTTTTTTTTAAAAAATGTTTATCGGAAATTGCATTTTCAAACATCAGATACTCGTACGTACATTCAGTTGGCAGCTCAGAGGAAATAACATTTTTTGAGATACAATACCAATATTATATGTGACCATATTATATGTGAGTTAGACCACTATCATTCAGACTGGCACATATATACATTTGTATGAATGTACAACTGTATACAGCAAACAGCTTCGATTGCAGAAGATTCTTAGGCGATTAGCCTTGGTGATAACTACAATCGCGGCGATTATCGCCTGTGAATCGCATTTATATCCCCTGGTAAAAGTAGTTGTACCCCTTTAAGTGATTTACTAAAAATAGTCGTCTGCGTTGCACGGTGGAGACTCCAAAGCTCATCGTGAAGAAGGTACCAAGGAAATTGCGAATTCAAAATGATTATGATACTGGCCGTGAAATATTCACACCTAGTTAAAAATTACTTTTTGGGGAAAGAAATCTACAGCAAAAGTTTTAATGCAGTTTTAAAGCACTATAGAAGCGAACTCAGAAAACCCGAGTTTTAAAAAACCGATGGTGGAATTTTTTTACGCTGGTCTACAATGTTTCACAGGTCAAGTTAGCAACTATGTGGAAAATATAATGAGCGATCATAAAAGCTTTGGGCTCGCTGAATCCAAATCTGGCATCCAAATCTATCTTTTCGCTTTTCCGAGATATATACCCCGAAATGTTTCAAAAACGTATGTTTTGAGAACAATGAAGGTCATGGTGCGCCGGCCACAATGGGCATTTCGAAAAACCTCTTATGCAGTTTTAAGATCTTATCACTCCCTACGAAAATAGATTTTAAAAAATGAAAAAAACAGTAAAACATATTGATTTTTATAGACAAATCGGAACAAGTAATATTTTTCTTTACGTCTTAACTGAGCAAAAATTTAAAGTTACACTCAAAAAGTCCATGCTGTTTTCCCCACGCGGTGCAGTTTTGTACGCATACGAAATCTGGATTGGGATCATGGAGTGAGCAAGATTTCAAGATGACATGGTCGAGGTTCAAAAGATCAGAAACTGATTGTATGTTAGGAAAGAAACTGATTGTATGTTTATTTTTCAACAAAATCTCCTTCCAACTCAATACACTTCATCAAACGTTTTTCAAGTTTTTTAATTCCATCCGAAAAATAAGATTTTTTAAGACCTTCAAAATATGCCTCAGTTTCGGCAATAACCTTGCTATTGGACGAAAAATTTTTGCCACCGAGAAATTTTTTTAAATTTGGAAACAAGAAATAATCAGAAGGAGCTAAATCTGGACTATATGGTGGATGCGGAGCAATTTCAAATCGTAATTCGGCCAGTTTTTGTTGAGTTAAAAATGCAGTGTGTGAGGGAGCATTAACTTGATGAAAAACAACTTTTTTTCTAAATGTGGTCGTTTATCTTGATTTCTTCACTCAACCGATCCAATAATGCACAATAATATTCACTGTTTATAGTTTTTCCTTTCTCAAGATAATCAATAAATATTATACCCCTTGCATCCCAAAATACTGTGGCCATAACTTTTACTGCTGACTTAACAGTTTTTGCCTTCTTGTGACCACTTCTACCAGCTTCTACCCATTGTTTTGACTGTTCTTTGCATTCTGGGATGTAGTGATGGATCCATGTTTCATCAACAGTTATGAATCGGCGCAAGAACTCTATTGGATTACGCTGATAAATCGCTAAAAGCTCCTCGGAATTGGTTCAACGGACGATTTTTTGGGGCAAAGTCAACAAACGCGGCACCCATCTTGCGGATAGCTTTTTCATGTGGAGTTCATCATGTAAAATACTCCAAACTTATTTTCCGTGTATTTTAACAATATCAGCAAGTTCTCTGAGCTTTATTCGTCTATCTTTAGTCACTTCATTAAATATTTTCCTAATGTTTTCAATAGTAGTAGCAGTTTTTGGTATTCCAGAGCGTTGTTCATCTTCCGTACTTGAACGACCCATTTTAAATTGTTGAACCCAGGATTTCCCAGTGGAGTATGATGGTGCATTTTCACCATGAACAGAATCCAATTCATCTTTGATTAATTGTGGTGTATAACCTTTCATATAAAAGTATTTAATTACCGCACGAAACTCTTTATTTTCCATTTTTCAAAAATTATAAAACTTGTGATCATCTTTTAAGATCACTTATTGCATTTTCCAATAGTTTCTGACTTGACCTATGGAACATTGAAGGCCAGAGTAAAAAATTCCACCGCTTATGCTTTTTAAAACTCGGATTTTACGAGTTCGGTATTACGAATTAAAACTTGCATTAAAACTTTTGCTGTAGACTTTTTTCCCCCAAAAAGTCATTTTTAACTAGGCGTGTGTTCGCAACTAGCTTAGGAGTTAGTAAAAGCGATAACTTCACACCATTGTACAAATTTTGTTACCAGAAAACTTAGATAATTTGAATTGGAACCCGCTTGTGTGAATTAGTTTAAACTTTTGGGAAGAAAGTTTTTCATGAATAATCCTTAACGAGTCGTAGTGACCTTGGTTATTACTCGCCTGTTTCGGGTGTTTTTTTAGACGTGTGGTTTTCAAGAAGAACTAAAACTTATATATAATGTTATGACCAAGAATCTACGAGCTTTATTATAAAGATAAGGGTTTGCCATTATATTCTAAAATCCAGCCGAGAGGCCCAATTTTCGACCACTTTTTGCAACATTTGGGCCGTATGTCAGCAATAACGCGACGAATATTCTCTTGCAAGGCTTAAATCGTGCCGGGCTTATCTGCGTAGACATGCGACTTCACATAACCCCACAAAAAATTGTCCAACGGTGTTGAATCGCATGATCTTGAAGGCCACGCCACAAGCCCATGACCCAAGGTAGTGCGCTCACCAAAAGTTTCCTTCAAAAAAATTATTGTTTCGTTGGATGTATGGCATGTAGCGCTGTTTTAACCAAATTTCGCTAAGATTACGGGCTTCAATTTCAGGTAGCAAAAAGTCCGTATAATGGCGCGGTATCGATCACCATTCAAGGTAACGTTCCGGCCATCATTACTTTTCAAAAAATATGGACCGTTGATTCCACCAGCCGATAAATCGCACCAAACCGTGGTTTTCTCTGGGTATAATAGCAGCCCTGGAACCTTTTCTGGTTGCTCTTTAGCCCAAATGCGGCATTTTTGTTTAATGGCGTTGCCTCATCACTGAACAAAATTTTGGTCGAAAACAGCGGATCTTCCCGTTTCTCATCGAACGCTCATTTCCATAAGACACTTGCCACCATTTAACAGAAATTATATTTAAAAAATAAATGGCATAAAATGTCCTTTCAAATGAACAATAAAGATTCTACACTTGATTTGAATTTTTGTATTTTTATATTTTAAACAAAAAGGTACCAATGTACCGAAGACAAATGTACCAATGATGCCGCCAGCTCAAAATCCACACCAAACATTGACTCGTTGTGGATGCATTGGCCTCTCAATAGTCACATATGGGTTCTCTGAACCCCATATGCGGCAATTTTGTTTATTGACATAACCACCGAGATGAAAATGAGCTTCATCTAAAACACGATTTTTCGGTTAAATTCTTAATCTTCTGCCTAACAATCTTCAGCCCATTGAGCGAAGCGAAAGGCGAAAGGTTTCAGTTCTTGGACCAATTAAACTTTGCAAGCCTTCATACCAAGGTTTATGCAAAATTCTTGTTAAAGAAGCGCAAGAAATGTTCACATCCTGAGAACGATGACGAGTTGATGTTGATGGATGCTCTTGGACATTCTCAGCCACAGCAGCAATGTTTTTGATTTAATGCACTGAAGGAGAACATGCTTGATTGAATTGGTTTTTCCAACAACGATCCATTTTCATGAACTCGCTTCACAAATTGACACACGAACTGAACTGCAGGTCGATCTCGAAAATTTTTCACGTTAGTTTCTTACAGTTTGCGTTAAAGACTCACTTCTTTGAAAGTAAATTTTTAATATTCCTCAATTTTGTTTGAGCATATGGCGTCCCATGTCGCAAATGTTAAACATAAAACTGAAAATAAAAATGAATGACTGCCTTTTAAAGTCAAAGTAATCGGTAGGTCAAATTTAAAATTTTAAATGGCCCATCCTAAATAGTTTTCATTCTCTACTCTTCATTTTTGTTTTCTTTGGCCATAAATATTTCTATTAAATAGCGAAATTTTTTAATTGTTTAAAAAAAACACAAACTAAAATGATATTTTTTTTATTTAAAACGTTATTTTAACAAATTGTTTTTCATACTTTTTTTTAGATCGATTTTTTTAGATTAGATTTAGATTTTTTAACATTGCTTGGGCAATTGTAGAGCGTACCATCGATTTCGAAATTATCGCTTATAAGGTAGTGCGATTCATTGTACAACAAACGTCAGAAAAAATCGCATGAACAGTGATCATGCAATGCATTGGCAAATGATAGTCGGGGGATATTGCGTTAACCTCAGTCGGTCGATTAATCTTGCCTGCGATTCTAAGGCTTGCAAATCCATCGCTGTGGTAATATTTAAGCGACCCATCCTATAAGTTCGGTTATACGACTCGCGGAGTATTCGCGCTGACGTTCGATTACCCATCAATTGTCAAATTGTTTGCAGGGTATTTTTATATGTGTGATCTTTGCGTTTTATTCAAATGTATATGTGATGCACACAAGTATTTAAAAAAAGAGTAGTCTCGAATGGAATCATCTTGTATCGGTGTTTCCATATGAAACTTACATTTTGTTTGAAAAAAATTACTTTCAGTAATTGTAAGCGAAGTTAAATACGAAGAATCCGAATTTCCAGAAAAGAATTTCTGGATCTAAAAGTCCACTTACTAAATGGACAAATTTTGAATTTTCAGTAGAGGAAAACAAATGTCATGTCGAGGAAAAGTTGATAGAAGAGTTCAACTGAATGAAATAGTTTAAACACCTTGCTTAATGCAGTAATAAAAGGGCTATTTCCGTTTGTGGTTATGATGCAAGTTTAGATATCGTCACCATTATTCGGTTACTACAGCAAATGTTGGCAAAACAATTGGTTTCCACAACCACCAGTTATAGCAAAGACATTTTAAGCGTTTCATTGGAAGTATGACCGTTCAATTAGTTGCGTCTACAATACGAAGATCTTAGTTATCCATTGCGATTATAAATATTTGGTAATAGCAATCGAAATACCTTTTTTGCAACGGAATTTTAGTTTAAACTACTACCCCTTGACACGAGGCAACTTTACTTCTAGCAGCTCTCAGTTTCAGGAAAGACAGGTAAGGGGAATGGAAAGTGAAAAACTTGGCTGTACTGTCAATTCCTTTGTGTTTTTCGTAGTGTGATATTGGCTGCAGATTGTTTAAGTATTTTTCACACAAAAATCACAGAATATCAGAATCAAGACAAGAGGCAAGTTTAAAAGGGAATCATTAAAATTGACTCAAGTAAAAATGCCTAAGGTAAATGGGGTTCATGATAGCCCCCATGCATATACTTATAGCTCCACAGAAAATTTCCTCAAAACTTGAAGTTCTGCCGCTCTAAAAATTACAAATTAAATTTGATTGTTTCTGAGGTTGGCATAGTGCGATATAAACATAAAACACATCAACATTCCTACCGATGTTGACCATAAAGGTCTATCTTATGATGTAGAACCCATACAAACAAACTTGCCAATTTCAGGTCCAGCGTCTATATAGACAAAATTTTAAGGTTAATTTAGCTCAAATGAAACATGGAGCGACTTTTAATTTTTCCTGGTAAAATTTATCCATATTGATATTTGCTTTCATATACTTATAGAATCAACGAAATATGTCCGCCTCGCTTTCCAGACAGTGGCGCGAATCTTCTGAATAACTGAAAAACACGATGAAAAAAAGTATGGTTGGGGTAACAATGTTTGAAGAGCATCATGCTATTGTTGAGAATATGGTTGTGGCAAAACAATATTTTGATTCTCTCAACAATAGCACGATTTACATACAACCATACCATGATCCCCACTGCAATAGTATGATAACAATTATCTACTATTATTATTATGATTACTATTATACGTTACTATTATCCCCGCAACCATATTAATACCCTCACGACCATAGTATGTTTTACATACCACCTTAGTATGATCCTTCCAACCATAGAATGTTTTACATACAACCAAAGTATGATCCCCGCCCCCATAGTATGATTTAAACGTAAATATGTTATGGCCCCTACAAAATATGATCCCACTCAACCATACAATGATCCTTAAAATTATTTCTTAGGATTGTGTTGTAAAAGAACATCAACTTCAAAATAATAGCAGTGATTTATTTAACAGTTGCAAAAATCCGCTTAAAAAAGTGTTCTATTTATTAAAAGTACTTTAGGTACTCGTATACACATCTGAAGCAGTTTGTTTAAAACAAATTTTAGTTTATGAGAATAAGTACTATTATTGTGTCGGTTTTGTAAATAACATTGCACCAAAAACCATACAAAAATTTCAATAATGTGGAATGATTGCCTTAATCATTAATTTCTTTGCTAGTTTTTTTTCTCTATGCAATTGAGTTTAAAAAGTAAATATGTTTTCTGGGTTTTTTTACCGTCGTACTAAATTTTAAAGAGCGAAAAGTACAAAATAAAGAAGCATATTTTATATATTTATGTAAATGTGACCCGGCCTATCAAAAGGTGGCTTACGACTCAAAAACAAAATTTCCACTTTTTTTTGGTTTCGATAGTTTTTGAGACGCTCTTTCTCGTGGTGAAAACTAGAAAGTCCCTATTCACAAGCGACACACGTCCTACTCGTTCCGCATTGCTTTTAAATCTGAGCACTCACACGATTTTTTTTCGGTCAGAAACTGGTTTGTGCTTTGCATTGAAAAAAAAAATCGCTCTTTATATACACACACGAACTTATCTCATTTATGCTCTTTTGCCTTTTTTGGTTGCATAATGCAAAAGAAAAACTACTAAGAAACTGAAGAAATGCATTGTTTATCTTTAACAGCTGTTTCTCGCAATTTTTTTTTTTTTGAGTCATAAGCCACCTTTTCATGGGCCGGGTCACATATATATTTCTGGCCTAGGCAACACTAAGTGTTGCCTGGCGCCATCTAAAATCTCCATTGGAAATTTTGACATTTTTTAAGCATAAACGTACTCAGAACATTTTGACGTACGAAGATCATTTGTGTTGTTTACAGTGAAATGAAAAAAAAAATGGCAAAAATTGGAATTAACTCGTGAACATTTTCGTGTGATAATTTTTCACAACTTTCGAAGTGGATTATCACGACAAGAGGACATCGATGAACTTAAATCTTTGTATGGCGATGAAGCACCATCCTATAGCACTGTGGAAAACTGGTTTAATGAATTCAATCTAGACCGACGCTCGCACAACTGAAGATGCTAGATCGTCATGTGACATACCGTGAGAAAGAGGCATCATTGGGCATTTCTTCCACCAGCATACATGCGTGACGATTGGTGCACAACAATTTTGAAAAAATGCGATCGCGGTGCTACAAAAGACTTTTATAAGATCGTCACAGGTGACGAATCATGGATCTATGCGTATGAGCCCGAAACAAAAAAGCAATCAACCGTGTGGGTCTTCGAAGACGAGCCAAATCCAACGAAGGTTGTTCGTGGAAGAAGCACTTCGAAGCAAATGGTCGCCTGTTTCTTCGACAAAACTGGTCATGTGGCGACTGTTTCGCTTGAGCAACGTGGGACGGTCAATTCTGAGTGGTAGACCGCAATTTGTTTGCCTGAAGTCTTCGGAGAAATTTGAAAAACGAACAAGAGCAGACGAATCAAACCAGCGCCTTTTTGACCGGCCAAAACGTCGAATTGATGGGTCATCCGCCGAACAGCCCTGACTTGACCCCCAATGGCTGCGGGAATAAAAAGTATTCCCGCAGATCAAGAAAAAAATGCGTGGTTAACGATTTTGTTGAAGCGTTCAAAAACCATGTTTAGGAGGTGTCTGAATCGGAGTGGAAATTGGTTTGAGCGCATGCAAAAGTGTATAAATCATGCTGGAGAATACTTTGAAAAACAATAAAACCATTTTTAATGATAAATATTCGCATTTTCATTATAAGGCCAGAAATATATATAGCAACCCAAGAATGCTATGTTAGGCAACAAATTGAATTCGGACATTTAAATTGTAATTTTAAAGTCCCTCTTTACCAACTACCACTTAGAAAAGCTAAATTTTTGCTACGGAGAATTTGAAAGAAAAATTGCATGTAACACGACCGCCTTAATATTTGTATGGAAATTCCCATATTCATTTTATGCTATGCTATAAAAGTAAACATAACCATGCCCCGAGAATATTTTTATATTCGCAGGCATTTGAGTACTGGATGCTGTCTTCACAAAACGACAAGCTGAATTTGAATTTTGCAACTTATGTTTGAAAACATTTGTGAGAGAGAACAGCGCGTGTACATACGAGTATTGATTTTTCTTGGCATCACTGCACCAAAGAAAGGACAGATGGCAAAATACTAAAGACCTGCGGCTGGCAGCAGCTGTGTCATGTGAAAGTGCATCTTACAAGTTAGAAGGTCAATGGTTGAGTTGAAAACCCAACACGAATGCTGGATAAACACAGACTGAAACAGCTTAAAGGATAACAAATGACTGGCAGGAAATTTTCGGTAGCTTTAGAAATTCGCAGCTCGTGCAAAACGTTGACAAAGCAAGTTAATGTTACCTTGGACCTTTGGCAAAGCTAAGGTTTCAGTACCTTTATGGCTTAGGAGAAAACAGAAAATTGAAACAGTCATTCAGGCTTGATAGTGAGTGTAAATCTAGTCCATTTTTTACAAATCTGCTGTGCTTAGTTTTTGGTGACATTTAATTGTGAATTTTTAATAGAATAGCAGCCACAAATGGAAAGAGCACATTTTACTAGTGTGTCTGTTGTCTGTCTGTCATAACATTCCATTTGTACGGCAATTGACAGTCGTGGTCCGCCACTCCAAGCTCCCTTGTACGGTGGGGTTTGCTAGCAAAAGTGCAAAATCATGTTTCTAGTTGAGCACAATAAGTACCTTTAAGTTTGTTTTAACCTGCTGCAAAAATTTGCATATTCAAGTCAACTACATCCACAGCATCATCATCATTCTCATGACGATGGCGATGTGGATGCTGGTGACAACGATGGCAAGGATATTGCTACTCTGCTGCAAATGTTTAGAAGTGAAAAAAGGAATTATATGTCAATGTCATATACTGCACAACAGTTCATTGCAAGTTTCGTTTTCTTCTTTTTTTTGTTTGGTGTTCGAGCTACGAGTAATATTAAATCGAAATCTTTATTAGAATTTGGTCGAAAGTTTTAACTTTTACCACATTTTAAATGGAAATTTAAACGAAAGTTTCTGCTAAAGCTGGCCACAGGGTTTTGTTGTTTTTATTAATCCTTTAAGTCTTCATTGCAAACAGTTTCACAGCAAAAGTTATTTAAAAGTTCATGGCCGTGGTTTCACCAATTAGTATTAATATGCTCTTGAGTCTATCGGGCTGATCGGTCTACCCATTTGCATTTATATAAAAGTGTGTCATAATGGGTGATCCAAATAGAGATAATTTTTCAATAGCCTTTTTTTGACAGATCACGTGTGAGTCGTGGCATGCCGTCATGTTATTTTTGTTTACTATTGTTTGGCATTTCATCTTGGAAAGACTAACGCCTGAACAACGTTTACAAATCGTTCAACTTTGTTACGAAAATTCACGTTCTGTGAGAAATGTGTTTCGTGCACTTCATTCAACTTATGTTCAACATAATCAGCCTACTGAGCGTACTATTGGCAACACCATCACCCATCTTGGATAATATTCGACCGAATAGACCACGTCCAGCACGCAGTGAAGAAAATGTAGCAGCCGTAGCTAAGAGTGTACACCAAGACCGTACACCGTTCGCATCAACTCGGACTGACGTATGGAACGACTTGGCGCATTTTACGCCAAGATCCTAAATTGAAAGCGTACAAAATACAGCTCGTGCAAGAACTGAAGCGGCCCGACGTTCCCAAGCGACATCGCTTCGCGCTATGGGATCTTGAAAAGTTCCAAGATTATCCGACGTTTTCGAGCCAAATTTTGTTCAGCGATGAGGCCCATTTTTGGCTCAAGCAAAATTGTCGCATTTGGGACAAAGAGCAACCAGAAGAGGTTCAAGAGCTTTCACCAGAAAAAAAACAACGGTTTAGTGTGGTTTGTGGGCTGGAGGAATCATCGGTCCCTATTTCTTCAAAAATGATGCCGGTGAGAACGTAACTGCCAATGTCAACCGTCATTGTGCCATGACTATTTGATGCCTGAAATTGAAGCTGGTGATCTCGGCGACATTTGGTTTCAACAAGACGGCGCACTTCCCACACATCGCATCAATCAATGGATTTATTGAGAGAACACTTCAATGAGCAGATAATTTCACGTTTTGGGCCGGTCGATTGGCCACCAAGATCGTGTGATATCACTCCGTTAGAATTTTTACTGTGGGGATATGTCGATTCAGGCCTTGGATTAAAACAGCACGAGTGTCATTCGCCAGTTACAAGTCGAAATGCTCGAACGAGTCATAGACCATCTGAGACGTAGCCGCGGTCAACATTTGATAGACGTAATCTTTAAAAACTAAATGCCAAAAAATGTTCTTTCAAATGATAATAAACATTCCTCATTCAATTTGAATTTTCTGTGTTTTTTTCTTTAAAAAATTAGGGAACCTCGAAATGGATCACGCGTCACTTTTTCTTAAGTTTTAAAAGTGCACTTGAAAGTAGGTACATTTGTGCTAAAAAAACTGAAGGACTAATTCAACTAATAACAAAAGTTTAAGACGAATAGACCTGTGATAGATTAAATGAGCGCCTAAACCAGAAGTACGGTCGCTGTGCTGGCCATGACATTAAAATCCTTCTTGGGCATTTAACTGACCTTAGACTTGCAACCTACAATGCAGTGAGACTGATCGATTTTGAGGCTGCAAGAATTATGGTACGAAGTAGTTATAGATTTAAACATTGCGGTAAACATATCTAGCAAAAACTCAATCAGTACCATCACATTCTGCATTACCAGGTAATGACCTCTCATTACCCTCTTCATTTTTTGAAACCAAAAAAAAAACTTTTTTTTTTTTTTATATATAAGCTTTATTTGAATTATTGAATCTGCTCCAAAGGAGCCTAACAATAAGTATACGAATCTTAAGTATAATTCAATAATGAATCCTAGTATGGATTTCTTGTAATGTGGGTCTCTGCTAATTGGCAGGAATTTTAATTAATTTGGTCAAAATAGTATATAACTGGTATGGATCACACGTGAGGATTTTAAACCTGGTTTGGCTTAAACCTCGTGATAAAAACTTGCTGATAATGGGTGGCCCAAGCCTCAATACAAATTTTTATGGGTCCAGAAAACGACTTCCAGTATACATGGACATATAGCTAACAAGCAACAGTAAAATTTTCTCACGAATCTAAAAATACAATTATTTTTGCAATTTGGATAAATTTGGACAATAGGACCAAAAATAGTGACTAAAGACGTATAAACTACCTTTACTGTGTATGGATCCACAAAATCTCTACAATTCCTTTTAATAAAAGCTAACAATGAGTATGCTTTAGGTACAATAGAATTTATGTGATTTACGAATGTAAACTTCGAATCAAATATTACCCCTAAATCAACAATTTCATCAGCATTAACTAGTTTATGATCATTAAGCATATAGTCATATAAAACCGGATTTCTGCATTTAAAATAAGACACCTTGAAACATTTCTTAACATTAATTTCAAGAAAATTCTCCGAACACCATTTAGCAATACTCTGTACATCATTTTGCAAACGAAATACATCTGCTATGGATTGAATATAATAAAAATAATTTTAAATCATCGGCATAGAGCAAAGTTCTTGACCACTTTATACAAGATGAAATATCATTAATAAAAAGAATAAAGAGCAACGGGCCTAGAATACTTCCTTGAGGAACACCAGAAGACGCAATATAAGCGTATGAGTTCACATACTCCACAGATACAAAACTGATTCTGTTAGATAAATATGTAGTTAACCATTTCAGAAAAATTCCGTGAAAACCAATTAACCTCAACTTATGGATAAGTATTGAATGAGAAACTTTATCAAATGCCTTAGATAAATCTGTGTAAATAGTATCTACTTGACAACCTTGTTCAAAACTAGAAATGCAATACTGTGAAAAAACCGCTAGATTTGTAACAGTAGAGCGACCTCTAATAAAACCATGCTGAAATGGTGATAAGATTGGTTTAACAGCAAACTACATCTTATCAAATATAATATAATCAAAAACTTTTGCAATATTACACAGTTTTGAAATGGGTCTGTAATTCGAAACGATATCTTTTGATCCAGATTTATAAACAGGCTTAACTGCTGCAATCTTCCATTTATCAATAAAAACTCCCTGTTTAATCGAACTATTAAACAAAAAGACCAAAGGAAGAGCTAATGATAAAGCAAATGTTTTAATGAAAAACCCACAAGGGCCGTCAGAGTCAATCCTAAAGGTCGATTTTAGTCTACTTATACCGTGCAAAACATCAACTTTCGCTAACTCTAACATACCAAAACTAAGAGGAGAATTAGAAAAATGCATACGACTATTTAAGCAAACACCCGGCTCAAAACTAGAACTGAAGAAATCAGCAAATAGATTTACAGTTTCAGAAGTACAGTTTGAAGTTTGATCATTAAAAAACATCCTTGAAGGATATTCAGAGCTAGTTCTTTTAGAATTTACATACTGCCAAAACAGCGTTGGATTACTTTTGATATTAGTTTCAAAATTAAGAATATATTGTTTGTATAAAAACTTATTCAAAAAATTAAACTCACGCAAGGTACGCTCATAACATGCCTTATAATTTAAACAACCAGTGACTTTATAGAGTTTGTATTGCTTATTTCTCTGGTTTTTTAATCTTTTTAAACCTTTAGTGTACCACGGCAATTTATAGATTCGAGGCTTTAAAGTTGGCACATTATTTCAAATAATATAATTAATCCGTAGCAAGAACTTATCATTACGATCCGTAACATTTTTGTTATCGAAAATTTGAGTCCAGTTAGTATCTGCAATCAATTCATTTATAAATTCAAAATTACATCTCTTAAAATCGAAACCACTTCGGGAATTTATAATTTCAGAATACATATAAAATTCAATAGAGATTTCTAATGGCACGTGATGCATGTCAGCCTTCGAAAAAGGAGTCAGACACTCATTTACTACATACTTTAAATCACGACTTATAAATACTAAGTCTAAGATTTTTGATAAACGGTTATAAAACCGATTAACCTGTTCTAAATTTAAACAAAAAAATCCATTAACAACATTAACTTCAAAAGATTGATTTACATTAGAAGGAATAAGAGATTCCGAATTAGGCGAACAGGACCAACCCAATTTGCTAAGATTGAAATCTTCTAACACGATAAGCTCTGAATTTAAATTTGAAGAAGCTAAATCTATGATATTTTGCATATGAGCATCATAAACACTATCACTACTATTAGGTGGTATGTAAGATACAGCTAAAAGTAAATTACCATATAAACCTTTTACAGATATACATAATTGATCAAGCATCATATTCATGTCAGACAGCACACAAAGCGAAGAAATAAGAGTTTTCTTTACTGCGACCAAAACACCACCACCTTTTGCACAATTACTCCTTAAGTAGTCACGATCCTTACGATAAGTCCGAAATAAAGAAGCATTAAATACTCCTCATCTGCAAAATCCGCGTTTAGCCATGTTTCAACTAAAACGATAACATCAAAATCCGCATGAACTGAAGCATCATAGACTTTATATATTTTAGTTCTCATTCCGCCCATATTTTGAAAATAAATATTTAACTTTTGGAACTCATTAACTCCATTGATTACGATTTTTTCTCGATAGCATGTTGTTTCGGAAAAAACGAATATCAAATTTCTAAAATTATACGGTACAGTCGCCATCAGGATTCAAAATGTCATCTTTTTCAATTATATAGTCTTTAATATCATCCAGGGTATAGTACAGGGTGCCCGCCGGGAAGGTATACTAAATTGTTTTGCCGACATTTTGGTAAACATTAGTGTTGACAGTTCATATTTGGCAGTCGTAAAGTAGAGTCGTGGCAATTTTTTATGGAAAAATATTCGATAAATCGTTGAACATTTTATCAAAACCAATCATCGATTACTGTGACGATGAGAAAGTTACGTGAAATTTTTGGGAGAAACAACTCACTATTTATCTTGTAGTGAATGATTTCGAAAAAAGTGGGTCTGTTGCTGATAGGCCCAAGCATGGACCACAATGTACTGCAAGATCGGCTGAAAACATTACTGCACCTCAAGAACGTGTTCAAAACAATCCATTAACCTCAATTCGACACCGTGCTCAGGAGCCTGGTCTTTTAAAGAACAAATTTGGCCACAATTTTGCACAAGGATTTGCATTTGTTTCCATTTAACCCTTAAGCAAACATCAGGTCCTGGCCAGACATTTTTGAAATTTTTTTGTATTTTTTACATAGATAGCATAGACTTGGTCTTCCGATTTTTTATGAATTCCTCAATAAAGGTGTTTTGTATAAAATTTTTTCGAAAAAATTATAATTTTGTATCTGTGGGCGTGGCAATCACTCCTAAGAAATTTTTATTCACGTTTGAACTACCAGGGCCCAGCCAGGCCCTATACCAATATGAATAAAATATGAATAAAATCAAAATAAAACGTATAAAAAGCACACTAAACACAAAAGTAGTCGTTCCTTGCTTTTATTTCGGAGAACTGTGCAAGTTGACAACAACATTTTTGTGTTTTTTTATGAAACGCAGAATCGTTTTGCTTGTATATTTTTTAAATAATTTTCTCAGTTTTGTATTGGCAGTTGACAAGTGTAGAGTGTTACAATGAGTACTGAAGTAGACACAATTTTAGAAACAGTTTCCAAATCTGATCCTAACTATTTTGAAAGGTTGGCAGAGGCTATTGCCAGTGATATAGAAAACGAAATTCAGAATGAAGTTCATGGAAATGAATATGATAACACAGAAGATGAAGCTTCTGATATTGAGGAAGAATTAGAAGTTGATAATGAAATTGAAGATTCATCAGAAAGTGAAGAAGATAATGAGGAACAAATGGAAAATCCGGAAATCTCCAACTCAAATAGTTTTGTCTACGGAAAGGATGGAACAAAGTGGTCTAAGTCGCCACCAGCTTCCAGAAGATTTATGTTTTGAAATGTACTGGAGGGCCAACAACTGGAGATGTTTTAGAGCTAGAGATATTCAAAAGATTTTTTTCAAATGACATAAAAGAAATTATAGTGTGTGAAACAAATAAATATGCTAAAAAAAGTTTATGATTTATCGAACAAAAACAATAGGATAAAAAACCAGTTTGGACACCAATAACTCTGGAAGAACTAGAAGGTTTCGTAGGAATATTAATTTGTGCTGGAGCGACCCACAACAACACACAGCTCTGGAAAACCTCAAATATACCTTTATTTCGCGCAACAATGTCCTTGAAGAGATTTAAAGATCTTTTACGGCTTGTACGATTTGATGACTGTCGTACTAGGTCATTCCGATCTCAGACTGACAAAGCAGCACCAATAAGATATATTTGGAACTTGCTAAACATAAATCTTAAAAATAATTATAAGCCGCACGAAAATATTACAGTCGATGAGCAACTTTTTCCGTTCAGAGGGAGAACGAAGTTCACCCAGTATATTCCTTCGAAACCTGCTAAATATGGCATCAAAATATGGTGGGCATGTGACGCAAAAACTCATTTCCCGTTAGAAGGTAATATCTATACTGGCAGAGAGCAGGGCCAAATTCGAGCAGAAAAACAGGGAGAAAACGAGCTTATGCGCCTAGCAAAGCGCTAACAAGGTTCGGGGAGAACAATAGTTGCTGATAACTTTTTTACGACTCTTGATTTATGCAAGCGACTAATGGCTATTGGTCTTGGTTTTGTTGGGACCCTCAGAAGCAACAAGCGATGTATTCCACTAGAAATGAAAAAACATCCAAAACGGGAATTTGGGTTTCATGAAAATATTGCAATTTGCTCTTACGTTCCAAAGAAAAATAAGGCTGGGATAAAGAAAAAACCGGAGGCAATCATGCACTATAATAAAACCAAAACAGGAGTAGATGTCATGGACCAAATGCTTGGTAAATATACAACCAAACGAAGAACAAATCGATGGACCTTAGCACTTTTTTATAACATGATTGACGTAATGGCTTTAGCTTCATACATAATATGATGAAAATATGTCTGTGAAGAAGAAAGAAGGTGCCGGAAGAAAATTTTTATCTCGACTTTCGGAACAGCTTGTTTACCCTTGCGTTGATGAACGAAGTAAGAACAAAAAAGTTACGGCAAATTTCATTAGTAGATCGGGAATAGAAGCTTTTTTAAATAAAACCATTCAGGTAGTGAAAATCAAAACAAATTATTTAGTATACCTAAAATTCTTTCATCTATTACAGGAACCTAAAGACATTTTGAGTCAAGAAAGCGGCCCTGAGGTGTTGAAAAACAAATCAAAGTGTGTTATTTGTAAGGATATAGACAATATAAAACGAAACACTAGATTCTTCTGCAAATTTTGTAAAAACCCTGTTTGCCTTCAGCATTCCATATGTGATTATACATGCTTTAAATGTAACCAAGACTATATATGATTTTATAAATATGTTCTCCATTTTAAAGATTCGACTGAATTTTTTTATTTTTTTTTCTTGTTTTGTTTTTAATTGTACTATTTTTTGAGTATGAATAAAAAATATAGTTAATTTCAAAAACCAACAAGTATATTTTATCAACTTCCATGCAGTAGCAAATGAAGTTTATACAAAATACAAGAGGTCCCAGCCAGGCCCTGGGGTTCGTTTATGTAAAACCTTTTTGGTGTTTGCTTAAGGGTTAAGATTCAGTTAACACAAGAGCTTCTTCCACAAGACCATTGACGCCGCCGTGCCTATGCCAATAGGATGTTATAGCTCGCCCATTTTTCAATTTCAATTTTATTCTTCCAATATTTCGTTTTACATAAGTATAATTAATAACAGTTTTATGGGTTTAATCAGTATGATTTTTCAACAAATAAATCTTATAAAGGGGTATAGCAAGTTTAGGGGATATTATGGTAACATTAAAGGAAAAAGGGGTAAAACCTTTACAGCTTGCCCATGACAACCCCGATTTGCATGAAAAAATCATAATGAGTGACGAGGCACATTATCATTTGAATAGATATGCGAATAAACAGAATAGTCGGTTCTGGGCCCCCAATTATTCATCAGTCACCTTTGCATCCATTAAAAGTGACAGTCTGGTGTGCAATTTGGTCAGGCGGAATCATTGGACCTTACTTCAATGAAAATGAAAACGGCGTAACGTTAACTGTCAATGGGGAGCGATATCGTGATTGAAAACTTTTTAACGCCAGAACTGCATGCTTTGGGTTTGATTAACATGTGGTATTAACAAGACGGCGGCACATCGCATACAACTAGGGTTACAATGGAATTACTGCGAGACATCTTTCCACAACAGGTTACTTGAAGACATGGTGATATTGATTGGCCCTTACGGTTGCCTGATTTGACTGCTCTGGACTTCTTTTTGTGGTGATATTTGAAAAGCAAGGTTTATGCAAACAAACCAGAAACGCTTGAGCAACTCAAACAAAATATTCGTGATGAAATTAATGAAAAACCGCGTGAAATGTGTGAGAATGTAATGAAAACTGTGCTCAAAAGGGCTCGCATTTGTGAGGCTAACAGAGACGGGCATTTATCTGATATTTTATTCCATACATATTTGCCGACATTCAAAAAAACATTAATCAATATAAGATCCATTCTTTAATTTAATCAAATATTATAAAAGTGATTTAAAACCATTGAATTCTTACTCGGATAATATTAAAAAGAATGAGTGGGTAAGATTATTCGGCACATTAACGACACTGAACCAATATAATGTCTCAGAGGCATTGAAAATATAAACCACTGGTTAGGTACATACCACCGAATCCGAGGCGAGCATTTGGCCAATATTTTGTTTCACACATAATTGTTAAAAATCCTTCTATCATAATAAAAAATATTACTATATTTAATCCGAATACTTTTTGTTTTATTATATAAAGGGTGTTTTTTTAAGCGTGTGGTTTTCCAGAAGAAATAAAACGCATATAATTTAATATTATGGCCTAGAATTTAGCTTTATTATAAAGAGAAGGGTTTGCCATTATGTTTTAAAAATGATTTCTGACAAGTGGACGCGACTGGCTCTAATAAATTCCAGCCGAGAGGCCCAATTTTCCACCACTTTTTGTAAAATTTTGGGCCGTATGTCAGCAATATCGCGCCGAATATTCTCTTCCAAGGCGTCAATCGTGTCGGACTTATCTGCATAGACAAGTGTCTTCACATAACCACACAAAAAAATCTAGCGGTGTTTAATTGCATGATCTTCGAGGCCATGCCACAGGCCCACGACGCAGATACGAGGGTTGCTATTTATATTTCGGGTTCTGACAATACTAGTGTTCATAGATGCAAACTGAAACTTCCATTGGAAACTTTGACATTTTTTAGCACAACTTCACTCAGAACGTTTTGTAATTCGATGGCGAATTGTTTTGTTTACAGTGTGTTGAAAAATTAATCTCAGTCGAAAAACGGAACTATCCCGTGAACATTTCCCTGTGATGATTTTTTACGATTTTCGGCGTGGGTTATCGAAACAAGAGTGTTTGAATCAACTTGTTTCGACTTTCAGTCTCGGACGCCGTTCGCTTCAGGATGAATTTCATGACAGACGTCCAACTTCGGTCACTTTGCCAGAAACCATCGATGCTGTGCGTGAACTGATTAAGAAAGACCGACATGTGGCATACCGTGGGATTGAGGCGTCCTTAGCATTAGTATGACAAGCATCAATAAGATATTGCATGTTCATTTGGCCGTAAAAAAATATGTTCTCGTTGGAATCCACATAATTTGACGAATACACAAAAAAAGGCTCGTATGGATTGGTGCAAAGAGATGTTGAAAAAGTATAACTGCGGTAGCTCAAGGGCAGTGTATAACATTGTTACAGGTGACGAATCATGGATCTATGCAAATGAACCCGAAACAAAACAAAACGTCTTTCAAGACGAGCCAAATCTAACAAAAGTGTTTCGTAGAAGAAGTACATCGAAGCAAATGATGGCGTTTTATTTTTGGTATCACCGGCCATGTTGCAACAGTGACTTAAATGGAACTAGGACGTAGGTCAATTCTGAATGGTATACAACCATCTGTTTGCCAACAGTGTTCGAAGAAAAGAGGTAAAATAATAAGAGAAAATCGGATCATTTTGCATCACGACAGTGCGAGCTCTTACAATGCAGCTGAAACGATGAGCAATTTGACCACTCAAGATGACGAATTGATGGGCCATCTGCCGTACAGCCCTGATTTTACACCCAATTATTCTTCTTATTCCCTAGCATCGAGAAAAAAATGCGTGGTCAACGTTTTTCATCGCCCGAACACGCAGAGAAAAAACATGGTCACGGCAATAATAATATGTTCTCCGCAATAAAAGTATGTTCGTCGCAACCATAGCATTGTTAACTGAATTTACTTTTGACAATAGTATAATTGCTGCAACATTAATATTGTTGAAATGTAGCAAGAGTATTATTGCCAAATTTAAAATTGAAGATATGGTTATAGCGGCAATATAAATTGGTTGGTGCGACAAAAGTATTGTGTTTGCGTTTTATGTTAACAAAAATATGATTATGGCAATCATACTGTATGATTGTAATTAAGCTTCATTTAAATATGCTTTTAAGAACAATTGGTACGGATATAATGCAATAATAGTACTTGTTTTATAGAAATTAATTTTTTTAAACAAGCTCCTTTGGCTTTGTTTTACTGAAATATTTGTAATAAAAACGCTTACGTTTATTTAAACTTATTTTTTCTACTGTGAAATAAATCACTCCTATTATTTGGAATTTAATGTATTTTTGAATAATTTTCATAATTCAAATATATTGTTGCCAACTTAAACCAATTCTAATAAAAAAATATTGGGGATCAAATCTATTGTCGACAACTTAAACAAATTCTAATAAATTATGTTGGGGATCATAGTATAATTGTGTGTGATCATACTATGGTTGTGGGGATCATAACATGGATGCGTGTGAATCATACTATGGTTGTGGGGATCATAACATGGATGCGTGTGAATCATACTATGGTTGTGCGGATCATAACATGGTTGTATATGAAACATACTATGGTTGTGAGGATCATACTATGGTTATGGAGATCATAGTATGGTTGAGTGTGAATCATACTATGGTTGTGGGGATCATAGTATGGTTATGTGGAAATCATACTATTGTTGTGAGGATCATAATATTGTTGTACCACAACAATATACCCAACAGTAGTATTATCCTCTTCGAATATTGTCACCACAACCATACTTTTTTTTCTGCGTGAAGCAGCTGTTGAAGCGTTCAAAAATCATGACTTGGAGGTGTCTCAATCGGAGTGGAAAAAGTGCTTCGAAAATTCGTTTGTGCGCATGCAAAAGCGTATTGATCTTAAAGGAGAATATTTTGAAAAACAATAGAACCATTTCCAATGATAAATTATTGTGCTTTTATTGCCGGACGCGAAATATAAATAGCAACCCCCGTAATGCGCTCACCAAAAGTTTCGTTCAATAAATTGTTTTTTGTTGGTTGTATGGCATGTAGCGCCGTCTTGTTGGAACCAAAGGTCGTCCACATCAACATCCTCCACGAAAAAGTCATTAATCATGCTTCTATAGCGTTCCCCATTGACTGTAACATTATGGCCGGCTTAGTTTTTTTTATAATTATGGACCAATAATTCCCTCTACCCATATAGCATACCGAACAAAAACTTTTGGAGGATGTAACGGCCTCTCAACAAAGGCTTGTGGATTTGCATTACTCCAAATGCAACAATTTTGGTTATTAACCTACACATTCAACCAAAGTGAGCTTCATTGTTGAACAAAATGTTCTTGTAAAAATCCGGATCGGTTGCCATTTCTTTTTGGGTCCATTCACCACATTTTGCAAACGTTGTTCCAAAGTAAGTCTATTCTATATGAAATGGCAAACCAAACTGAGCATAAATCAAGTGATAGCTGTCAAAAAAACCAACTCCAAAAAAGTGCGGCCAGATTGAAAACCACACATCTGAAAAAAACACCCTGTAGTTTTCAAAACAGGATGGTAGTGAATATATATGAATAAGTAGATCCATGTTGCCTAATTTTTATATTTTAACACTCATACCCACTATTAACCTGATGGCACATCTAGAGAAGAACGTATATTTAAGCAAACTAAGTACTTGTCATATCGTTTCAAATGACTTCCTTGGAACTCAGCAATTCGTTCGTTTTTTTCATCGTTCTTTATTCCGATTCCTAGCTATTATGCACACTCGCATACAAGTATGTGTGTGTGTATTCCTATTGTTTCATCCTTTTCATTTTTTTGCCGATTGGGCTATAACTTCAATTCGATTCTCTCTTACCGGATATAATAGCTATCATTTTCAAATGACAGATTTTGCCAGAGCAAATTGGCTGGCTTTGCCAAGGGGGGAACAAGGCTAAATAGAAATTGGGTTTAACTAGAATGAAGACAGATGCTTGTGTTTTTCCAATTGACTTCGTTTGAGATAAGGTTGAAAAAAATTGTTGCAGTATTCCATTTCCACATTTCAAAGGAGCTCAAGTGTGTATAAAGGACAAAGAATTAATGAACCTTCGATGGCAGAATTTCATTTGCTAAAACTTAAAGTACTAAAAGTAATTAGTGAGAGATAAAAATGTGAGGAAGGTTCTTTGGTATGGAAATTTTACATTCGGTGATTATTACATCTTGGAGAGCTGGTATGTTGGAACTACTAGAAAACATAAAAGTTTATTTATACATCACCCTTTAGCTTAAAAATTTATTATACGAGGGCTGCTATATATATTACTGGCCTAATAATGAAATTACGAATATTTCTCATTGTTTTTCAAAGCATTCACCAGCATGATTTATGCACTTTTGCATGCTCTGAAACCAATTGTAGAACCACTTTTTTCACTCCGAACACCTCTAAAACATGGTTTTTGAACGCTTGAACAACATCTTCTGGCGACAAAAATCGTTGACCACGCATTTTTTCTTGATGTGCGGGAATAAAAAGAAATCATTGGGTGCCAAATCAGGGCTGTACGGCGGATGACCCATCAATTCGACGTTTTGGCCGCTCAAAAAGGCGCTGGTTTGAGCCGATGTGTGAGAGCTCACATTGTCATGGTGCTCAATGGTTCGTCCTCTTGTTCGTTTTTCGAATTTCACCAAAGGCTTCAGGCAAACAAATTGTGGGGGGTACCACTCAGAATTGACCGTCCTACGGTGCTCAAGCGGAACAGTTGCCACATGGCCAGTTTTGCCGAAGAATCAGACGACCATTTGCTTTGAAGTGCTTCTTCCACCAACAACTTTCGTTGGATTTGGCTCATCTTCGAAGACCCACACGGTCGATTGCTGTTTTTTTTTGGGGCTCATATGCATAGATCCATGATTCGTCACCTGTGCCGAAGCACAGCAATCGTATTTTTTCAAAATTTCTTTGCACAAATGAACACGAGCGTTTTTTTGAGCGATTGTCAAATTGTGCGGGATCCAACGAGAACATACCTTTTTAACGGCCAGCTGTTCATGCAATATCGAATGTATGCCGGTGGAAGAAATGCCCAAGGGTGCCTCTATCTCACGGTATGTCACATCACGATCTCAGTTCATGCACGGCATCAATGTTCTCTGGCACAATGGCCGTTTTTGGATGACCTTCACGACCATCGTCTTTGAGCGAGCGTCGGCCACGATTGAATTCATTAAACCAGTTTTTCACAGTGCAGTAGGGTGGTGCTTCATCGCCATACAATTATTTAAGTTCATCGATTCACTCTTGTCGTGATAATATACGTCGAAAGTGAACAAGATCGCACGAATATGTTCACGAGTTAATTTCATTCTATGCTAAAAAATGTCAAACTTTCCAATGGAAATGTCAGATGGCGTCAGGCAACACTTAGTGATGCCTAGGCCAGAAATATATATAGCAACCCTTATGTATATCTTTGTTGGCTCATTAATAAGAGTTAACAATCTATTTAAGTTTAAGTCTAATACTCATACTAGTTTTAAGGAACTGTCAAGTATCAGATTAAAAAGGTACTCCTACCGAAGACTTCGAATTGATTCCGCCAAAGATTTCCAAGCTTAATTTGTTGTGCAGTATATCACGAACCATTGACGTAATACTGGTTGCTAAAAATGGTGAGTAAATATTATTTATTTAGCTTATATGGGCTACAGATAAAAATGTTCATATCTATGGAATAATGGTTAGATTTTTTACAATGTTAAGGCAATTTAAGACAGGTACCTAAGATAAATTACTGATATTAAAAAGAGGCAACTTTCTATTGTTGGAAAAATTGATATTTGCAGCATCAATTAGGGCATATAATGAGGATCATGCGAAACAAATTCGGAGAATAGATCAATCAGAATATTTTTGTTCAATTGTAAAAAACTGTATCCATAGATTTGGAGCGAACAATTAAGACAACATCCATAGAGACATGATATATAAGTATAACAGACGAACCCGTTACGTTGCCACAACGAAATGTTTGTGCCAATCGTATGATTGAGGTTACACGAACCTCGAGTATTTCATCAGTACAACCGAATGTCAGTTGGTGCCGTGTAATTTTCAGTTAATGGAACTTTATATTTGGTGCAACATACATACCAAGTATCCGAACCTAAGGAAGATCAATTTTGGTCTAAAAATGTACATACCACGCCTGCTCAACGAAAACAATAAAATTTTAATCAGAGAATTGGGTATTCGGCTAAAAACTGTTTAAATACCAATTTAAATACTTGAAGTACACAACCCCCCGTGACGAGAAAAAAGTGGAAAAGATGATGGATTACTTTTACTGCACACAGAGACAAAATCAGTCCGGTCCGAACTACAAAAATCAGGTTGGATAAATCGAATTTTTGTTGCAATAACCAACATTCGATAGTATTGATGGTATAATGGGTCGAGATATCATATGATGGTTGCTACAACGGTATCACGATATTTACAACCAATTACACAATTATACAAACCGAATTTAGTTAAACTATTGGCTGCGACAACTGGCGGTATTGGCTACTAACCAATTGTGATGTACATGTTACTTTGGTACCAAAATTTGGTCGTGACAACAGATTAGTTCCTTGTAGTGACCAAACCCTGTTTAGTTGACTGTTGTAACATAATTTTAATTATTCCAACAGAAACATATAAACCCTGTAATATGTATCGGTTGTAGCCACAACAAAATCTTAGTTTACGACGAAAACATATTTCCAAATCCTAAAAAAATTTATAAAACATAAAAAATGTTGGGGCAGTTTAACTTTTTTGGGTTAGATGGTTAATGGTTCCCAACGATACTACCATATGCGACAGCGCATAGAGAAAGGGACCTAAGGGTTAAAAAATCAATTTTCATTTTTTTTCTTTTTTGATGTGGACAACATCTGAGCATAGAATGAGACCGATCCCATGCCCCAAAAGTGTTCCCTTCCAGAGATATGCGCGTTTTATGAAAGTGAAGTCGACGATTCTAAGCGCAAATAGAAAGGGACCAAATCTTTAAAATGGCTCACCTGAACAAAACTGGTTTTTAACCTTAGGTCCCTTTCTATTTTGCGTGTCACATATAATAAACGAACGTTAAATTAAAAGAATTTCCGGAATGTAGATATAGGCTTAGCTGTAATTAAGGATTACTCAGACTTGATCAGAATTTTCGCCATAGAAAGACATTCTTATTATTCAAAATAACAACCAAATTTTTTGACAGAAAATATTGTTATATATCGTAATAAATTCTTTTCCGATAGGGACATCACTGCAATGCTTCAAAATATTTCCTACTCATTTTTTTCTGATTAGTTGACCCATTACAAGGCGGTAAAATATTAATTTTTTTCAAGAAGTACTTATAACCAACAATCTATTATAACAACCAATACATGTACAAATTCAGTTCCAATAATTATCGTAGTCTGTTAGGATTACCGATAATTGTTTTTTCAACCGAAATTGTCAGTTCCCTCTACTAAAAATTCCTGTCTTCCAAATCAACATTCGATTGTAACTATGGAATACATGGATAGTACTTGCAACTACCAATATTCGGTTGGCAAAAAATTCGTTTGTGGCAACAAATCTATTCTCTGTATGTGGAAAATAATTTGGTTAATCGATTTGCTTAAAGTCATTAATAATCAAATTCTTTTTTTTGAAAAAAATATATTTTTAAACAACCCGTTTTTGGTTATACTTATAATGAAGTTTTAGTTATCATTGCTAATACTTGGTTACCAGAACAAAAGGTGTTCAAAACTATTGTCGCATTGTACTCATATAACCGATCAATAAGTTGTGAGTACAGTGCGACCATAATATTTATCATCTCTTGATATTTGGAACCGAATATCCATTTCTATTACAAACATTTGGTGATTGCTACCGAAATTCCTTTTTTGCAACCGAATCAGTGTAGTTCCAACCGATTTCCAACTAATTTTGTCTCTGTGTATATGGATGCGAAAGCGTTGTCTCCGGTAGCCTTAAGTAGAAATATACGATGAAAAAAGTCAGAAACCCAAAAAGAATCATTCGTCAAGCAGAGCGATAAGTTAATACAAATGGAAAAATTTACGTAAAGGATAAAGTATAGGGTGTTCTTTAGGCTACATGACAACTGTCTATATCGATAATTATGGTTTGAGAGCCGATTGTGTAAAACTGTGTTGACATTTCTGCTCAGTAAGGTGTGACAAGTCATCATGGATCGTTTAACACTAGAACTACGCTTCCAAGTTCTGAAAATTATTTTGAAAAAAAAAATCTATTCGTAAATTCAATGAGCATAATTTTTGTTTCCAAACTGAATCAGCTAAATATCAACGACACTTTATACCAACAAGACGATGCAACTCGCCACATATAACAATCAGTTTATGGCAAAACCACTTTGCTTACAACTTTATTTTCAGAAGTGGTCCTGTTCATTGGTCCGCTCCTTCGTGTGATTACGGGCCTTAGTATGACTTTTTAAGAGTGTTCGCCATTTTTGTTTGCCGACAAACTAGCAACTTTGAAGCTTCTGACCACAATATCAGATTTATTGGGTAATGTAGTCAAAAAGTAGACTGACCGAAGGGACCTTGTTACGTGCAGCCCCCGAAAATCATATTTAAAAAACAAGTCATAACATCAGTAAGTTCGGCCAGGCCGAACCTTATGTGCCCTCCACCGAAAATTTTTGGAAAATTTCAGCCAAAACTCCAAAGCACATTTGAAGCAAAATATGCATATTTGTATATAAATCGCCCTATTTGATCATTAAGGACGTTTTTGCCAAAAATAATAGCAAGCATGCCATTTTAGAGGTATTTATCATTGTCTTTCCCCAAAAATACTTATATATGCAAGAAAATGCAACTAAAGCCGCCGCACAGTGGGGCCAAATGCATGAAAAGTGGCGATTAATTCATAGAAGTCGTAATTTAAAAAAAAATATATTTTTTATTAATGGATATTTATAAATACATAAAAAACCAACATTTAAAAAAAAACAGAGTGAAAAAACACATTTTTTAACCCTTTATGGGCCATTTTGTGTTCTGTAAAAAATCCTCTTTTTTCACATTTTTTGCTGTAACTTTGGAACGGTACGCTATAAATTATTCAATTAAATTGCAAATTAAAGCATACTAAATGTACTTTAAGAAAAATAAGTAATATTTTTAAAAATAATAAGGAATAAATATTTTATATGTATTTTTATTAGAAAATGTTTAAATTAAAATCATACCTTTTTTCTCGAAATTTGAAAATTTTGCTCAAAAATGAAACATTTGAAAATCTAATTGTTTTTATATTGATAAATAACCATAAACACACTATTTAAAAAAAATTTAATTAAATTCGGTTATTCTATTTTTTTTTTTTTGAAAACAACAATTTTTTATTATATTCATTATTACCTTCAATGTTAGTATTTACTTCACATTCAATTTCATAATCATAAATTAATTCGTTACAATAATCTTAATCTTCATCTCCATCTTCATCTTCATCTCCATCTTCATCTTCATCTCCATCTTCATCTTCATCTCCATCTTCATCATTGCTATTTTGATTGCTGGGAAGTACAAGCAACTCCAATGCAGATTTTGGCATTAGCTCTTTTTTCTTTTTAGAACTATTGTTCATGCTTGTTACAAACGGATCTGAACTTAAGAGAAATCTATTAAAGATATCTTCCATTGTTTTTTCTCGACTGCATTTACGGGCAAAATTCTCCCTATAACTTTTAAAATCTTTATTTCTGGCTTCCTGAGACTCTTCGGTTAGCTGACCAATTGGCAATGGCGATAATGATATAATTTCAGGCCCATGAATAAAATATTTGTGAAGAGTAGGAGGCATATAGTACCATGGATATTTTTTCACAAATAGCCTGGCAGTGTTATTAGCGAAGTTTGTAAATTTTTCAATGTTGACCTCAATACCACTAGAAACTACAATTAATATTGTGTGCATATTTTTGATCAACTCTAAATCAATATTAGTAATTTCAGCAGATACTTCTGCATTCTTAAAAAAACGTCTTGCAGTATTCCCGTCATTAGAGTTACCAAAACCAGGTTTTGGTCGATCAATGATCAATCCCGTTCTCTTTTTAAATTCGCGTTGAATACGACTTTTAGTTTCAGCAATAATTTTTTTTTCTTCGTCACTTCTTGCCTGCCATTTTTGAATTGGAAGTTTATATGCCAAGTGAATAAGACATTCAAAAAATCTTATCCAGCCATGTAGGACAGACAAACCGAACTCCATGAAGTCTACGTTGGAATCTCTAGAAATCATTTGTTCAATATTGTTGAACTCCTTGCTGGTAGCGCCACATATGTAGCACTTTTGTGTGGACTTTGTGTCTGTAATCGCGTTACACACTTTACCGTCAATCATAACGAGAATTAGTTTGTGGTTCACTTGTATCTTTCTTTCTCCAACTGATATCACTGTATCGATAAGAGCATTTTTTTCTGTCTCCACTCTTTCTCTTTCTGTTTTAATACTGTTGACCGTTTCTTTCATAAATTCAATTTTTAATGGCCTGCAAAACCTAGTTGAAGACGGTCGAGGATTATGCCAAATGATTTTGTTTTTACAAACTAATTGTAATGGTACAATTGACGTAATAAATACAGAAGAATCAGATGCATTACTGTCATGAAAGGCTTGTTTGTAAGAACTATGCCCTGAACTTCCGTCAAAACCCCACTTAGTGTATAAAGTAATATTTTCGATTTCTTCGTTGTCTAACGAATTTAAATCTGCATTTTTAACCGACAAAAGGCGTTCAGTGGTATGATCCAATATTCCTTGTAGGCTAACTTGCGCTGATGTTTCAGAAATTTTCATTTGTTCTCCCTTTGGGTAACATTTTTTCTTAGCTCTTTGGACCAATTTATATGATGGAAATTTCTCAGGTGCAACCTTTCTAATAACATTATATTGGTGGCGACTTAGCTTCGCTTCTACCAAAACGGACAGAGCTTCATCCGGAGTTAACTGCTGTGGTGGTACCTGTGCTATACTTTTTCGGTATTTTTTGGCTTTTGTTGGACATGATATTATTTCCTTAACAATTTTCGACTCATCTATTTTTCCAGCAGCTCTCAAGCTCATTTGTGTGGCGTAAGCCAAAACAGGCAAAGAAATTTCATCTCTTATGTCTTTACATTTCTTAACTTTTGTTTTTTCTTTGCACTCTTCAAATGAGAGATCACTGCGACCTCTTTTTTGTTGTGGTTCTGGTGGTGGACTGAATGAGATTGAGGCATCCAGCCAATTCCTATTATTTTTTACAAAAACTTCATTCTTTCTATGACATTTTTGCCACCGAATCTCATAGCTAGAGCAAAAATTATGAAACCTTGTCATAAAATCTACCATATCCGAAGGGTCGACACGTTTTATTACTTCCCATCTCAAAAGTTTAAATTTATCCTGAAGTGATTTAGGTTCTGCACTCCTCATAAAATTATGCAACTCATGACGAGGAATGAAAATTGTTTTGGGAGATGTTCCTAAAATTAATAAGATTTGTATTCGTTTAAAATTTGCAAAAAGTAATTCCTTTAACCCTGTACCGAATAATTTACACTTTCACAACACTTTAAATATGTAACATCACATCACAAAACATTAACAGCTAAAACAATAAATAAACGTGTCAGTACCGAATCAATAATACCCTACGGATGGATAGAAATTCTTAAAAATGTATTATCATTATATTAGTAGATTGATATCACCAGCTTAAAACAAAATTAAAACTTTACTCGTATGATGCATGTATATGACCAACAGTTATTATGTAGGACTCAAATAAATGACAATAATAAATAGGGATGGGAGCGTGACCTCCTCCAATTTTTCAAAATAGTGCACTTGTGCCATATACAATTTTCTAATAATTTAAAATTAACAAATGTTTAAGTAAAATTCATTGAAATATCATAAACACATGTAAAATAATTTAATTAGTTTTATTCATAGTAAATAAACCCAACATACGCAATCACGTGAGTATGCGTGAATTAAAGTTACTCACGCCCCCATCTCTAATTAACAACACATTTTTTAGCTACAATAACAACTACTATAACGAAAATAATGACAAAACAAAGTAAAAACAACTTGATGTTTTGTTTTGTTGTTTTTTTTCATATTTGTGGATTTTTAGCATCTTGAGTTATTTCACAAAAACAAGCATAACAGAAAAATCGCAACAAATCGCCAAAAAATATTTTGGGGTTTATTAGTTGAGATCTGATACTATAACACTATATAGACGATTTTACGCAAGCTCACGAACAAAGTTGTTGAAACTCCATATATAAATCAAAAATATCCCATTTTTGGGCTAATTTTATTTTATTAACATTTAATATTTTTAAAACATTTATTTAAACAAAAAAACATGTACTATATAGTAAACTACCTGAAGTTGACGGTTCCATTATAAAAATTTAACTTTTAGAAGTATTAATAGAAAAAATTATCAATTGAAATATCAAAATTTTCACTTTTTTTCAATATGCACAAAAAAAATAACAATTATTCAACTTTAAGTGCTCACTTCAACTAAAGCAAACAACATAAAAGTAAAATTTTTGCAATTAGTGATGCAGAATTTTATCCACTTTAACCCGGTACCAAACACGATCATGAATTTTAAAGTTCATATTTTCAATTAATCGCCACTTTTCATTCATTTGGCCCCAATGTGCGCCGTAGCGGCCCGTATCATCAGCTTATGTCGACGTGGCCAGTTTAAACCGAGATTATTTTCCTATTAAATTTTGACTTACATCTACTAAGTAGGGACATAAATACTGTTACAAAATTGAACACACCCATTTCAATAGTAGAACTGAACATACCCCGTTAATGTCATATGGGTTTTGAAAGCTAACCTCAATAGCGTTAGTCAGTAACGGGATTTTAAAATTGATTCGACTTTCATCATGGAGTGGTCAGATAATGAGAACCGTATCGCTGTAATAGCGCTTTACTAGTGTGAAATGAAAAGAAGAGATATTTTCCAAACGCTCCGACCACTAGGGATAAGCCGCATGTTCCTCTACCGATGCATAAAACTGTTTGAGGAGACTGGAGATGTAAAAGACCGTCACCGGCCGCCCACGCTCTGTGCGAACACCGCATGTCATTAAAGCCGTTTAATCAAGAATTCACAGAAATCCGCTTCGAAAACAGAAAATCATGGCCCGTGAGATGAATATCACGCAAAAGTCCATGAGTCGAATCAGTAAAAAAGACTTGGGGCTTTAAAAAAATGGTATTGAAAAATGCAAACATCTTTTGGTGAAGCACGCTGATAACTTGCACAGAAAAATTTTGTTCACCGATGAAAAAACTGTACCGTCCAGGAAAACTTTAACAAGCAAAATAATAGGGTGCATGCGCGGTCATCTAAGGAAGCATCTGAACTGATCCCAAGGGTAGAAAAGGGTCATCACCCAGCTTCAGTCATGGTTTGGTGGGGTGTCTCTTACGATGGGGTCAGTGACCTGCATTTCTGCGAACAAGGAGTTGAAACATCGGCCAAAGTTTACCAAGAAACCGTTCTGGAAGCTGTTGTGAAGCCTCTTAACAATTCCCTGTTCCAAAAACCAGCCATGGACTTTCCAGCAGGATTCTGCGCCGGCCCATAAGGCTAAAACGTCCCAGGCCTGGCTTCGAAACAATTTGCCAGCGTTCATTTCCTCTGAAGAATGGCCCTCAGGCAGTCCAGATTTGAACCCATTGGATTACAAATTGTGGACGGTTTTAGAGGACAAGGTTTGTCACAAAAGATACCCCAACATTGGATCTCTTATGACTGCTTTGGTTCGAGCTGTGTCCAATTTTCCAATGGACGAGGTTCGTGCAGCTATTGTCGATTGGTACGAGTAAGTGCGACTTAAGGCGTGTGTAAAGGCAAAAGGCGGACATTTCGAATAAGTAGATTCTTTTTGGATACAATATACATTAATAAATATATTAAAAAATATTTGGTCCAAAAACATTCAGTACTTTTTATTTTACAGCATAAAACGTGTGTAACAGTATATATGTCATTACTAAGTACATGAGATTGTGCAGACGTAAAAATTAAAGCTGGACGACAAAGACTAGGAACGACGATTGGGTGCTTGAAATGTTTTTGGGCCAAAAATTATCTTCTCAGTCACTTTTGGCTGAGCAGCAACATCAACAAGCCAAAGTTTGAAGCGAAAAAATCCACAAGTGTTCGACAAAGCATCACTGCATCTTGAAATATTTAATGCTCTGTGTAATTTATGGCATTGCGGCAGCATCGGACCATATCGAAAAAAAGACGGTTACCGAAAATGTTGCCCAGTATAATACAATCTTATCCGACTTTCTGTGAGAAGAAATCGACAACATCAGTTTATCCGACGGCGCACAATAGATTCAACTTTAGTAAGCCAAAAGTCTATAGCTTTTGACTCAGTAAACATTTTTGAATTCTAAAAGGTCACAAGGATTATTCTGGGCTATTGATATTTAAAATCGGTTAATCAAGTATATTAAAGAAACTATCGTAAAGGTGAGTGCTTTTCATATTTTGCTATTTTATGAAAAGTAAGGGTGATCCATCTAGAGGTATTCTTTCAGAACAATTTTGGATGACTCGTTCGAGCATTTCGACCGGTATGGCTTTAATGACACGCTTAATGTTGGCTTTCAAAACCTGAATCGTAGCTGGTTTGTCAGCATATACTTTGGATTTGACGTAACCCCAAAGAAAAGGTGTGATATAACTCGATCTAGGCGGCCAACTCACCAGACCAAAATGTAAAATTAGCTGCTTTTCGAAATGACCTCTCAATAGATCCGTTGTTTGAGCAGCTGTATGGCAAGTGACACCGTCCTGTTGAAACCAAGTGTCGTCAGGATTACGGGCTTCAATTTCAGGTAACATAAAAATCGATTTCATTGCGCGATAGCGAGCACCATTCACGGTTACGTTCCGGCCATCATAATTTTTGAAAAAAATGCACCGATGATTCCACCAGCTTATAAACCGCACCAAACCTTGGTTTTTTCTGAATATAATGACTCTTGAACCTCTTCTTGTTGCTCTTTAGCCCAAATGCAGCAATTTCGTTTATTGACTTTGCCGTTGAGCCAGAAATGGGAATTTTGGTCGAAAACAGCGGATCTTCCCGTTTCTCACCGAACGCTTAGTTCCGCTTAGTTGCCAACATTTAAAGGTAATTATGCCATAAAATGTCCTTTTAAATTGCCAATTAAGATTCCACACTTGATTTGAATTTTTAATATTTTTTTGTTCTAAAAAAAATACCTCTAGACGGATCACCCTATTTTTTTTTAATTTCTCATAAAACACACAATAAAAACTTTTGATTTTGTTTTACAGATTTTTAGTTTTCAAAGATTTGAATTCAGTTGTTAAAGTGTGTTTACATTTTTCGATTTTGTTGATCTTTATCTTATATAGTTTAAGAGCTGACGTCAACATTTTGCTTGTCTTAATATATTTTGGTTGCTGTAACTATTTTAAAAAACAATTATTTGGACCAACATAACCTTCTTCCTCTTACGGTCTTTAAAAGATTCAGTACCAACTTGGAAAGGTGTAAAGGTTTCCCCTTTTTGGGGTTACTTTTTCTAATCCTAATATGCCCCTTGGGTAATATAAAGATTTTTTTTCGAACCAGAATAAAAAACTGCTCCAGTCATAATAATGATAAAAGACCCAATAAATAACTAAAAATAAAAAGAAAAAACTATTGAAAAGGATTGGTACGCCCTAATGTGCAACGCATGTATGACTATATGTACGCACAAAAAACATGCACACTTTGGTTGTGCTTTTTGCATTTGTGGTTTTCAACGAAGACCCATGCGAAACGGGATAGTGGAAATGATATTGCGCGTTGAAGATTGCTCTACGCACAGTTCGAAGACTATACGCAAAGGGTAATTCTCATTAATAGAAATGAGTCTCCCGTATAAGTCATTTAATTTGTGGCCGAAGTAATCGTTGCCAAAGACTGCTGCAGAAAAACCTTGGCGGGTTTAGAAACAGCTGTACAGTCTGCCTGGCAATCGTAGCAAATACATTTCACCAATTTCTTCTTTTTACGTTGATTCTGAAAAGAAACAATATAAAGGTCTCGAACCAGAATAAAAAAAAACTGCTCAAGTCATAATAATGATAAAAGACCGAATAAATAACAAAAAATAAAAAGAAAAAAAAAAGATTTTTTATATTATAATAACTTTAAACATTTTGGTCTGCAGCTGAAAATATGAGTACATTAATTTCCTTTCTTCTTATAAAAAATTTGATCCGAATCGAAGTTCATTTGCCGTTGCTATGTCCCAAAAACCTGAAATAAATGTGTCATATTGAATAACTGAAGTAGTTCTGCAATTCATTCAGAATAATACATTAACATTTAAACAATTGAAAATTATACAGACGGTAAATTAATAAACCCGTGCCTCCATAATTTTTAATGGGGCTACGTCAGGTCCATATAATACTTTAACAATCCAACATGTACAAGGACGACATTCGAGATTAAATGGCCACAACAACCCCACAGTATAGGACTGAGGCATCGAAAATTGCATCTCTTTCTCTTAGAAATGAAAGACTTAGGTGATTATAGTAAATTCTCAAAAGGACGGCCCTGGTAGGTCCCATTTATTTTTTTATTGACCAAGCAAAGTTTCATTTTTAAACCCTACTGTGGCAACGAATCTGTTCTCTGTGTGAAGGAAATTACAGTTTAAAACCTCTCATAAATAATTGTAAATAACCGACTAACGTTTTGTTCTTATATCGTGGACTCTCATCCATATATCAGTAGCTTCAATTCAACTTGCCGCCTCTTTCAAGTGCTACATGTGGCATGGCAAACGAATTATCTCCATCGTTCCGCTAACGGATACCATAAAAAGACAATTAAAAGAAGATAAAGTTATCGGCAGATGAACAAAGAAACAACTATTTCACTAAATACTCGTACTACTCCGTCGTTCAACGAGATGATGATAAGCTTTTGTATTCAACCGGAAGGGTGAAAACGAGAACATAAAACACAAGCAAAACCCAATTCAAAACGGTGAAGGAACTGAAAATGGCAGAAAGCAAACAGAGGGCGAACAGTGTGCCAGACATCTAATATGCCACGGATACGAGCCGGAACCGGAGCACACTGTATCATTATGTATCATAAACAAACATTGAAATAAATTAAAACTACAGATTAATGATGCCACTGCGAGGGGAACATCAACACCAGCACCATCATCAGTGGCAGCAGCCTCATGTGAAACGGATTAAATGTTTGCTCGAAACCCTCCAGTCTTCGAAGTTAACTTAATATGCTGTACATTAAGCCATCATATTAGCCAAGAGGATTTGGAAACGGAAACGGAAACAAAAACATAAACGCACATGACTACGACTGCGTCTTTATGGCTTCTATGGCTGTAATAAATTGCGTGTTTAAATAGCAAGCAAATGTTATTTCTCAAGACAGATATCCATACATTGAAATGTACGATTACCTAAGTACTGGGTGGTGTAAATACAGGCGCAGATTTATAATATTTGTTTTTAGGTACTGACTAAAAATCTGGACTGTTAGTCGGTATTAAAGCTGCACGTAAGGTAATGTCCAAACTGTGCGTCTACTTCAATATTATACCCAGTAGGGGATGCCAAATAGATATTGCTACTAAAACAATGGAAGGATCCTCTTCACTTCGTAAATGACTTTGGGAGGATCCTGAATCTTGAAGGAAATGCTTTGTAAAGGGATGTTAAATTATACGGGCCGATGTTGAATATGAACCACACCTAAACATCAAGTTTTTTCTGCATTTCATCTGATATTTTTCAATTTTAGACGCTACTCGTAACTTAATTTGAATCATGGATAGATACACAAGCGAGCTAAGGGTTAAAGTTATTCAGGCTTATTATGAAAATGGGCGTTGTGGATGATCAAATTTCGAAGAAAATCATCTTCAGTGCTCATCACATTTTCACCTCAGTGAATTCATCAATAAGCAGAATTGCCGCATTTTGGAGAATGATAATCCAAGAGTGATGTTCGAAAAAAACAATGCACCCACAAAGAGTGACTGTTTGGTGCGGTTTATGGGCTGGCGGCATCATGGGCCGTATTTTTTCCAAAATGAGGTCGGTCAGGCAGTTATCGTGAATGATGTTCGCTATCGTGAGATGATAACGAACTTTTTATGGCCCGAATTGGAAGATATGGATGTGGACGATATGTGGTTTCAACAGGACGGTGCCAAAGCTAACGAAACAATGGCTCTTTTGCGCGAAAAATTTAATGGCCGTGTTATCTCACGTCATAGCGATGTGAATTGGCCGCCAAGATCATGCACGCAGAAAAAAAGTATGGTTTGTGGTGACAATATTCGAAGAGGATAATACTTTTGTTGGGTATATGGTTGTGGTACAACAATATTATGATCCTCACAACAATAGTATGTTTCATATACAACCATAGTATGATCCTCACAACCATACTATGATTCACACGCAACCATGTTATGATCCCTACAACCATAGTATAATCACTATTTAGATTTGAATTATGAAAATAATTCAAAAATACATAAAATTCAAAATAATAGGCAGTGATTTAGTTCACAGTAGAAAAAAATAAGTTTAAATAAACGTAAGCGTTTTTATTAAAAATATTTCAGTTAAACAAAGCCGAATCAGCTTGTTTAAAAATTTTTAATTTTAATAAAAATTTGGTCTTAAAAGCATATTTAAATGAAGAAAAATTACAAGCATACAGTATGATTTCCGTAATCATATTATTGTTAACATAAAACTCAAAACACAATACTTTTGTCGAACCAACCATATTTATATTGTTGCTATAACCATATTTTCATTTTTAAATTTGACAATAATACTATTGTTACATTTCAGCAATATTAATATTGCAGCAATTATACTATTGTCAAAAATAAATTCAGTTAACAATGCTATGGTTGCGACGAACATACTTTTATCGCGGATAACATATTATTATTGCCGTGACCATGTAGAAAACATGTTTTTTCTCTGCGTGTGTGATTTAACACCGTTGGACGATAAGCCAGCAGCAATTCAAGACCTAAAGGATGAGATAATTCGGCACATTAACAGCATATATCCTCAATTATGCCTTAGCGTCATCGAAAATTTGGACCACCGGATGGAGGTGTGCCGCCGAGATAGCGGCGGACATTTGGCCGATATTTTGTTCCACGCATAATTGAACCATACCATTATTATCATAATAAAAATAAATGACAACAATTTCCTAAATAAATTGCGTTCTATCCAAAATCAACATCGGCCCTTAAAATTTAACCACCCTACAAACGGATCACAAATGTAATTCTCCTAGAAGATAAGTATTACCAGTTGATCCGATCCACTTGCGGTTCTTTATAAATGCGCGTGACCAGATTTTAAATTTTCCGTCGTTAAGATAATCTTACTTATCATTTACACACAGAGAACATATAAGTTCTTTGCCAACCGAATGATTCTGGTAACATGCACCCCGAGTATTCCATTAGTACTACCGAAGTTTAGTTGGTGCTCCATTATTTTCAGTTATCAAGTATCCTATCATTCAGAAGAGCATTTTCGGATCTAAAAATGCACGTATCACAATTGTCCAACGAAAAATATTAAAATTTTAGTCAGAGGAAAAAACTCACAGGTAAGGTCATAAGGAGGGAAAAGTAAAAAAGATGATGGATGATTTTTAAAGGAAAAAACATTTGGTTAATCGATTAGCTTAAAGTCAGTAATAGTCGAATTACACTGTGTGTAATTTGGAAATATATAACCATATACGGACACCACTACTTGATAAAAGACCAAAACAAAATCCTGTGTCTCCCAGTTTTCCCAAAAGCATGCAATTGTTTATTGGCCCCTAAGATTTAAGGCCTTGGTGTCATTTTTGCAAATAAGTGATATTTTAAATGCTTATATCTTACAAACCGTTCAGAAGTTTGATTTACTCCCTGAGGCAAAGTTGTAGCTCTTGCCATTGAGGGCCCATAAAAAAAGTGCATGACTTTTGGCAAAAACTGGGAGACACTGGTCTTTTTTTTGGCTTTTATCACGTAGCGGTGTCCGTATATGTGACGCGCAAAATAGAAAGGGACCTAAGGGTAAAAACCAGTTTTATTTAGGAGAGCTATTTTAACTACTAACTTTCATAAAACGCGCATATCTCTGGGAGGGAACACTTTTGGGGCATGGGATCGGTCTCAATTGATGCTCAGATGTTGTCCACATCAAAAAAAATAAAAATTGATTTTTTTACTCTTAGGTCCCTTTCACTATGCGCTGTCACATATGGTAAAATTTTTTTTCGTTTTCACTGTTTTTTTATTTTTTAAAAAATTCTATTAAACAACCCGATTTGATTGTGATGAAGTTTAAGTAATCATCACTAAAAATTGGTTACGTCAAGAAAATGTTTGCAAAACTATGGGCTGCCACAATAACCACACGCAGAAAAAAGATATGGTATTAGTATATAGCATATGGTATATGGTATATAGTATATGGTCACCGCAACAATAATATGTTCTCTACAATAAAAGCATGTTCGTCATAACCATAGTATCGTTTTTGAATTTCATTTTGACAACAGTATGATTGCGGCAATATTAATATTGTTTAAATGTAACAATAGTATTATTGCCAAATGTAGAAATGAAAATATGGTTGTAGCAACCATATAAACATGGTTGGTTGTATTAAGGTCGTCAAAAATATTTGTTGTCAACCTTTGGGTGGCTGTAACTAGAAAGAAACAAAAAAAATTGGTTGTTGTTTTAAATAGTAAGGGGTTCTATGTATGGCTATCAAGTCTGAGTAATGTCGCTAGAAGAGATTTAAGTCTGTTTCTATATTCTGGAAAATATTCTTTTTTTTATATGGCGGTATGCGGCGTTATGTAACTGTTGAAGAAACATGGATCCATTACAACACTCCGAAGACCAAGCAGCAGTCTGAACATTAAGTTTCTCCGGGTAGACCGGATCCGAAGATCCGCCAAGGTGACTTTGTCGGCCAATAAGATGTTGGTAAGTTTTTTGCATACACGCGGCATAATCCCCATCGATTACCTTCAAAGGGGAAAAACAATAAACGACTTATATTATGCCAACGTACTAGACCGATTTAACAAGGATTTAAAAGAAAACGAACCCATGTGGCCAAGAAAAAAGTTATTTTTCATCTAGATAATGTACGGCTGCACACGTGTGCAGTCTCAGTAGCAAAATTGCAGAATTGGGTAACAAATTGGAACCTTATCCGCCTTATTCTCCGGATTTAGCACCCAGTGACTATTTCCTCTTTCCGATCCTAAAGAAATGGCTCGCTGGAAAGAGATTTAGCTCCAACGGTAAAATTTTTGATCAGACAAATGCTTATTTTCTGGTCTTCGTAAATTCTATTCATTGGAAGGGATACAAAAATTGGAGACAAGTTGGATTAAGTGTCTTGAGCTAAAAAGAGATTATGTCACAAAATAATTCTCTTTTTTTGCCAAAAAAAAAAACTGTGTTTTATTCGAAAAGTCAAGGAATTATTGATATGCCCTCGTATGTACACATACGGAAAAAACCTACACCCGGAAAGTGTCATTTGTGTGGGAGATACAAGAAGGGGCGTGGTTAAGGCTAACATTTTGCGACAGCTTCTATATCTTACACTAATTTTTCTAATTACTAATTTTCAGCATAATCGCATATTTATAATTACAAGTACTAAACGTAGACGGAATATTGCAATTGTATTTGGGAGGCCAGGCTATATTTAAGTCAAAGAGGGCAATCACGTTAAAATCCGCATAAGAATAACTGATATTGTTCCACTATCTGTTGTCAAACTAGCAAGTGCAAACTTTAAGAAGAGTAAGAGATAAATCGCTTACGCAACCTAGCAAGTGCAAGCTTCGAGACGAGTAAGAGATAAATCTCTAACGCAAAGCAGTCTTTGAACTGTAGGCTCCGATATTTTATTGTAACAATTAAGTCGTTCGCTGCTCACTGCTTTTAGAGTGGATGCTGTTTTTTTTTTGCTTCTTAGCATGTTTAGGGAAATACGTAATACTTTTAGTCGGTGTAGCGGACTTTACTCCACGAGACTTTCATATAGCATTACTCAAAAAAGCAAAAAAAATAAACAACTACTACAGAAACACTAAAGCTTAAATGAAAAAAATGGATAAATAAACGAGGAAGGATTTTTTTTCTTCTCCCTCATTTGGGCAAACAAAACAGACGATGACTGAATGGCTGATGCTCGGTTGGTTGGTTGGATCGATGGCTGGTTGGTTGGCTGCTTCCATAGACATACACATATATACACACACACTCATATGTGTATATGTTTACGTATCTGCATATGTGTGTGTGTGTGTGTGCTCACATGTCTATATGTGTGCTATAGACTTGGTATATTTGTACACTGGAAGCTTGTTAAAGGATGCTCAAAGGCTCAAGTAACATAAATATAAATTGTAACACACATACAAGCGCACACTCTGCTTCAAGACTAAATATAGGACTTTGACATACATACATACACAATATTGAAATATGTTTGAGTGTAGTATGCGAATTGTGGTAAAGGTGCAGAATGAAATCGTTACTCAACCCTACGGATCTCCGATTATACCGAATGATTTCGAACACAACTCATTCGGTATAATTGGAGATCCGTAGGGAGGATTTCACTTAAAAGTAAACGATGTACGATTGAAATCCATTAACCTCCAATATGCGACACGAGAAATTTGGAAATTCAGTTGAGGGTAGTTCCAAATAAAATTAACACAAATACTGCACTTTGAATAACGACCTCTTTGATCTTGATGAAACTAGGCACATATCTTCTTTTTATTGCATTTCATTTGAGACCTGATTTGTGTTCAGGTAGGTTTTGGTTTGAATCTTACAGCACCTCAAAGTTGGCTTAGACGCCTATTTTTTGGAATAGATAGCTGTGTTAGAGGTCATATATACTTGGAACGCGGCATTGGAAATAAACAAAAGAGGTGCCACCTTCAAAGTACATATCCTTGTTTCACATATTCTTCACATATTAATCAAGGATATATCCTTGATCAATACATCTTTTTTAAAAAAAGGATATTTATTTATTTTCCTAATATTTTTTTTAAAAATTACATATCTTCTTTTTATTGCATTTCATATGAGATCTGATTTGTGTTCAGGAAGGTTTTGGTTCGAATCTTACCGCACCTCAAAGTTGGCTTAGATGCCTATTTTTTGGAATAGATAGCTGTGTTAGAGGTCATATATACTTGGAACGCGGCATTGGAAATAAACAAAAGAGGTGCCACCTTCAAAGTACATATCCTTGTTTCACATATTCTTCATAATCAAAGATATATCCTTGATCAATACATCTTTTTTAAAAAAAGGATATTTATTTATTTTCCTAATATTTTTTTAAAAATTACATATCTTCTTTTTATTGCATTTCATATGAGATCTGATTTGTGCTCGATAGGTTTTGGTTCGAATCTTACAGCACCTTAAAGTTGGCTTAGACGCCTATTTTTTGGAATAGATAGCTGTGTTAGAGGTGATATATATTTGGAACGCGGGATTGGAAAAAAACAAGTGAGGTGCCGCCTTCAAAGTATATATCCTTGTTTCACATATTCTTCATAATCAAGGATATATCCTTTTTAAAAAAAGGATATTTATTAATTTTCCCAATATTTTTTTTTACAAATTACCCTAATCTCTTCTACAAGCTGTGAAATATCAGAGTGGGTGAAATATCAGAGTGGGTGAAATATCAGAGTGGGTGAAATAGCAGAGTGGGTTCGAACTTAAGCATTTATTGAATTTCTGCATAAAAACCCCTTTAACTTTTTATAGTTTCCTTTATTAAACAGCAAACAGTTAAAAATGTCTGCAAAGTGATACTATTTTCTTGTAGATCTTGCCGAGTACGAAAAAGAACTGCTTTTTGAAATTTTCCAAACACCCCCAAAATCTGAAAATCCGCTTTAATAAACAGGCTGTAATACTAAGTTTATATGTTCATCTTTATTTCATAATATTTGTTGTACAGATGTAAATTGTCTTAAGTACTAAGAGGTTAGAAAGTTTATATCTTTTCTGCTTTATTATATATTTATGATTTTTTATAATTAGTTTCGAAGCATAATATTTACGTTTGAAGGAAAATTTAAAAAAACAAAAACCTTCGTTCAACAGAAAAAAAGAAAAAAAATTAGAGTTTATTTAAAAAAACAAGTTAGTAAAAAAAATACTAGTTTCCGAGATCATACAGATGACTTAATTCCGAAGATTGACATTTATTAGCAAAAATTTCTTTTAATCTACTTGTCCTGGCTATTACAGTCTCTATGTCGTCGAGGGCGTGCAATCTCGAGGTGCAAAAATCTCGCGGCAAATTGTATATCATTTTGAGAACCTCATTTTGTTGATTTTGTAAACTTTTTAAATGCGTAATTGCTGCATCGACCCACACCGGAGTAACGTAAAATAATAATGATTGGAATATAACTTTAAAGACAATAATGTGAATTCCTATTGATGAACGGGCATAGAATTCGTATTGTATTTTATCTTGTCAATTACATAGCAAATATGATGTTAAAACGTCATTTTTGGATCTAGTATGACCCTAAGGATTTTACTTACTCATGCCATTAAACTTCAGTATTTCTGGACCGTATACATCATTGGGGAATAAAACAAGGCTTCCTTCTTCTCGAAAAATAAATTGCTTGCGTTTTTTGAACATTTACTCGAACATTCCATTTCGAGAAATAGTTTTCCACTACCCAGTAAACCAAATTTGCCGACAATGTCTGATATCAGACAATTATGAACAATGTCTGAACTCTATCGAGAATTCTTACCGAAATCGTTACGAATTCTGTTAGATTTGTTTGAGGATTTTTTTTTCAGAGAAGTAGTTCAGAATTTTTGCCAACCCTCTCATATGTTTTTCTTTACGAACTCGGTAAGAAATCGGAACATTTTGCCGATTGTCGTACAGAATTCTGACCGAATTCTGAATGTTTGGTTTGCTGGGTAGTTATTACGTCTTCAGCGTATGTGTTGGAGTTTAGAATCGCCGTATCATCGGCAAAAATTGAGACAACACAGTCATCCAAAGGAGGGAAATCTGAGGTAATAATATTATAAAACAACGGCGAGAGGCAGGAACCTTGGGGGCAACCAGCTGGTATCGGGATTATATCTGATGTTGTGCTTCATATGTGCACTTTAAAAGTTCTGCCTTTCAAAAAGCTTTGTATTATAGAAATTAGTTCATTTGGGAAACGATGGCGAATTTTGTATATAAGAGCTTTGTGCCAAACTAAATCAAGTTCTGCTTTTATATCGAGGAGAATCATGCCGGTAGATTTCCCCTGTTTAAAGTTGGGTTTTGTAATATTTGAGATTCGTTTTAGGGGATGCGTTGTACAAAGTTCATTTCTAAACCCATACCTATATTTTGTGATTATATTATTAATGTCATTATAGTTTGTAAGTTTTTCCTTCAAAACTTTTTCCAGAACTTTGCTAATAGATGATAACAGACTTATAGGCCGGTATGAGCAAGGTGCATCTTGGGGCTTCTTGGGCTTACAGATAGCTATTATTTTTGCTTTATTCCATATTTTTGGGAAGTACACGCAGAAAAAATTATGGTTGGGGTAACAATATTCGAGGTTATATGGTTGTGGCACAACAATATTATGATCATCACAACAATAGTATGGTTCACACACAACCATACTATGATCCCCATAACAATAAAATGGTCCTCACAACAATAGAATCGTTCACACACAACCATACTATGATCCCCATAACAATAAAATGGTCCTCACAACAATAGAATCATTCACACACAACCATACTATGATCCCCACAACCATATTATTATTCACATTCAACCATAATATGGTCCCCACAACCATATTATGATCCTCATAATCATAGTTTGTTAAACGTACAACCATAGTATGATCACCACAACCATAGTATGACTTACGCACAACCATACTATGATCGACAAAATTGTTTGTAAAGACTGGAATACGTTGTTATTCAACAATAAAGAATTTTATTAAGTAAGTTATGTAACAATAAGAGTAATTTATTTAACAGTAAAAAAATCATTTATTAAAAATATTTTAGTTATACTAATCCGTAGTTTTTTTTTTAAAAAAAAATATAATTTTTATTACTATTATTGCGTAAGAATCGTAAATATAACTTTGTCAAATTAAAAAAATAAGGTTTTGTCGGTATGATTGCCGTAATTATGTTATTGTTAACAAAAAACCCATGAAAACAATACTTTTGTCCCACCTACCATATTTATATTGTTGCTACAACCATATTTTTATTTTTAAATTTGGCAACAATACTTTTGTTAAATTTCAACAATATTAATATTGCCGCAATTATACTATTGTCAAAATTAAATTCAAAAAACAATATTATGGTTGCGACGACCATACTTTTACTGCAGAGAACATACTATTGTTGCCGTGACCATATAGTAACCATATCTTTTCTCTGCGTGTAGCACGCTTTTAGGCACGAATAACCAATGTTAGTTAGTACAGGTATACCTTTTTTAAGAAGATTTTTGAGACATATATTGCTTACTCCATCAATACCTGGAGCTTTTTTGGACTTGAGCTATTTTGATATACTTTTAATCAAATTATCAGTTACGAGAAAATCATCATTGACCTCAAATTGTGTTGCTTGAAAAAGTACAACTAATCGATCACTTCTGGTTGTAATACTTCTGGCCACTTATAAGCCCGCAACTTAATTGATTATCCACCAATTTGTAGTTTCTTAACAGATTTATAAGGAAAAGACTCATACGTTTGAAGCGATGTAAATTTTATAAATGAGATGCTGTACAATTCTAACCCAGCAATACTCGTATCTAGACATAATTGAGATGTCATATGGCAAACGGCAACGCGTAGAGCATATGCGCGAATTTTCATCGAATTCCAACAAGTCGAAAATTTTGGAATCATCCATATACGTTAAAGCAGGAAGGTACATTTTCTGTATTTTTATACTAGTTAAATCTAACAATACAATCGGCAAAACTTTCAATTTATCAATGGAATGTTAACCACACTGGATTGTTTTTTTTTGTCAATTTTCACACACCCTGTTACAAACTGCTTCTCAGTAAAAAGTAGCCAGCACCAAGTGTTGATATCATGATAGAGTTTCGATTATGGTAATAAGATGAGAGCAATGATAATCTTAGTTGCACGAAGCGTCTGCTCTGGCATCTACTTATAATATATATACTTTAAGTATGTGTGACAGCGCATAGAGAAAGGGACCTTAGGGTAAAAAAAAATCAATTTTCATCGATCCCATGCCCCAAAAGTGTTCCCTCCCAGAGATATGCGCGTTTTATGAAAGTGAAGTCGACGATTCTAAGCGCAAATAGAAAGCGACCTAATCTTTAAAATGGCTCTCCTGAACAAAACTGGTTTTTAACCTTAGGTCCCTTTCTATTTTGCGCGTCACATATGTAAAAGTATACATTTTTTCTTTTGCACCAAACCTTATGAACCTTATTTTCAAGCCCTTCCATATTTGGGTTCGAGACGAAAGTTGCTTTGAGTGCATAATGCCCATATTCAACAGTAAGAATATGGGCTTATGCGCCGCTTTTTGACCACTTCTGCAGATGCCTCCAACCTTAATCCCAGCATAAACTTAAAATAAATGCATATTTAGGTTTTTAGCAAAATTTTAATTTAAGTACCGATATGTCCATATCTTTTATTTATTCCCTATTTTGCATTCCTTACGAAGTTGCTATGGTTTGAGAACCCATATTGTAAAATACTGTTACAACATTGAACACACCCATCTCAATAGCAGAACTGAATATACTCCGTTAATTTCATATGGGTTTTGAAAGCTAACCTCAATAGCGTTTGTCTATAACGGGATTTTAAAATTGTTTCAACTTTTACAATGGAGTGGTCAGATAATGAGAACTGTATCGCTGTAATAGCGCTTTTCAAGTGTGAAATGAAAAAAACGATATTTTCGAAACGCTCCGGCCACTAGGGATTAGCCGCATGTTCGTCTACCGATGCATAAAACTGTTTGAGGAGATGTAGAAGACCGCCACCGGTCGGGCCACCCACGCTCTTTTCGAACACCGCATGTCATCAAAACCGTAAAATCAAGAATTCACAGAAATGCGCTCCGAAAACAGAAAATCATGGCCCGTGAGATGAATATCACGCAAAAGTCCATGAGTTGAATCATTAATAAAGACTTGGGACTTGGGGCTTTCAAACGACGTACAGGACATTTATTGACTGCAGCTTTAAAAGAAAATAGAATTGAAAAATGCAAACGTCTTTTGGTGAAGCACGCTGATAACTTGCACAGAAAAATTTTGTTCACAAATGAAAAAAAAATTACCGTTCAGGAAAAATTTAACAAGCAAAATGATAGAGTGTATGCGCGGTCATCTAAGGAAGCATCTCGACAGATCCCAAGGGTGGAAAAGGGTCATTACCCAGCTTCAGTCATGGTTTGGTGGGCAGTCTCTTACGATGGGGTCACTGACCGGCATTTCTGCGAACAAGGAGTCAAAACATCGGCCAAAGTTTACCAAGAAACCATTATGGAAGCTGTTGTGAAGCTTCCTAACAATTCCCTGTTCCAAAACCAGCCATGGCTAAAACGCCCCAGGCCTGCCTAAAAAACAATGTGCCAGCGTTCATTTTCTCTAAAGAATGCCCCTCAGGCAGTCCAGATTTGAACCCATTGGATTATAAATTGTGGGCGGTTTTAGAGGACAAGGTTTGTCGCAAAAGATACCCCAACATTGGATATCTTAAGACTGCTTTAGTTCGAGCTGTGGCCAATTTTCCAATGGACGAGGCTCGTGCAGCTATTGACGATTGGCCAGTGCGACTTATGGCGTGTGTAAAGGCAAAAGGCAGACATTTCGAATAAGTAGGATCTTTTTGGATACAATATACATCAATAAATATTTAAAAAAAAATATTTGTTCCAAAAACATTCAGTCCTTTTTATTTTACAGCATAAAACGTGTGTAACAGTATTTTTGTCCCTACTAAGTACTTACGAGTATGTCATATGTCCCAAATGGCCAGTTCGTTTAAGAGGTAAACATTTTGTCTATACAAGGACTGAGTTAACCTCTAGAAAAATCACTTTATATGTAGTATTCTTGGGGGTTTTTCCATAATAATCACCACTTTTAACGCCTAACGTTAAGAACTTTTTACAATAAGTTACGCTATGCGAGTTAATATAAGTATATTAAGGAAAGTACAATGTGCCTGGAACCACATCCTGGATGAAAAGTGGGCAGTGTCGCGCCCCTTTAAAAAATTTCATATATGACTAATGAATCGGTTTGAAAATAATATCAAAATCAACTCAATGATTAGACAAAAGGGCATGGTACCACAATTAAACCATGAACTCTAAAGGTCAATATCTCGTGAAATAATGCCAGTATGAAGATTGAAGTTGGCATTTATAATGTTGATATAATTTTCATATTGAACCGGAACTCATGATGTGGGATATGTTATACTTGTTTTACTTAGCACTGTAAAGCACTTCTCATTGAAGTATTTAATAGTGATAAGCAACTTATACTCTCCAATGCTTCGGAGAAACCCTAGAGATGGCTTCACTTTTTTTAAAACAACCATCTTTGTCCTTACCCTTGTTGACCTTTTATTAAAATCTTGAGAAGATAAAACAAATATGAAGATAAACAATATATCAATGTAACATGACATAGAGACTGTCTTCTGACCCAGGAGGTCATTGAGAAGATTATGGTGAAGAGAACGAAGATATTCATTCGGTTATTTCGGTCAAATGACCACCACGAGTCCGTGTACAGCGATCTATACTTTAGACCTAATTTTCCACCAATCTTGTCTCTGAGCTCGTCTAAAGATGTTTGCTTGTGGCCCCATAATAATAAATCGAATGGCGTTAAATACCATAAACGAGTTGGCCATTCGACCGGACCATTTCTCAATCTAACACGTTCAACGAATTTGCCTTTCAGTAAATCATTTGCGACGCGTGCTGTGTGGCCGCCTTGTTGAAACCGCATATCAGCGATGTTCAGCTCCTCCCATTTAGGCTAAAAATAATTTCCTAGCATCGCGCGATAGCGCTCTCCATTGACGATTGTTTTCCTCGACGAAAAAATACGGTCCAATCACACCTCCGGCATGAAAACCACACCACACAGTAATTTTTGCGTATGCAATTGTGTCTCTTAAAGCACATGTGGGTTTTTTTGCTATTCAATAACTCATAATTTGTTTATTGACAAAACCACTCAGCCAGGAATGAGCTTCATCGCTCATCCTGTCGGGTGGGACGATAATTACGGCCGAAAATTAGAGTACTCGTAAGCGCTCTAAAAGTTGCAACCACCGACTCAGAATTTTGGTAGTAATTTTAAAATATTTGTAAACGTTGCTCGTAAGTGAATTTTGCCTAATGAAAATGTTGACTTTGACTAACGTTTTGACACTGAACGATCAATCCCACGACAGCCGGTTCTATCGACCGGATTGACCCGAAGCAGCAATACCTCGGCCAAAGGCTGTCAACCCGGCACACAGTTGCCGCTACAACAACAACAACACGGAAAGATCATTAAAAATGTTTGTGGCTGCGTTGAAACCAAGATACGAAATTGTTATGTCCCTGATGGAAAATCTTTTGCCATGCAGGTGAATGGGTAAGCACCGAAAGGATTACCATCAGCTATCAGTGTCAGCAAACACCATTCTGTCGATAATTGTGAAGGACGTTGAATAGCAGACAGTGCACCTTTAGAGTGCAATGAAGAAATTTATCTATTCACATGAGAGCATAGAATAAACTGAAATTTGGCGATTGCTGTCAGGATCAGTAACTTTATCCTCCTGTGCGATCGGTGAAACATTTAAATTCTTTGTGTAGGAAGAAGACTTTATTGAGTCTTTAAGTTTTATGACAACATTAAGGTACCAGCAGGAGATTAGCATGATTGCACCCAGCATTATCATACTAGCCCTCGACAATATTCAAATCACAGCAATTCGATGGCGAAAAGGATTTTTATAAATACCAGAGACATTACAAACAAACACACACACAACCATGCGCGGGGACATTGAAGCGGTATTGGTGACACAGTTGGAAAGTAGGTTGCTCCTCTTCATTCAGTGGCAGTTGTTGGCGGTCGGGGTAATGGAGGGTTGGCTTAATATGACTGCTGCAACAATATATCGACGCTACAGCCCCGCCGTCATTGTCGTCGTTGTCGCCCTCATATGAGCCTGAAACGAACATGTGGCACAAAGTCAGTCAAAAAATAGCATTCGAGTGGAATGATTGAAAACTTATTTAACTGAAACTCAGTAAAGCGTACAAACACAAACGTTTTTCACGATTTTACACACTCACATACACACACAGACTCGTGCGGGTACATACAAATCTCCAAGTATAATTCAGATCCATTTAAGCACAAAATTCTTATTGATTTTCTTTTCTCTCTAGTATTCTGTTGCTTTTTGTTACTTAAGCAGACACACACTCGTGCAATCATTTTTCTTTTTCTCAGCTCAAATTTAAACATTGTTCTGAATTTAAGATTATTCTTTATCATCCCATCCTCCAGTCACATTTCATCCATGGACAAGAACGACATTTGTGGCTGTTTCTCTTCGTTGATCCCGGCTAAGCACATTTGAACATCGTAAAAGTCTCGAAAGTTTTTTGTCTGCTTTGCCACAATGGGTGCAGCATTAAAAATTCATAAATCCCTTTTTTAAGCTTGATCCATGTGTGCTGGAGTATCTGATGTCAAAGTTGAGATAAATTTCAAAAGTATTACCACGGACGTACACAGAGTATTTTTTCATTTATTATATCTGTATCAGTTGATGAACTTATAAAGCAAAGGCGTTAAACCAAATTTTTTTTCTTAATTTACATAAAGTGTTCTGGACTTTAAAAAATACCAAAATTGCAGCAATATTTTTAGAAATCTATTTGAATTGCTTACTCTTTATCACTGTACAGAACGAATACCCAAAGCCCTTCGCTTCATAAGCGAAGGGTCATTAAGGTCCCTTCTTATATTTTACTTACATCAAAGCAAAATACTGCATCTAGGACTGCAAATGATTGCAAATGAAAAAAAGAGGGATCGAAGTGTGCGTTTCAACTTAATACTCCAAGTCTTTAAAAAAGTGATTTTTCGAGCAAAGTCATTGCTCATTTCATCGGGTAGCTTCACTTTGCATCATGATGGGACGTGTAGTGTTGAGACAGAATTGTACTCTAACCGCTACGGCAGTGTCACTTCCATCAGTCAGTGTTGTCCATTAAAATGCCTGTCTCACGAACTTTTTGTATAAACTTGCATACATCAGGAGCTGTTGGTGCCAATTGGTTCGTGTTTCGACCATCATTGCTTTTGTAAAAACGCACTGTTTAGACGACACAGCAATGACTTTGGAAATAAGTTTTCATTATTTTTAACGATGTTTGATCTCTAAATGAAGATTCTGATTTCTGTCAAGTTTTCGAGTGTCAACATAGCATATTATTCAAAAAGGAACCACTAGAAAGAACATCCTTTCGTTGCCCATTTTTGGATTCGGGGTGAAATGTCATTCTTTCTAATTACACAGACAGATGTTATGTCCATGTTTGACGTCGTTTTTTTTGGCTCATAAAGCCTTAAATTAACTCAAACTTAAAAAAAATTATATTCTGACTACATACGAAATTTCTCTATTTCTAAGTACAAATATTTCTATGTTGATAAGGGACCTCGTTAGGGACTCCTAGCTCGCAGACAAAATGTGTGGTTGGGGAACAATATACGAAGGGCATCAAACTATTGTTGGGTATATGGTTGTGGCACAACAATATTCTGATCCTCACAACAATTGTATGATTCACAACCATATTATGATTCACACTCAACCTTACGATGATCCTCACAACCATAGCACGATTCACACTCAACCCCACTATGATCACCACAACCGTAGTATGATTCACACTCAACCTTACGATGATCCTCACAACCATAGTACGATTCACACTCAACCACACTATGATCACCACAACCATATTATGATCCTAACAACAACAGTATGTTTGACATACAACCATAGTATGATCCTAACTACCATAGTATAGTTCATTCGCAACCACAATATGATCCCACTCAACCATACTATGGTCCTCAAAATTATTTATTATGATTGGGTTTTGTTGTCAACAATAAAGATTATTATTAATTCAAAATAATAAAAGTGATTTATTTAACAGTAAAACAAAGCCCATTTAAAAAAACGTAAGCGTTTTTATTAAAATTATCTCAGTTAAGGTCCAATTAGTCTTCACGCTTGACGGTTGATTCTGCAAACTGCAGAAGTCTACCATCGTCAACAGTCAAACTGTATTTATCTCCCTCTAACACATGCAAAATGCAAACCCCAACTGAAATAGCTGATTGCCTACCGTCAACCGTCCACCGTCAAGACTAATTGGGCCTTTAAACAAATCCAAAGCTGTTTGTTTGGAAAATTTGTTTTCCCATTTTTATTTCATAAGATTCGTCACAACAACATTGTTGCAAAACCCATATTCATATGAAGAAAAACTACAATCATATAGTATGATTGCTGTAAACATATTATTGGTAACATTAAACCTAAAAACAATATTTTTGTTGCTGAAACCATAGTTTCATTTTTAAATTTGGCAATAAGACCGTTGTTACATTTCAACAATATTAATATTGTCGCAATCACTATTGTCAGAATGAATTTAAAAAAACAATACTATGGTTGCGACGAACATAATATTATTGCAAAGAACATATTATTGTTGCCGTGACAATATAGTGAGCATATTTTTCTTTGCGTGAGAGCTGTGGAGTTCAAAAATATGCTAAATTTTTAATTTTTAAATTTTTTTTTGTTTAAAAATTTCATTTTTTCCTGAGTACCCTAATATCGATGATTATTGTGGGCAGATTTTGGAAAAATAGGGCCTCCTGGTCCAATGAACATTCCTAAATTTGAGATTAATTTTCGTATGTGGTTTAGTCATTTTAAGGGGGGAATGTTTTCCCATTGGTATTCTAATACTCTCCACCAAAGGATGGGAGTATATAAAAGTTTGTCAATCCGTTTTTAGCAAATCGAAATACGAATCTTCGATCATGCAAAGTACATACGGGTATACGAGTATACGATTGATTGTCTTAAAATTCTAAAACGATCTAGCCATGTCCGCCTGTTGAAAGCACATTTCAGTCTAAACAAAAATATTAAGAGTCTTGCCAGATTCATTTCTTATAGTCGGCGTTGGGTTGTTATTGAAAATAACGAGTGAATGGGGAAAACGTCCTCCTTTAAGGGACTAAAAGAAGTTCTGATAATATTTTTAATTTCTTAACATTTTTCTATAAAATTTGATCAATTGACTATTTAATCAGCGTTATGTGGCAGGCAAAGATTATTTAATTGGTTAAGGACCTGGGGCCCACGAATCTGTCCCCTAATGTTTGCCAACGTAAAAACAAAAACGGTGAAATCTTCTCTCAAATCCAAATGCCTACCTACTTATATATTTTAGATTTTCTGGACCAATTTAGGATTCAACCCATATAGGCCCAAAAATCGGCCTCTGAACAATGGACATATAATGATAAAAAGCAACAAAATTTCATCGCGAATTCGAAGACATTTAATGCCTTGGCCCCTGGGGAAAGGGCCCAAGCAGCATAAAATTCGTCTTCTGATCTATGGGTATAACAAAACAATTAAATTTCATTACGAATTAAAATATGTCATTAATTTAAGCTTCGAAGACATTTGACGCCTCGACACATAGGGTTATTATCCCCATAGCGCCGAAAAATTGCTCCCTTTGCAAGTGGAGAAAAAGGTACCAAAAACAGTTGAATTTTATGAAGAACCTAATTAAAAAAAATATTTTTTCGATTCGGCTAAATAAAAGACATTTGGGTGTAGTCTATGGGCTCTTGGGATCTTAAAACCGTATCCCAATTACAATTTCGTCACGAAAAAGAATATCACATTTATTTTACAATTTGAAGAAATATAAGGCTTTGGCCCGTGTCGTTTAAGTTCAAGGGACCAACAACTCGGCCTCCCTGCACTATGGGTATTAAAAAAACCGTAAAATTTCGCTAAAATCAGAATATTACATTAATTTTCCGATTCAATGAATTTAAAGGTCTTGACCTACTTAGTAGGGACATAAATACTGTTATCACATTGAACACACCCATTTAAATAGTAGAACTGAACATACCTCGTTAATGTCATATGGGCGTTGAAAGCTAACCTCAATAGCGTTAGTCTGTAACGGGATTTTAAAATTGTTTCAACTTTCATCAGGGAGTGGTCAGATAATGAGAACCGTATCGCTGTAATAGCGCTTTTCAAGTGTGATATGAAAAAAAAACAATATTTTAAAAACACTCCGGCCACTAGGGATTAGCCGCATGTTCGTCTACCGATGCATAAAACTGTTTGAGGAGACTGGAGATAAAAAAAGACCGCCACCGGTCAGGCCGCCTACGCTCTGTTCGAACACCGCATGTGACCAAAGCCGTTAAACCAAGAATTCACAAAAATCCGCTCCGAAAACAGAAAATCATGGCCCGTTAGATGAATATCACGTAAAAGTCCATGAGTCGAATCATTAAAAAACACTTGGGACTTTCAAACGACGTACCGGACATTTATCGACTGCAGCTTTAAAAAAAATAGGATAAAAAAATGCAAACGTCTTTTGGTGAAGCACGCTGATAACTTGCACAGAAAAATTTTGTTTTTTGTTTTTGGTTAGGTGGGGTGTCTCTTACAATGGTGTCACTGACCTGCATTTTGCGAATAAGGAGTCAAAAACTCGGCCAAAGTTTACCAAGAAACTGTTTTGAAAGCTGTTGTGAAGCCTCTTAACAATTCCCTGTTCCTAAACTAGCCGTGGACTTTCCAGCAGGATTCTGAGCCGTCCCATAAGGCTAAAACGTCCCAGGCCTGGCTTCGAAACAATTTGCCAGTGTTCATTTCCTCTGAAGAATGGCCCTCAGGCAGTCCAGATTTGAACCTATTGGATTACAAATTGTGAACGGTTTTAGAGGACAAGGTTTGTCACAAAACATATCCCAACATTGGATCTCTTAAGACTGCTTTGGTTCAAGCTATGGCCAATTTTCCAATGGACGAGGTTCGTGCAGCTACTGACGATTGGCCAGTGCGACTTTAGGCGTGTGTAAAGGCAAAAGGCGTACATTTCGAATAAGTAGAGTTTTTTTTGGATACAATATACATCAATAAATATATTAAAAAAATATTTGGTCCAAAAACATTCAGTACTTTGTATTTTGCAGCATAACACGTGTGTAACATAATGTATGTCCCTGTACTGTATGTACGTACTGTTAAAATGTTACAAGGAACGGAACATTTTTTAGGCCACATAAATTATTATGTCAATATCCAATCTATCCAATATAGGAGGTAATAGATATTGAAGTATATATGAAACTTGTCGCATTTTCGAAGACCTACCAAAAGATAACAATTTATTGCGATGTTACACAACATTTTCCAAATATTGTTTAAATTTGTTTTTCTTAAATTCAAATTATTTGTGTATGCTTTCCATACCAACTTCCGAATCGCGTCCATTATCATTATGAAGAATGGTTTTAAAAATATACCCTTAGCACCCCTTCCCCCGCCAAATACTTATTGGCGATTTTGTTTACATGCGGTTTTCCCATTATGTCTACACCATAAATTGTCAAAAACTCTAACAGCCATTCAAACTAAATACATTAAGCGAACATTGGGATTTTCACTGTTTATCCGCCGTTTTCTCCCAACTGATTCTAAAATAAAAACTTTCCCACTTTTTTCGGTTGTTTCACAATATTTTGGTCTGAACATCCCCATAAACAATAACAACAACACGACAACCACCATAATCATCATTATCTTTGTGTACACCATTCAACCCGTTTAAACCACTTTCATATACTCTATGGCTCTGTGTGTAAGAGTGTGGGTGTGTGTATGTGGCTATATTGTTCTCTCAGGGATAAAAGGCAAGCATTTGTTTCTATTTTTACACTCTCATTATTTACATTCGATTGAAAGTTAAACGTGTGAATAACATTTTAAAAATATGCACTCATACACATTGAGAGACTCCTACCCGTTTCCGGGTCCCGCATGGACGGTCTATAAATGCTACGTGAGTGAGTGTTTATATAACACACACACACCCACCACATACACAGACAAGCTGAAACATATCTGGCGATATGCTTGTGGTTTGCTGTGGCACAGTGGCAGAGAAAGTTTAGTTTTTATGGAAATGTACGAACACAACAGAGGTTTACATTTTTAATATTCCAAAAGCAAAGAGGAGGAAACGTAAAACTTTAAAAAAAATAACACGTACAATATATGTTTTTAGTTTAGTCTGACATCCACTTTGGGTCATTACATGTAGATTTTATTAAACATTGTGGCCAAATCACTCCCTTCTGCACAGTGTTTGTAAGAGCAGTAATTGTGAGAACTTATTGCTGAGCATAACTATTATGATTTGCCGGAGAGGTTTTCTAAAAGAAGCGGGAAGAATGTGAGTGATCATGACGCTATTTGTAGGCCATTCGTAAAAGTATAGAGTGCTTCATTGTCAGTCCGTTTGCAATACTAAGTAATATTGATCGGGGACCCCGTAAAGTACATATATTCTGGATACTCATACAAACCTATGACGAACTTCCCATGTTTATCTGTACAAGAAGCAACAGGTCTTAATATTGAAGCCATGTAGGTGAGAAAGTACGTATTCATGCTCTGAAACGGTTCTTATTAAAAATGGGCCAGATCAGTTCAACAGTAAAAATTGACCTCACACTAGAACCGAAACAATATCGATCGTTATCAGCTCTTAACGTTACGAAATTCGTGCTTTATGTTAAGTCCACACTAAAAATATTTAAAGTCAGACTGTGTGTGTAAGGGCATACCGGCTGTATACCCTTACCACACACATTATACTCCTTTTTATCCCCTTCATCATAGGACAGAGGGTATATTTAATTTGTCATTCGAATTACTATTCGGAGACCCCAGTATTCTGAATTTTTAGATGACCTCTCATATCCTTCCGACTGTCTTTGAAATCAAACTACAGGTCTTAAAATGGCTGGAAAGGCAATACGCCTGAAATTTTTCAGAAACATATATTGTTATGGACTGAAACATAACAATATATGTTATTGTTATGGACTGAAACGGTTGGTATTGAAAATGGGCCAGATATGTCAAGAGATTAAAATGTTCCCCTCACAAAAACTGAGTGGTTATATGTCACCACTATCAACTCCGATCGTTCTGAAATTTTTATATTTAGCTACATTGGACGGTTGGTACGATTGATTGGATCATATGATGCTGCACGCAGAGAAAAGATATGGTTACTATATGGTCACGGCAACAATAGTATGTTCTCTGCAATAAAAGTATGGTCGTCGCAACCATAGTATTGTTTTTTAAATTTCATTTTGACAATAGTATGATTGCGTCAATATTAATATTGTTGAAATGTAACAATAGTATTGTTGCCAAATTTTAAAATGAAAATATGGTTGTAGCAACAATATAAATATGGTTGGTGCGAGTTTTATGTTAACCCTAGGATAGACTACTTGGTCTGGCCAGACCAAATTTGACTTTGAGCGCTTATAATTTTTTTTAAAGGCAAAAATTAAAAAATTGAGGGTGTTGATATCTATAAGGGAAGTATGCTGAATCGGACGAATTCAATTTTGACTCGAAAATTGCAAGCTAATGGGGAGAAATTCCCGTTGGAAAAAAATTACCGCTAAACTAACCTCTTGGTCTGAGTAGACCACAGCAATCAAGCTATGAGTTTACTCATGAAACCCTCATGAAAGGTAGAAGTTTGCTTTTATCTTTGTTTTTCTCTTTATTTTTGATTTTGTTTTGATTTTTATTTTGTTCTGCCTATGAAACCGAAGCAATCGATCTAGAAGTTTTGTTTTGCTTCTATTTTTACATGAATAGCTTTCTCAATAAATCATAAACAGATCAGTCGTCGGTCTACATTCGAAGCGTAACACGTGTTTTACAGTTATTTTTTTTGGTAATCTTTTATTGCTGTTTGAGGTGAAATAATATGGCTTCTTCTAGTAAAAACTTATCGGGACTTGAAGCTAGTGAAATGGTCGTAAATAGACCAGCCAAATTTCAGCGTCTTACACCTGCCGAAAGAGAACTTGCCGAAGAACGCATGATGTCATTTTTTGCTGATAGCGACGATGAGCAAGAACTATTTCCTTGCTCTGATGATGACGAAGACGATTATGTTCCAGACTAAAGTGCTAAGGATTTTGCGTCTGATGAGGAAACTGGAGATTGTGACGCGGAGCTTGTTGAAGATTTTGATGATGGCGACGTGGAAAATGAGGTTGAAACATTAGCTGCTGAAAGTGGTGAAGGTGAATGTTACCAAAGTAAAACTGGCATAATGTGGTTGAAAAAACCACCATCAACGGTTAGAACACTAGCGCATAACATTCCAATTCTTGCTAGAACTGGCTCGTCCAGAAAGTTTCTACCAAATCCAATACAAATTTTCAAATAAATTTTTACACCTGAGATGGTAGACATCATAGTTCGGGAAACCAATCGTAAGGCTCAAGATGTCTTTCGATCATTGAATGAAAAGTACCCAGCCAAACAAAAAATAGAATGGGATCCAACTAATGAAAATGAGGTGTACGCCTTTATAGGTTTATTGCTATTTGCCGGCGTTTTAAAATGCGCAACTCAACCGGTAAAAGAGCTATGGGCACCATATCATCACGGCATCTATAAAGCCACCATGTCAATAAAACGCTTTAATTCACTCCTACGGTTCATTCGATTTGATAACGGAAATACTCGTCAAATGCGTCAAGAATTGAGCAAGTCTGCTGCCATAGATGACCTTTGGTTGATGCTTGTAACAAACTTAGAGTCATCATACACTCCTGGCGCAAACTTGACGGTGGATGAACAGCTGTTTCCCTATCGTGGACGTACACGATTTACGCAGTATATACCATCCAAACCAGCTAAATATGGTATGAAGGTATGGTGGATTTGTGACGCAATAACTAATTATCCCCTAAGAGGCCAAATTTATACGGGAAAATCTTCTGACGGAGTCCGAGAAGTAAACCAAGGTGAAAGAGTTGTTTTAGATTTGGCCAAAAACTATTTTTACACAGGACGGACCGTGTACTGTGATAATTTTTTTACAACTTTGGCATTAGCTCAAAATTTGATGGAAGTCCGTTTTTCTCTTGTTGGAACCGTACGATCGAACAAAACATTTGTGCCGTCTTCTTTTAAAAAATCAAGTCAACGTACAATATGTGAAACTTTATTTGGTTATTATGATGAGAAATATAGCTTATGCTCATATGTACCGAAGAAAAACAAAGCGGTTATATTATTATCCACAGAGCATTATTCGAACACCATTACAGCTGATATAACTGCGGAAGATGAACCAGGGAGAGCAACACGCCAAAATATTGCCAGAAAACCTAACCAAATACTGGATTATAATCGCAAAAACCTGGAGTTGATACGATGGATCAGATGGTATCGTATTACAGCTGTAAACGTGGAACAAACCGCTGGCCGTTGGCAATGTTTTACAACATCCTGGATGTATCTGCATTAGCTGCTTATGTGATTCACAAAGAGTTAGTTGTTGTGAAGCAAACAGACCGACGTCGCCGTTTCCATCATCTTCATCATCTACCTACCGTCCACTATGTGCCATTTGTAATTTAACATCGAAAACTAAGCGCAAAACCCGTTTTCGGTGTGGAATATGCGGAAGTGCTATGTGTCTGCAGCATGGAAAAGAGTCAAAATCCTACATTTGCGATGACTGCCAAGTGGTAAACTAATTATAAGAATACTTATGTTAAGAACTTGAATTTACTTCTTGAAAAATAAACATGAAATTTGTATATTATTTTTGTATATTATTTTTTGTGACCTTTTTACCTTATTTTGGAAGTATGTAGATACAGTTTCGCTTTAAATGACTATGTATAACACATATCAACAATTTCCATATGAATTAAGACCCCATGATTAGGTATACAGTATGTTTATAGCCAAAAATCTGTCTATTATAGTCATGTGGTCTGGCCAGACCAAGAGGTCAATTTAGTGATCGAAAGCTTATCGCCTATCCTAGGGTTAACTATAATATGATTACGGCAAGCATACCGACAAAATTTATTTTTGTCGGTATTTTTAAATAATTTACTTAATACAAATCTCTATTTTTAAATAACAACTTAACCCAATCCTTACAAATATTTTGGGGATCATAGTATGATTACGTGTAAGTCAAACTATGGTTGTGGGGATCATACTATGGTTGTATGTGAAACATTCTATGATTGTAAGGATAATAATATGGTTGTGGGGATCATAGTATGGTTGAGTGAGAATAATTATATTATTGTGGGGATCATAGTATGGTTGTGTGTGAATAACTCTATTGTTGTGGGGACCATAATACTGTTGTAGGGATCATAGTATGGTTGTGTGTGAACCATACTATTGTTGTGATGAGCATAATATTGTTGCGCCACAACCATATACCCAACAATAGTATGATGCTCTTCGAATATTGTTATCCCAACCATACTTTTTTTCTGCGTGTGGGATGGATTAAAACACATCCTGAAGAAAAAGTTGGCGTTGACGCGCCTCCTTTAAAAATTTTAATTTAATGGCAATGTAATGGGCCGATCGTTATAAAATACGAGCAATAGCAATATGAAATCAATGATTGTCAAAATATTATATGCATCGTTATGAAAAAATGGCGTGGCCCTACCCACACAACCCTGAACTTAAAAAGACAATATACAAGGAACCATTAGTAATATGGCGATGATAATTGAAACATGTAATGTTGGCATGAAAGTGAGCGTTGGACGCCTCTTTTAAAGTCTGTAATTTATGCCCAAGGTAATGGGCCTATCGGTAAGAAATGTTTAAAAAATAATATCAATGATTAGCACATAATTGTAGACTATAATGTTTTAAAATTGGACAAAAGGTCGTGGCCCGCATGTACAACCATTCACTTTGAAACGCCTCTCATGAACTAGTATGATGATAGTAGTTGATATACTTAGTAGTGACATAAATACTGTTACACACGTTTTATGCTGTAATATAAAAAGTACTGAATGTTTTTGGACCAAATATGTTTTAATATATTAATTGATGTATATTGTATCCAAAAATAATCTACTTATTCGAAATGTCCGCCTTTTGCCCTTACATACTCCTTAAGTCGCACTGGCCAATCGTCAATAGCTGCACGAACCTCGTCCATTGGCCACAGCTCGAACCAAAGTAATCTTAAGAGTTCCAATGTTGGAGTAGCTTTTGTGATAAACCTTGTCCTCTAAAACCGTCCACAATTTTTAATCCAATGGGTTCAAATCTAGACTGCCTAAGGGCCATTCTTCAGAGGAAATGAACGCTGGCAAATTGTATCGATGCCAGGCCTTGGACGTTTTACCCCTATGGGTCGGCGCAGAATCCTGCTGGAAAGTCCATGGCTGGTTTTGGAACAGGGAATTGTTAAGAGGCTTCACAGTAGCTTCCAAAACGATTTCTAGGTAAACTTTGGCCGATGTTTTGACTCCCTGTTCGCAAAAATGCAGGTCAGTGAACCCATCGTAAAAGACACCCCACCAAACCATGACTGAAGCTGGGTGATGACCCTTTTCCACCCTTGGGATCAGTTCAGATGCTTCCTTAGATGATTGCCCATACACTCTATCATTTTGCTTGTTAAATTTTTCCAGAACGGTAAAAAAATTTTCATCGGTGAACAAAATTTTTCTGTGCAAGTTATCAGCGTGCTTCACCAAAAGACGTTTGAATTTTTCAATCCTATTTTTTAAAGCTGCAGTCGATATATGTCCAATACGGCGTTTGAAAGCCTCAAGTCCCAAGTCTTTTTTAATGATTTGACTCATGAACTTTTGCGTGATATTCATCTCACGGGCCATGATTTCCTGTTTTCGGAGCGGATTTCTGTGAGTTCTTGATTTAACGGCTTTGATGTCATGCGGTGTTCGAACAGAGCGTGGGCGGCCCGACCGGTGGCGGTCTTTTACATCTCCAGTCTCCTCAAACAGTTGTATGCATCTGTAGACGAACATTCAGCTAATCCCTAGTGGCCGGAGCGTTTTGAAAATACCGCTTTTTTTCATTTCACACTTGGAAAGCGCTACTACACCAATACGGTTCTCATTATCTGACCAGTCCATGATAAAAGTTGAAACAAGTTTAAAATCCCGTTGCAGACTAACGCTATTGAGGTTAGCTTTTATTGAATTATGTCTGTTCAATTTTGTAACAGTATTTATGTCCCTACTAAGAATAAGATGTTAGTGTTGAAAAAACACACCCTGATCAAAAAGAGGCCGGTGCAATGCCTTCTTAATATATTTGCCAATATTTGCAGATTGTGTCTCAATTTATGATGGAGAATCCAGCTTTGTTTAAGTTTACCTAGTTTACCTAAAACATAGGCCGATCTCGTTTAGTTTTAATCGCGTTTTTTCCAGATTAAATTTGCCGCTGTTAGGTCGGTAACATACAAAATCGGAAAGAACATTTGTATGGAGCCTATATAAAGATTGGGAGCGATCTGTTGCTCGTTTCTGTAACTCATACCGATCGCAGTTACCGATTGAAATGACCGATTTGACGTAACTCTGACGTCATTATCACCTTCAAAAAAATATTGCCTGTAAAAAATATTGCAAATTCTTAATCCATTCACTCGTTCCAAATCGGTAATATGACATTGTTCCGATTCTACTTCAATAGGAATCGCTTAAAAAAGTGTTTCTGTAAGCAAAACGACTCAACTTGAAATCGGTAACTTTCTTACTGTCTTTAAGCCATGTGAGAACTCTGCCGATTGCTATAACTTTTAAAAACAAATACAATTTTATTGATGTTATTTTAGACAAATAAATATTGCATTAAACAAATATGTTTTAATTGTGTTACCGCGGTTTAACAGTGTTTGAAAATAGGTGGCAAAACATAAACAATTAAGATGGCAGTGTGTTGAAATTTACGACAATTTATGAACCGGTTTTAACGAAATCGTTTTGATATTGCAAAAAAACCGAGTGCAAATATTTGTTTACTTGCAATGAATATCACCAACTGCCAGCTTTTTTAGTTGCTCGTTCTTTATTTGTTTGCATATTTTTAACAAAATGAATGAGAAGGCAAGTAATACTAATGTCGTTTAAATATATAAGTTATCGTAAAATAACAGTGTTTTAATACAAAATATTTGTACCTGAAAACAAATGCAAATAAAAAGCGGCTTTTCTCATCTGTTTCAATTCTTAACGTTTCTTTCCGACTTGCGTTTCTTTTCATCACAGATCGAATTTTTTCCGATTCAACGTACAGAAACAGCAGTTACTCGTATCACGAAATCGGTAACTTTCAGTCTAGTCGGTGTGACGTCACCTAAATCGGCAACTTACCGATTTATTTACAGAAACGAGCTACTATTTTCGGAAATTTATTTCCTGCATGCAAATAAGGCTTATGTCAAATTTCGTTTAAATCTGATAAAATTTGTATCTGCTAGGTTGGTTAGACCCGAAATTGGTGGGAACATCTGTTTTATCGAAGTTTTTGATCTGCGTTGTGTTATACGAAGTTCAGAACTAAGTTACAAGAAGTTGCTACGATTGCTACTGTCTTATCCCCCACTCTTTTTCCTTTCCTCCTCTGCTCTAAACGTGTGTGTAATTGTGAGAAAGATCATAAGACAATTTATCTCGGTCTTTTAAAAAACCACCTACAAATGCAAATGCTAGCTGTACAATCTTCATAGAGTAATGGTATTGCGGCTAAAAACAATGCATTGTTAAAACAACAATAATTATTTTAATAATAACAATTTTAATGGTTAAAAAACTCAAGAATGCATTGTTAAAACAACAATAATTATTTTAAAATTTACAATTTTAATGGTTAAAAAATTCAACCGTAGAATAGTTAAATTAGCGATTATTATTGTTAAATACCAGTCAACAACAAAATGTTTAAATTAACATTATATAACGTAGACTCCAAATCATGTTTATTTATGGTTAAGTTAACCTAACATAAGGTTATTTTTCTTTTCAGTGTATACTATGATTAAAAGTTCATGCACAAAAGGACGTGTCTAAAACGACTGAGCAATATTATTTTTAATGAGTCTATCACATTTTTTGTTGGTGTTAAAGGTATAATGATCATGTATCCTGAACTAATCAGAACGATAAAATATGGTACGTAGTGGTGGGATATAAGTACGAGTATGTACAACTACCATTCCAGTAACCCCAGATTCTACCACGGGTAAGAACATCTAACAATTTTTTAGCGGCGGGCATCCACCTCATAAATGCAGGCGATTTGAGAGTAAGTAATTTATATCTATACCATGTACTTCTCTTAAAAAAACAATATGAAAAATTGGATAAACAGTTCAGATCCGGCATTAACAGTAGGTCCGTGTCAGTGAGTATTACAATAAAATAAAGAACAGTTCACTGATTTAAAAAAATTTCCCCTGTTCCTTAATAGTATGTTGTGGGCCTTAAGGTAGTAATACGAGTATATGATGGAAAGGGCGCTGATATTTGGGCTAAACGAAGCTGGTAGATTTACACTTGCGTAAAAAGTAGGCGATGACATGCCCCACTAAAAATAATGGTACTATTGGCCAAAATGTTACACTGAACGTTAAAAAGTAAAGACTAAAAAAATATTATAATATTTTTTTTTAGTGTGGACATAAATACTGTTACAACATTGAACACACCCATTTCAATAGTAGAACTGAACATACCCCGTTAATGTCATATGGACTTTGAAAGCTAACATCAATAGCGTTAGTCTGTAACGGGATTTTGAAATGTCTTCAACTTGTTTCATCATGCAGTGGTCAGATAATGAGAACCGTATCGCTGTAATAGCGCTTTTCAAGTGTGAAATGAAAAAAGCGATATTTTCATAATGCTCCGGCAACTAGGGATTAGCCGCATGTTCGTCTACCGATGCATAAAACTGTTTGAGGAGACTGGAGATGTAAAAGACCGGCACCGGTCGGACCGCCCGCGCTCGGTTCGAACACCGCATGTCATCAAAGCCGTTAAATCAAGAATTCACAGAAATCCGCTCAGAAAACAGAAAATCATGGCCCGTGGGATGAATATCACGCAAAAGTTCATGAGTTTCGAATCATTAAAAAAGACTTGGGACTTGGGGCTTTCAAACGACATACCGGACATTTATTGACTGCAGCTTTAGAAAAAATAGGATGCAAACGTCTTTTGGTGAAGCACGCTGATAACTTGCACAGAAACATTTTGTTCACCGATGAAAAAATTTTTACCGTTCAGGAAAAATTTAACAAGCAAAATGATAAATTGCGCGGTCATCTAAGGAAGCATCTGAACTGATACCAAGGGTGGAAAAGGGTCATCACCCAGCTTCAGTCATGGTTTGGTGGGGTGTTTCTTACGATGGGGTTCACTGACCTGCATTTCTGCGAACAAGGAGTCAAAACAACGGCCAAAGTTTACCAAGAAACCGTTTTGGAAGTTGTTGTGAAGCCTCTTAACAATTCCCTATTCCAAAAGCAGCCATGAACTTTCCAGCAGGACTCTGCGCCGGCCCATAAAGCTAAAACGTCCCAGGCCTGGCTTCGAAACAATTTGCCAGCGTTCATTTCCTTTGAAGAATGACCCTCAGGCAGTCCAGATTTGAACCCATTGGATTACAAATTGTGGACGGTTTTAGAGGACAAGGTTTGATACAAAAGAAACCCCAACATTGGATCTCTTAATACTGCTTTGGTTCGAGCTGTGGCCAGTTTTCCAATGGACGAGGTTCGTGCAGCTATTGACGATTGGCCAGTGCGACTTAAGGCGTGTGTAAAGGCAAAAGGCGTACATTTCGAATAAGTAGATTCTTTTTGGATACAATATACATCAATAAATCTATTTAAAAATATTTGGTCCAAAAACATTCAGTACTTTTTATTTTACAGCATAAAACATGGGTAACAGTATTTGTGTCCCTACTAAGTATATTACGTTTAATTTTAATAAGATGTTGTGACACCATCCATACAACTGAGATCTTTGAACACCTTAGGTCATGAACTATTTTCGGTATAAAGATAATAATTGGACCAAATAATTTTTAGGACATGCCATGGTGGTAACAACGGGGCTAAGACAATTAGTAAAAATTACACTAGCCAACAGTCGTTTTGTTATTTTGTTCTAGCATAATTTTTCTCATTGATTTTGACCTACTAAACACGAAAATGAGTTTTAAAAATTTTTCTGTCGATTGGTTTTCGAGATACACATTTTTGAACTTTTTTTTTAAATTTTTGGAGGTACACTTACAATTTTGAGCATATCTTTCGTCTTCTTTGACCTATTTGATCCTACTACTACTCAAATTAAAGAAAATTGAGCCGTCTACAACTCATTCTCAGAAAATTTTCCAATCGGGTAAGTAGTTTTGATGTTGGCGGCTTAAAAAGGTTAAAAAACGGCGTTTTTTTAGTAAAAATGTGGCAGAAAAAACCATATAAAAATTCATATAAAATATAAAACACGATGCTAACGGCAATTTTGGTTTTTTTACGTATAGCTGGCATTTTTACAAAGAAAATAAGCCCTTACTTAACAAAATCTGACAACAAATGGCGGACTTATAATTTTTTTGGTAAAAGACCGAAATTCCGCTATTTCACGATATTTTGATTTTCATTATTTGCACAGCTTACACAGAGAAAACAAAATTCGTTACACGGCGCGTGTAGAAACGGCAATCCTAAGCGATTCGTATCGTCGGTCTTTTACCAAAAAAATTATAAGTCCGCCATTTGTTGTCAGATTTTGTTAAGTAAGGGCTTATTTTCTTTATAAAAATGCCAGCTATACGTAAAAAAACCAAAATTGCTGTTAGCATCGTGTTTTATATTTTATATGCATTTTTATATGGTTTTTTCTGCCACATTTTTACTAAATAAAACGCCGTTTTTTAACCTTTTTAAGCCGCCAACATCAAAACTACTTACCCGATTTGAAAATTTTCTGAGAATGAGTTGTAGACGGCTCAATTTTCTTTAATTTGAGTAGTAGTAGGATCAAATAGGTCAAAGAAGACGAAAGATATGCTCAAAATTGTAAGTGTACCTCCAAAAATTTAAAAAAAAAGTTCAAAAATGTGTATCTCGAAAACCAATCGACAGAAAAATTTTTAAAACTCATTTTCGTGTTAAGTAGGTCAAAATCAATGGCAAAAGTATGCTAGAAACAAATAACAGAGAAAATTTTGTTATTTGTAACCTAGTGTTATTAATGGTCAAAATAATAAAATTTTAATGGTTTACAATTATTTATCCTAAAGTTGTAACAGGTTATTTGAGTTCAAGATTAGAAAAAGGGACATGGCTTGGGACACATTAATGCTTCATCATAGAGAAAGGGACCTAAGGGTAAAAAAATCAATTTTCATTTTTTTTTGATGTGGACAACATCTGAGCATCGAATGAGACCGATCCCATGCCCCAAAAGTGTTTCCTCGCAGAGATTCACGCGTTTTATGAAAGTGATGGTACACCAAAGATACACGTATTTAAATCTTTAAAATGGCTCTCCTGAACAAAACTGGTTTTTACCCATAGATCCCTTTTTATTTTGAGCGTATTACATATGTTACGAATAGGACAGTATATAAAGCAATTCATGCTGGAGTGCGTATAATCTTCGCACCAGCCAAACTAAATTTACCACTTGATATTATTCAGAGATAAATCATCAGGGCAACTGATATTTTTTTGTGATATTTTTTTGTGAAAAGTAAGTGGTCGAATAATTAAAAAAAAACTGAATCATCCTTGGAAATGATGAAATATATTTCAATTCTAATATGTATATTCAACGTATTTAAGTTTTCATACAAATACACACAATGCCTGACCCCTTTCCATTATGAAAATGTCAATTCATTGTATTTGAACGAACTCTTCTCTACCCTTAATTGATTTTAAGTTGCTACACATAGAAAAGAAACAAAGAGTCTTTGTTTTCGGCTTATTTTTAACCAGCTAATGATGTACAAATTAAGCACTTAAATAGGATGCCTATTTTTAATCCCTCGAAAATATTCACCGGAAACCTACTGTAGTACTTATGCTGCGGCATTTGTAAAACTATGGCTACTCATTGTAGATGTCTTTGTGTAGCTGTTAGACAAAGGAAATCAAGCAAACATTATTGGATACATGAAAATTGATTTCTATAAAAGTAAAGAAGAATAGCAATTAATCCATGGCAACTGTTGCGATAAAAAGGAACTACGATACAATTGCATAAGATATTTCATCAACCTCAAAGTTGACATAGTTGTTTTTGAAATGTGCCCCTACTCCTCTACCCTCACACTCAAAGAGTTTTAATTCCAAAATGAGGGGAAAAAGCAAATTTTTTTATCGTTGCCCTAAAAAAACTAAGCTTATTTTAAGGGTCATTTGAGTGGGAGGTACCAGAAGGTATGTGGCTAGGAATTTAGTAATTTGTCATCAAGTTAACCTTAAAACTATGATCCAAAGTATTAATTTTAACTTTGATTGTTTTAATAACATTAAAGATTTTACAAGAACACATAGTGTTACATTTGTGAAAGAGGTGAGAGGGAGGTTGGGAAAAATATTACGACATGCAAAATTCAAAAACGATTTGTAGCTCCTTTCGAGAGCTGTCGGGCGATGGGTTTTTGGATGGGTTACACTTTTAGTCCGTACCAAATAATATACCCTCTTACCTAGTAGAGTGAGGTTCTTAAAATAACTGAATGAAAGTGGAACTGAGCAAGAATCGATAGTACGTGGAGTTATGGGTGCAAAAAAAATTAATTTCTTCACGAATTAAAATATCGTTATATACTCCCTCACAGGATGGATGGTATAATAAATTTATTATTCCGTTTGCAACAGTACTAAATATTGATAAGAGAACCAATAAAGGTAATATAAGTATATTATTGATCGTAGTGAAATGATAAGACGATCTAGTTATGTCCTTTCGTCCGTCCGTGTGTCTGTTGAAACACGATAGCACTTAAACGAATCAACCTAGATCCTGTTATTTTTTATGATAATGCGGATGGTAAATGGGCGAAATCGGCCCAGTATTCCTTAAAAGGAATAAAGATATCTCAAATTTTTTTTACATTTTCGAAAAAAATCATAATTTTTAGAGGACGGACAGTGGTACAAATTGGCACTATTAGTTGTGTTGAAACAAACGATTTATAGTCAACATGGATATTAAAGCAAATTTTGATACAAATCCATATAAAGAGTAATCTTGAGTTTTGGTTGACATAATGGGAGGACACATGTGCTGAAAAGACCCCATAAACGGACGTTTTCTTTGCTCTTTAGCAGCTTTGGGACACTCGTGATCAATTTAGAGGTATTTTTTTTTAATTGGGTTTTTCCACAGATTAAACTTTATTTTTTTTCGAGTATTGTTTGCCATTTCATAATGGAAAGACTTACACCGCGAAAACCACGGTTTTCGAGCATTTCTCCACATCGCACTGTGGGCGAGATGGCCGATCTAGCGTCGTTTAATTCAATTTTCAAAGTGTTTTATTGCGCCAATATTGTGTCTCAATCGATTACTAATATACCACTGAACTTATATATCGATTCTATTGTGAATGACATGATCTAGTTGAACAGCTGTGAGCTGTCAAACACAATATATGTTTTAGCCGGCGCATCACTCAGCTTTAACACCTGTTTTCTTAGCATTGCCAAATTTTCTCTGAAGTTGCATTTGTCTCAATTAAGTGGAAGAAAAGTGGTTTTATTTATAGTTAGAGGTATGTATTAGCTTAAAAAAATGTTGTTTGTGACCTGTGCCTAAGTGTTGTAGAAAAAAATAGAGTTAAAGTTGACTATACCACTAACTGCTTGAAAAAAGCCAAAATAAGACTTCCGTGGACCAGAACTTCTGATATAGGTGGGGATTGGGGCTAGAATTTTTTTTTTAAATTACTATGTTGTCTTGTGATTGTAGAATTTCTCAGCCATGTGCTACTTTTTGCTACTTTACATGATATTGCATTTTTTAGGAACAATGTCGGTGCTCAGACGAGAAGTTTATTTACTATGGCGCGACGAGCCTGTGCCTACTAAAAAATTTTCTGCCGTTAAGAGTCATATATTTCATAATATAATTAATATCAACATGTATAATGCTAATGAAATGCTTCTAATAAGCAAAAAATTAGAAATTTTGTAGCACAATTGGTTCAGAAATGGAAACTCAACCGTAGAATCAGCCACAAATTTGAAGCAAACAACACGGAGTGGTTAAACGGACAACTTTTATTAGTTGATCCACTGACTAATCGTGGAAGACCCGATAAGATGTTCGACGAATGTTCCAACAAAACGAAATTAAGTAAAGTTTCCCAAATTGTTAAGGAAATTCCTCACAGTGAGCTCGAAGTAGCTACAACGAGCTGTTTATACAAAGCTGGAAAACGAAATGCGTCGAAACTTGTATCAATAGATAATGATGACGAAGGTACTGCAAAAAAAAATTAAATCATTTTTGGGATCAAATGCAAGCTTGCCGATTCCATATACAGCAGACGAAGCTCTGGCATTATTTTTAGATGGTAATTATACCAAGCATTCATACAAGTTGCTGCAAGCAGGTACAAAAAGTCGGAATGCCAACATATTTGCAACGTACGATACTTTGCGTATTGCTAAAAAAAATGTTATCCAAAGGGAGTCCAATTTACGAACTATTCAGCTCAAGTGCCTTTACAACATATGGTGGACCATATTGTTATGCGCATCGTAGAAGCTCATTCTTCTATATTTGAATTTGATTTTGCAGAACAGAGTGAGCAGAATCTCACTGCTATTTACAAATGGGGCTGCGATGGCAGTAGCGGCCATTCGACCTATCGACAAGATGTGGAATGCGACAACAATAATCTTAGCGATGAATACTTGTTTGCAGTTTACATTGTCCCATTACAAGTTCAAAAAGGATCCGTGACAATTTGGGAAAATCCGCAACCTTCCTCACCTCGATTCTGTAGACCCTTAAAAATACTTTGTTCCAAAGAATCTGCAGAGTTGATTAGATCAGAAGTTGCTAGTTGTAATGCTGAAATATCAAAAATTATACCAACAAGCATTGGTAATTTCAAGATACACCATCAATTTCATTTAACGATGATAGATGGGAAAGCTTTTAGTGCTCTGGCAGAATCATCTTCCCAAGTGTGTGGAATTTGTAAAGCCTCCCCCAAGTTAATGAATGACATTGATGCTGTTAGATCATTGAAACCCAAGGCGCATTTATACGAATTTGGACTATCAACACTTCACGCATGGACTCGGTGCTTTGAATGTGTCCTACATATATCTTATAGGCTACATATTAAAAAATGGCAAGTTCGCGATGCCGATAAACATGCTGTAAAAGAAAGGAAATTGTTTGTTCAAGAAGGCTTAAAAAGAAAAATGTCTTTGCTTGCTGATATCCCAATGGCTGGTTGCGGCAACATTTACATCTTGCAGTGCGACCAATTGCTCTGCATCAAAAACCCTAAAGTCTTTTCTCAAACCCAATGGTAACACAACATGTTTATCGAAATATTGTTTGCCTATCTCCAGTGTTGTTGCTGTTTACATCCCACGGGTTTTGCTAACACAATTTTCATTATATTTTGAAATTTTTTCCTTTCATTTCCTATTTCCTTATGGGCACGGTACGCACTCTGATTGAAAAGAAGAGCGGAAACGGAGTGATTGTATTTCCGGAATTAATTGAATCCTTGAATTGCTAGGAATTTTACAGGATATAAAATGAAATACATTTTGGGTTTCGTTGAAGCAACGTATGGCTAAAATGTTGGTGAAATATAAAAATAGATATTTTTAATAGAAGTGAGGTGTGGCAGGATAATATTCCCGAGGAAACAACTTGGAATGGAGATAAGTTCGGTTGGAAGGGAAAGGCACGAATCCCATACATACAAAATAAAAGTTAAAACAACTTCTGCACAACGAGTTATAACACCATATATTTCTATCTTACACATATTTCATTCTTAACTTATTTCTTTCAATTCTTGTATAATATGTACAAAATCTTATCTTCATACCCCTTACTTATTTAAATTTTTGCGAGCCACAAGGGAATAAAACGAAAACAATTTTTCTATTTAGCGAGCTGTGCGCGATATAAATTCTATTCTCTCTGACCGAAAGGTATTGATTAATGCCGGCTTCAAACTGCGAATTTTGTTTCTAGAAAGAATTTATATGGCTCAAAAGTTTGTCTTTTACTTTCACATATATTTTGTAGGAAAAAATTATGTGAAATATTGCGGTTTTGCCCTCAAAACCTAGCCCAAAAATGTAAATTAAATACAGGGGCTAAGCTTTTACAAATCCTCTCCTAATAAAAATAAAGTCCATACACGCAGAAAAAACTATGGTTGGGGTGACAATATTCGAAGAGGATCATACTATTGTTGGGTATATGGTTGTGGCACAACAATATTATGATCCTCACAACAATAGTATGATTCACACATAACCATACTATGATCCCCACAACCATAGTATGATTCACACATAACCATACTATGATCCCCACAACCATAGTATTATCCTCAAAACCATAGTATGTTTCTCATACAACCATAGTATGATCCTCACAACCATATTATGATTCACACGCAACCATACTATGATCCCCACAACCATAGTATGATTCACACTCAACCATACTATGATCCCCAAAATTATTTATTAGGATTGGTTATTGTTGTTATTCAAAAATAGAGGTTTTTATTAAATTGTTTTTCTTGCATTACTATTAGTTCATAGCCAGAATTGAAGCCATGTTTTTATTAAACATTTCATTCAAGAAACAAAAATATACATTCCAACGGTCAAAAATACATTACGTTGCCAGCAGGGGTGAATGCTACTTCACCATCCGTAGACACCAAGTAACGAATGTGATTAAACCATGATTAATGGCTATATACTTAAGTGCAGGCAGATTTTAAATAAACGAGAACCAGTCGTTATTAGAGTATTTCACCGAACAAACTAAACACATTAAAAATCCCTCGAACTACCTTCCGATTGCTGTTGTCTTTTTTAATGGACAGCAACCATTCACTGTATCGTGTGTTTGTTTTTTTTTGTGTATCAAAAAACATACGCACACACATACATGTGTGCTCTAAAAAACCTGTTTTGTTATGTTCATAGTCACAACCATACTGTATGATTGCCGTAATCATATTTTTGTTAACGTAAAATTTTAAACAACAATTCTTTTGTTGCACTAACCATGTTTACATGGTTGCTAAAACCATATTTTCATTTCTAAATTTGGCAATAATACTATTGTTACATTTCAACAATAGCAATATTGTCGCAATCATACTATTGTCAAAATGAAATTCAAAAAACAATACTATGGTTGCGACGAACATGCTTTTATTGGAGAGAACATATTATTGTTGCGGTGACCATAGTGTAACCATATATTTTCTCTGCGTGTAGTTTTGTGGAATCTATAGCAGAAAAGTCTTTTTATGCCCGGCTAAAGGTTGTTACACAGGGAGAAGAAAAATAAGAACAAACAAAGGCTCTTTGTTCCTGATTCCTTTTTCGTTTGCGAGTTATCAAGGTTATACACCCACAGAGGCTTTACTAATATTTCCTTTCATTTGCAACATTAAATATTGGTCAAATTCCCTATCTTATATAGAAAAATGTAATGTTTGGTGTACGAGCTTGACCTATTAACACCAAACTTGGGCAGATAGGTGGCGCTGTCTTCTATGTATTTGAATCAAATTCAAAAAAATAAATTTCTTAAATGAAGAAAACTTTTTTATGATATTTGGACCTGCTCAAAGTCGCCTGACTCGCAAAATATATACGAGCTAAAAATATAGGGTGATAAATTTAGAGGTATTTTTTCAAATAAAGTGTGGAATCTCTATTATTTATTCGCATGGACATTTTGTGTCATTTACTTTTTGATTTAAATTTCTTTCAAATAGTGGCCGCAATAACGTCTCAGGGTGCCCATTCCGACGGTCAAATTTTGGATGACTCGTTCGAGCATTTCGAACTGTATGGCGTTAATGACACACACATTGTGGTTTTAGCGGTGTAAGTCTTTCCATGATGAAATGGCAAACAATACTGAACAGAAAAAAATGAAGTTTAACGAAACTAACGCGTAATCTTCGAAAAAAAACCTTTTGAAAAAAATACATCTAGATTAATCACCCTTGCAAATTCGAAATATTATGTATGTTTCCACCATGCTATAAACCGCACCAAACCGTGGTTTTAGCGGTTTAAGTCTTTCCATGATGAAATGGCCAACAATACTGAAAGAAACTCATAAAAGAAAGTTTAACAAGACTCACGCGTAATTTATGAAAGAACCCCTATTGCTTAAAAATACCTCTAGATTGAACACCCTATAGTATAAAGTTGTTATAAAACATTTTTGTGACTAAGAGAAGAGGTAAATGAACTCTTTTCACATATTACAAGGTAGATCTTCATAAAGCCAGTGTTTGAAAGGCATTGTGTGTTTAGACAGGGGTAAAAAATTGGAATTTAAAGTTTCAATCATCTAATTTAATTTGTATTTTCAATCGTAGAAACCTAAAACTTTATGAAAGTGTTCAGTTTGGAGTATTTTATGCCTTTTACCTTTCAGGTGACTATATGCACATTTTGACGAAATTAGGGACGGCCTATACGTTCCAAATCAAAATTACTCTGTATTTGCAAAAAAGCGTAAAATTTTCCGAGATTAAGTTAATCCAGTAAAGGTAAACTGTTTTAACACCTAGGCCTATTTTACCTATTTACAATACCAAACTGCCTATGACCATTAGCTATCATTTAACACAATTTCATGATCTTAGGTTGATTCGTTTGACAGCTATAGTGCTTTTTACAAACACACTGACGAACGATGCTAGATCGTCTTTAAAATTTATGACGATCAATAATTAAAGGTGACGATTAATATAAAAGGGTGGGTCATCAGAAAGTTTAAATTTGAACTACCGATTACTTTGTCTTTGAAAGGAATGAATAAAATTCATATTTATATTGACATTTAAAAAATGGGATGCTTTACCCTCGAACAAAATTACAGTTGTGGTTTTCAACGAAAACCCATGCGAAACGGAATTGGTGGAAATGAAATTGCGCTTTGAAGACTGCTCTATGAACAGTTCGAAGACTACACGCAAAGGGTAGTTCTCAGTAATTCAAATGATAATTCCCGCAGAAGTCATTTGATTTGTTGCCAAAGTAATCGTTGCCAAAGACTATTGAAGAAAAACCTTGGCGGGCTTAGAAACAGCTGTACAGTCTGCCAGGCAATTAAGCGAATAGATTTCACCATTTTTTTAAGTTGTTTTTAAAAAGAAAGTAACAACAAAACGACGAACCAGAATAAAAACTGTTTAAGTCATAAAAATTGGGAAATATTAAAAAAATTACTTCCAAAGTAGTGAGTCTATAACGCAAACTATACGAAATTTACATGGAAAATTTTCGAGAATTGATCGACCTTCAAATAAGCGTATGCGTCAATTTGTAAAGTGACTTCATGAAAATCGATAGTTATTGAACAACCAACCCAAGTACATTTACGTCCAAAGCGTTCTATCAAAAATAATGCTGCTGTGTTTGAGAATGTTCAAGAGCATCCATCAACATCAACTCTTCATCGTTTTCTTTAAGTCAACATTTCTTTCACTTCTTTGAGAAGAATTTTGCATAAAGTCCTCGGTATGAAGGCTTACAAAGTTCAATTGGTCCAAAAACTGAAGCCTTATGACCATCCGATGCGTTTTTGCTTCGTGCTGTTGGCCGTGTGGGTTCTCTGAACCAAACAGTCACGAGTTACTGTTTGGTGTGGATTTTGAGCTGGCGGCAACGTTGGACCATTTTTCTTCAAAATTGAGAAAAAAAAGGCCGCCTTTTCCATTAACGGTAAGCATTACCGCGCCATGTTCAACGAATTTTTCTTTCCAAAAATTCAGGAGAATGACATAATGGTTATTAGCTTTCAGCAAGATGGACCACATGTCACACAGCCCATGCAACAATCGATATTTTACGCACTGTTTTTGAAAATCGAATAATCAGCAGAAAATGTGATGTCAATTGGTAGCCTCGGAGCTGTGATTTGAGCTCTTTGAAATATTTTCTGTATGGATCCATTAAACATAAATGCTACGAAGAGCATCCATAGACAATTCCGGCGTTAAAACATAAAATCGAAGTTGCCATTGAAGAGATTCAACCCTAAAAAATCGAAAATGTACTAAAAAAAATTGGGTTGATTGGATGAGGTACTGCCGAGACAGTCAGGGTAGTCATATGAATGATATTGTTTTCCATTATTAAATGACAAATTTCAAACTCTCCAATAAAACCAGAAATTTGAAAAAAATGTCAATACTTCTTTACTGCCGATTTAAGTTATAAATCGCCCACCCGTTATACATGGTTTTCCATTAAGGACATAATAATTTTTTATACTCGTATAGACATAATATTTAAGATATAGTGTTCAAATTTATTCCAGGCGTAGTGCAAATCTAACGTTTTACCTAACATAAATCCATAATCAACATAATCTCCTTCCAACTAAATACATTTCATCGAACGCTTTTCAAGTTTTTTAATTAAATCCGAAAAATAAGATTTTTCAAGACCATTGAACAGAAAAGAAAACTTGAAAAGTAAGGTTTACAACAGTAGTTCTCATTCGTTTGTGGAGAGCCTGGCCTTATAGAGTTCGGTTTTACTTTCAACAATTGCAGCAAGGCTTTCTGAAGAGGGTTGTCACGGACCCGAAATCATGATAAAAGTAGTGTGCAGCCACGAAAATCAATGTCACTTTGCCATTTTGTTAAAAAACGTGTCTTCTATTTAAATATAGAAGCAAGAGGTCTTGAGCCGGTTTAATCCCTGTTCAATGTGTAAAAGCAACAGACCGAAATAAAACAAACGAGCAAAACATTTTTCAAGACCTTCAAAATATGCCTCAGTTTCAGCAATAACCTCGCTATTGGACGAGCATTTTTTTTAAATTTGGAAACAAGAAGTAATCAGATGGAGCTAAATCTGGACTATTTGGTGGATGCGGAGCAATTTCAAATCGTAATTCGGCCGGTTTTTGTTGAGTTAAAAATGCAGTGTATGAAGGAGCATTATCTTGATGAAAAATAACTTTTTTTTCTAAATGCGGTCGTTTTGTCTTGATTTCTTCACTCAACCGATCCAATAATGCACAATAATATTCACTATTTATAGTTTTTCCTTTCTCTAGATAATCAATACCCCTTGCATCCCAAAATACTGTGGCCATTACTTTTCCTGCTGACTTAACAGTTTTCGCCTTCTCGGGACCAATTTTACAAGCTTATATCCATTGTTTTGGCTGTTCTTTGCATTCTGAGATGTAGCGATGGATCCATGTTTCATCAACGGTTATGAATCGGCACAAGAACTCTATTAGATTACGCTGATAAATAGCTAAAAGCTCCTCGGAATTTGTCCAACGGACGATTTTTTGGGGCAAAGTCAACAAACGCGGCACCGATCTTGCAGATAGCTTTTTTATGTAGAGTTCATCATATAAAATACTCCAAACTTGTTTTTCGTGTATTTTAACAATATCAACAAGTTCTCTGAGCTTTATTCGTCTATCTTTAGTCACTCCATTAAATGTTTTTCTAATGTTTTCAATAGTAGTAGCAGTTTTCGGTCTTCCAGAGCGTTGTTCATCTTCCGTACTTGAACGAACCATTTTAAATTGTTGAACCCACGATTTCACGGTGGAATATGATGGTGCATTATCACCACGAACAGAATCCAATTCATCTTTGATTAATTGTGGCGTATAACCTTTCATATAAAAGTGTTTAATTACCGCATGAAACTCTTTATTTTCCATTTTTCAAAAATTATAAAACTTGTTTACTTCAATCACCTGTAACAAAGAAAATAATCATTAAATATTTCGGAAATTTTGACAGATGGCTTATAAAAGATTGCTATTAAAAAACAAAACAAAAAAAATGCAAGTTGAAACCATATGTAGGCGATATCAAACTTATCCAATTCTGGTTGCTAAATGCAGGCTTTGATAAATAATTCTAGTTCTGAAATATCGAATTTAAGTTCGATATATTATCTGACTTTCGTTGCATTATCATTTTTCATCATTAAGGATATACAACACAAATTGTACGTACTTTTCTTTCGTGCGCTTATTTGCTTTAAGTAAAAAAGAAATTTGTAAAACATATTTCAGACGTTCCACGACATTTACATCCGTTTTGTGTTTACAACTTTTGGGGATTTATGTCTCGTACTAACAAATGAAATACGATTGCGTTGGAAGAGGGATTTTTTCATCTTCGTTATACCCTCGACGAAGAGATTTCGTTTATGTTGGTTTCATTAAAATGTTGTAAAAACGTGAAGAAAATGACGTAAATTTGACAGCGCAGCGTACGCGGTATATGCAAAAGTAAAGCCAGCGTAAGAGTGAATAATGTAAGACACAAGTAGGTGATGTATGGCCTCATTAATACCCACGTGGTGGTGCTATGACAAATTGCCACTCTTCCGGCCACAGCCGTCGTAGCGGGCTAAAGTTAATGTCAGGTGGCGTATAACGAATATTTTAAAACCGCACTTAGCATAACTCATACGTCCGTGAAGGGGAAATATGTATAACCGACTGACTGGTGGATTAAAGGCAATTTCTAAGTAATAGCTGGTATTTTGTGATGGGCTTTCCAAAAGCCCACTTGCGTAAATTACATATCTTTAGTTATTATCTTTTATTTAGTACGTGTTGGAAAATTGCCACTTTTCTTTGGTATTAAAGCCACCAACTTAACAACGAATTATGCTGCCTGTTAATTTATTTATTTATTGCTGCCGAAGAAGAACAAAAGTAATTTCATTTCAAAACGACAAGAATTTCTTTTTAAGAAGTTCTTATTTAGTGCTTCACTCTCACAAGTATTGAGCAGCTTATATTCTTTTTTGTTTTCAATGCCAAGGATTCCAATTAATTACCAACGAAATAGGCGTCTCCAGAGAGCCAGAGAGAGGGAGAGAGAAAATGGAATGACAATAAAACGATATTAAAAGTGCCTTGAGAAACTTTTGTCATAAATACACAAATTTGCCGAGCAGCAAAAGCAGAGAAAAGTTAAGTCCATCGTCCATTAGCAGGGCATTGCTGGCAGCGTGACAGCGGGGACAGGCAATTGTCCCAAGCTCAAATTATGTGACAAATATTTCGTCATGGCTGTGGGCAAGGAACAACAGAGGCATGGAATGTTATTAATATCAATATAATCAACAATCCAGAACCCAGAAAAATGACAATACGAATATGTGTGTGTATACTTCGGGGGTATGCTGCTCGAAGACATATGTCTTGCAAACGAGAATCATAAACATTTTCAATCAAGTAGCGCAAATTTAATTACAATATCAATCGCAGAGAATTTCTTGTTCAAAGCCATTAATTGTTGTTATACATTCTTGTCAAAGATTCCACGGAGGGTTGCCTAATGGCAGCGCGAAAAATCAAAATTTAATTTCCGTTGTTAGAATGGAACGCATGATGTATTTTCGACAAGGGTATCGGTCTAATGTATGTCGAAATTTATGGTGATTTATATTTTAAGACAAAATGTATATACGTATTTATGTAATTTGTTATCATTTTTCGTTAGCCAGCAACTCATTTATCATACCGTTTACTGCATGGACTGCGAAGGTAATGCTGCTCTGAATATGTGAATCGATGACATCAAAAACGACAACCGGTTGCCCCAAATACGAGTATCCCCAAACTATGTCAGAAGCTTCTATGTGGAAGGTTCTATGTACCGACTTGACTCGTAGAAGTAATTCTTCGGCCAAGGGATGTAATGTGTGGGATTCATTTAGCGGAAGTTCATTTACAAGGTCTTGAAATCGCTCACCAGCAGCTTTTAATGTCATCAGTGTTTTTTTTAAAGCCCAAGGTCGGCCAGATGTGAACTATTTAGCGCTAGTATGGACAACGAATGTGAAATCGACTTATGTCGCTTGAGGAGCACCTTCATTAATAGACATAGATTTTGATTCATTTTTCTTAAATCCTTGCTAATGGATGGCCAAATCTCACGAAATGCTTCTCCAAAGTTCTTCCAAAAATGTTAATAATGTTACAGGAGTCTTGCCTAAAATATGAAAAAACTTGTGAAAAGAAGCTCAAATCGTGCCTGGCCGACTATATAGCATTTCTGGATGTTTAGACTAGGCCAACTGAAAATAGGGTTTTCTACCCCATGGACCAAGATTTAAGATTTAACCAGATTTTATAAATAATATCATATTTAAATTTGTGAAAACATTTCATTTGTTTTTATATAATGGGTTGAAAACCGATGTGGTAGCTATTTCTTAATGTGTACCGATTTTCTATTATTTTTATATTGTACTTTTGGATGTTCAGAGAAGTCCAACTAAAAACATGTAAAAATGTTAAGTTTGGCTGTGCCGAACTTTGGATACCCTCCACCAGATTCCCAAACTTGTTTCGGAAGTGTGTTCTATATATAAATCTTTATGTGCAAAATTTCATTTCGATAGGTGAGTGAGTGGTGAGTTATCGTCATATTATTTCTCAAAGCCCATGAGACCGTTTATGTGGGAGGTACCAGTAGGACTTTTCCGATCTCAACAGAATTTGGCGCAGAGGTGTGTTCAATATAAAAATCTTTATGTAGAAAATTTTATCTCGATAGGTCAAGTTTGTAGTGGGTTATTGTCATATTATTTTTCAAGGCCCATGAGACCGTTTGTGTGGGAGGTACCAGTAGGACTTTTTCGATCTCAACCGAATTCAGCGTGGAAGTGTGTTGTATATAGAAATCTTGATGTGTAAAATTTCATTTCGATAGGTCAAGTTTGTGGTGCGTTATAGTCATATTATTTCTCTAGGCCCATAAGGCCGTTTGTATGGGAGGTACAAGAAATGGTGGCCCAATCTAAACCATTTTTACACAGATGATTGCACCTATATAGAGATTATTATTTGCGAAATTTCATTGATTTTGCTCAAGAAACTGAACGGATATTTCCAAATAAAAACTAATTTTTATGAGGTAGTGTCGTTTGAGGGTTTCCAACACCAACTTCCCGTAGAGCTATATAGCCTATTTTCAAAAACAACCATGCTAGGTTACCTACACATGTCTGCGCCAAATTTCAGCACCCTAGCTGTTTTCATGCAGGCTCTATCTTGTTTTCAACAGACGGACAGACGAACAGCCGGACAACATGGCTAGATCGTCTTAGAATTTTACGAGGATCAAGAATAAATATACTTTGTTGGGTCTCCGATGATTATTTTAAGGTGTTACAGACAGAATGACAAAACTAGTATACCCTCCATTGTATGGTGGAGGGTATAAAAAGTTCCTTTACCCCCTAAGACCGGCTATAAATTTGACCAGATTTTTAAACTAATATCGTATTTATAGTTGTAAGAAAATGTCATTGCTTTTCCCAAATGTCAACATTGGAGTAGGGGTTATGGACCCAAGGAGCCAAAACACAGACCACTTTAACTCAAGATGAAGGGTATACAACCCTTCAATTGAAAAATGTATTAGTATCTTATAGAACGTCAAGGTTTAAAAAAAAATGATTGTGTACAACTCTTTAATTATAAGATTCACTAACAGGTGGATATTCGGCAGGGCCGAAGATTATATAACCTTCATAATGGATTGCAGTCCAATATGTTTGTCGTGGCACTGGGTATGTTTCTTTCTATACCAACATCATGCATATGTACCTAGAACTTTCGTCATACCGGTATTAGTTCACAAGATATGGTTTTTAAACTTCAGCGGTGCCACGCCCTTTTGTCCAATTTCACTACATTACAGTCTATTATAGTATGCTACTCATATATATATTAATTAAAATTTGTTTTAAAAAAAAATATATGAAATACGATTTTCTTAAGAGGCTAGCACCGCACACATTTCCACCAGGATGTGTCTCGATTCACGTCAACATCACATGTTTCAAACACCATCGATAACAGGGTTGTATGGGCGTTGCCACGCCATTTAAACAAAATTAAACAAAACGTAGTCTATACTAATATTGATTGATTTCATTACATTACATTAAAATTTTATAACGATTGGCTCATTACTTTGGCTATGATACGTTTTTCAAACGGTCGCGTGGCACCGCCTATTTATCCACCAGGTATGCTTCGATCCTCGACAACCCGTAAGAAGGTGTACCAACCCTTGCTTGGGTTCCCTGCAAAGCTTTGCTGTTCATTATCCCGTTTGAAAAAAAACTAGTAAAAAGGCTGTGACCCACTTTGAGTTAATCCTATACAACACTCCTCAATCAAACATAACATTTACATAGGTCGTGGTTCTATATAAAAGACTTGCCAACGCAACGCATCGCGGGGTGGAAAGTACAGGATCGGAGAGGGCAATGTTTATTAACACTTGCCTTGAACCTCTGGATGTCGCAATTAATAAGAAATGCAGTTGTCGGCAAAGGATTCCACAAACGGACTCTACGAGCGAAAAACGAATTTAATCTGTAATGTATAGTGCGATCAACTGGTCAAACGATAACAAACGAGTGTGAATTCCTTGAAAGTCGCGTATCTCTGCAGAACTTCCTAACGTCAGGAATAAGGCGACGGGTGTCTGATGAACACACACCATGGAAGTAACGATAGAACAGCGTCACACAAACCACATTCCGACGATGCTCAAGAAAACAATAGAGTTGGATACCCTACTATCAACTATCAGCACCATCGCTCTCCTTTGAACACGTTCATGTAGCTCCAAGGATGATTTTGGAGCACCTGCCCATATATGGGAGTTGTATTCCATCTTCGGCCTGATGTAAGTTGTATATTTATAGATATTGAAAAGATCAGAAGGAGTGAATTATTTCTTGCACTGCTTTAAAAAGCCTATGCACTTGAGTGCTTCTTTCGACACTTCGAATACATGTCTAGCCCAAAGAGCGTCACATTGTATAAGTATTTTCATGCCCAGAACATCAAGAGCTTCTTATTGTTCAATATCCGTACCATCGATAGAAATTGACTATATTGTTGGGTCAGCGAATCGCGTGTGATACAACAAGCAGGACTGTGTATTACGCGCATTAAAATCTACTCTATTCACTCGACTCGACCCCATTCCGAAATGGCCAGAAGATCCCGGCCAAGTGTCTCATCCATAATTCACCTTTTGTCTTCAATATCTTGAAGACTTGGCCTACGGTCGAATGAATATGAATGACAGAGGTTACTGTCATCCGCAAAGGAGTATATTGGATTAATGGTCTGACCCAACAGATCATCAATTAAAATTAGGTATAAAGAGGGAGAAAGGACAGAACCCTGTGGTACACCTGCAGTAAGCATATGTGACGCGCAAAATAGAAAGGGACCTAAGGTTAAAAACCATTTTTGTTCCGGAGAGCCATTTTAAAGATTAGGTCCCTTTCTATTTGCGCTTAGGATCGTCGATGTCGCTTTCGTAAAACGCGCATATATCTGGAAGGGAACACTTTTAGGGCATGGGATCGGTCTCATTCGATGCTCAGATGTTGTTCACATCAAAAAAAGAAAAAAAATGAAAATTGACTTTTTTACCCTTAGGTCCCTTTCTCTATGCGCTGTCACATATGTTTGTTGGATGAGAACCCATCTACAACAACTCCTATAGTGCGATCTCTAAGAAAGCTCGATATAAAACGAGCAAAAGTATCACCGACACCAAAAGCCATCATCTTTGATAAGAGTGCACCGTGCCAGACCTTATCAATGGCCTTGGAGATATCCAAAGCCACAAACTTACTTTCACAAAACTGGTGGATAGACCGACTCCAGCGCTCCGACAAGAAAGCCATCAGGTCTCCCGTAGAGCGATTTCTACGGAAGCCATACTGTCGATCACGAAGTTGGTCGTTGGACTCTAGATACCTCACAAGATTGACCGCCTGGTACCTTACACCACTGTGGTATAGGGAAGACTTATGGCTTCTGTAGGGAACTTAAGTTAGGTTTAACGGGTAGCAGCCTGAAGCATAGCTTAGTTTTTTTTAATAATAAAAATAATAAAAATTTGTCCCATAAAATCTGGTCACGTTCTCTCTTATTCTTCATCTAGCCTCTAGTGAATCTTGCCCAAATCACAATCAGAGGGACAGGTTTTGTCTGCTAAGTCTCCTAGCGTAGGACCAGTTGCCGGTAATAATCGCAATGAGGATTATTGGATAGATCCTTGGCAGATTAATCGCGGAACACGTTCTCTGCTCATCCAAACAAGGACAGATAATTCTGGTCCCTCTGCAAATTGGTTCATTTTCTTACCTTCCCTTGGCAATGAGAAAGAGTTTCAGTAATAAAGTGTTTTCCAATAGGGACATAACTATTTTGTATCTTTATGTCAACGCACCCTAAAACATTTTTAATGAACATTCTGTTACAAAACTTTAGTCGAAGTCAACATTTTCATCATGGTAAAGTTCACTAACGAACAACGTTTGGAAATCATTAAAAATGACTACCAGAACTCTGAATTGATGGTCGCAACTTTGAGAACGCTTGCTCCAATTTGCGGCCGTGATAATCGTCCCACCTGACAGGGCTGTGCGTGCAATAGTGGGTTAATTTGGATCCAAATTTTCACTTTTGGATATTCCTACCGCTCGAAGCGACGAAAATATCGCAGCCGTAAGTGTATCCGTTCAAAATTAAAAAAATGAGACGATTTCACTTCGTTTTAGAAATTGAGCGTCTCTCAAACTACACTGTGGCGTATTTTGCGAAAAGACCTTGGCTTTCATCCTTATAAGATCAAATTGACTCAAGAGCTAAAGACACTCTGGCAAAGTTTCATGAAAATCCACAATTTCATCGAAGAATCATCTTCAGCGATGAAGCTCATTTCTGGCTGTGAGGTTCTGTCAACAAACAAAATATGCGTTATTGGACAGCAACAAACCACCATGTTCTTTAAGAGACACAATTGCATCCGCTATTATTTGTGTGGTGTGTTTTTTTCCGGAGGGTGATTGGGCCATATTTTTTCATCAATGAAAACAATCGTCATGTTAAGGTCAATGGAAAGCGCTATTTTTTTTTGGCCAGAATTGCATAAGCTTAATATCGCCTACATGTGGTTTCAACAAGACGGTGCCACTAGCCGCATAGCACGCGTCACAACCGATTTACTGAAAGGCAAGTTCGGTGAACGTGTTATCTCGAGAAATGTTCCCGTCGAATGGCCTTCTAGTTCATACGATTTAACGCCATTTTTATAGGGCCACATCAAGTCGTTGGTCTACGCCAACAAGCCAACAACTTGAGACAACGTTCTGGTCGAAATGTGTGCAAGAGTGGTGGAAAGTTGGTTCCAAAGAATAGATCGCTCTACTCGGGCTCGTGTTGGTCATATGACTGAAATCGAATTTCATTCTTTAAACGTAACATGTGCACCACATGGAATAAATTTGAACTTTATATCTTTAATATTCTGTGTTTTATTAATATATAGTTGATATTTCTCTAATGAAATAAGTACGTTTTAGGTACGAAATATCGTGGGCGTTTGGCCTTGACCAACCAATCCAAGTGAGAGTATGTAGCTTCGACCTGGCCGAACATGACCCTGTCCAAATCATAAATCCAATACATGTGTTATTTTCTTCTAAAATGCAGAATTGTTTTTTTTTTCTCTTTTGAGATAAGCTCAGCAATTTTAATTTTTTTTTCAAAACAGCCTTTAATATGTCAATTTATCCAGACATGGCTAATGGAATGACAAACTTTTTACTCATTCCATGGGGTATAAAAATAAATAATCACATTTATACACACACATTCATACCCACCCTAAACAAAGTATGCCTAAAAGTATGCCATACATTCGTTATATTTACCGCAACCGCAAAATATGCCATACGTTTATTGTCACATTTAATTCGTATACAATCAAACGGAATTTTATAATATTTTTTTCTTTTATGTAAATAAATGTCCATACGGAATGCGGCAAATCGTTTCGCTGGCCCATATAATTTTTTTTCGAGCCAACAGTTTGTAATAATCATAAACTAATGATTGGATTTCCCAACGACAAGGATACCAAAATGGCCGAAAATGCAAATGTTTGTTGTGGTGTAAATGTTTAAAGTAGATTTAAATCGATATTTCGTATTTGAAAATCTAATTATAATCGAAAATCAGACAATATTGACTTACATATGTATGTGTAGATGGGAAAAGGCATACAAATAAACGAAAAATATACGATAAAACGCACTCTACGGTAATGGTATTTGTAATAAATTGTAAATATGCCATTAAAAAAGGCCTACAAATATTGTTTGTTATTTTCACAAAACTTCCCCCATACATATTTGTCGAACTTCGAGTATTTCCAACAACAATTTATGGGCATAATTTGAAATTATGACCATAAGTTTAGAATTTAATGTAATTTCGGCAATATTGTTGATATTTCAAAACTAATAAAAAAAAACATATAATTTTTAAAAGTTTGCACATTTATTTGTGAAACTGCATAAATTATTTTGCTTTGCAGAAAGGTATTCCAACCATTCAATGCTTTGAAAAATGCTGCCAGCAGCATTAAACATTTGGAGAGGGCAGAAATTCCTTTAAGTATGCTTTAAATTGTTCTTTCTTAAATTGCGCCTCAAAGATATGCTTTAATTTGTTAATACTGAAAACTTTACTTTTCATTTGTGTGTGTGTGTGGAAATTCCAACTTAGCGTACATGCCTTCATAACACTCGATACGACTGAAATGCGATATAGTCTAGGGAATTAAGCAAAACACAAAGCCATTAGAGGAATGTTGGGAATTCGTTGAAATAAACAAAATTATGAAAGTTTAAACAAATTCTCTAAATAAAAACAGACGCACACACACACAAAGAAAACTTTCTTTTTGAGCAATGAAAACTTAGAATTTTCTCATTTTGGCAGTGGCAAAATGTATTCTTTAGCTGCACCAAACGTTACTGCGGGCTTAATTTTATGCTGATTATATTTAACCTTTTGTTAAGCTCTCAAGTCTACTCTTATTTAATCTTCAATGCTTTGTTTCCAAAAAGGGCCTCAAACTCATTTCACTTGTTTGTGCCACACATGCTTTTGCCTAGTAAAATATAAAATTTATTGCGTTAATATTTTAAAATAACAACAGTTGTGCGAAATTTTCTTGTTAACCGTCTAGAGGTCCGCAATTATTACGTCTTCAAATAACAATTTTAATATTTAATATAATGTACATATAATTGAGGCGATTAATATAAGTTGCGACCATTATTTTGTTTATTTACGCCTAATGTTTTGTTTAAAAAAAATAAAAAATTTGCGAAAAAAAAAATGAAAAAGGAGGAAGCATATCATGTTGTACTGAAAGAATCGTTTAAAATAAAAAGTGATTGGCAAAGGGTCTTGACTCCACGTGTGATTGGAGTCAAGTTTTCGTCCTACTTTTAAAAAGTATTGTTGGACAAGCCAACACTTCAAAACCGTCACCAAATTATTCAGCTGTCTAAAATCCAAACTCTGTGGTATAGTATAGACCTTCCGATCCGCTGGATGGCCAATACCACTCGCAAATTTGAGTCTCAGAGTAATGGCCAGGAAAATATGCGACTGAAAATACTACATAAAATCTGTAGTGAGGAGAATATTGCGGCAGAAGTTCGAGGTGTGGCTGAAGACTGTAACCCAATCAATTAGACTCCTTGCTCTGCATCGAGGTCACTCTAAGATTTTGGGCTTACAAGAACCAATCTTTGAAGAAATGAAGCCCGGCTCTAATTCACGCTCTTATTACAGTCAATATTCTCTATGGCTGCTGAATGAATTCAATGTTTCTCAGTTTTCACGCCGAGTTTTGTTTGTTGGCGAGGTAACGGGTGATCAATCTAGAGGATTTTTTTTCAATGCGGTTTTTTCACAGATTACGCGTGAGTTGTTTTAAACTTTTCTTTCAAATATTGTTTGCCAGTTCATCATGGAAAGACTTACACCGTGATAACTACGGTTTGGTGCGGTTAAATGGCTGGTGGAATCATTGTTTCATATATTTTCAAATTTGTTACGGGTGATCAATCTAGAAGTATTTTTAATAGGTTTTTTACAGATTAGGAGTGAATAGTGTTAAACTGTATTTTTTCTTTAAAATATTGTTAGCCAGTTCATTATGGAAAGACTTTCACCGCAATAATCATGTTGTGTATTTTTAACAGCAATGCGGTCGAAATGCTCGAACGAGTCATTCAAAATTGAACCCTTAGAATGCACACCCAGAGGCGTATTTGCTGCCAACGTTTGAAGAAAACTATATTCAAAAACACAAATGAAATACAATGTTATTTCGAATAAACAATATAGATTACGCACTTGATTTGAATTTTTATATTTTTTTTATTTTAAAAAAATACCTCTATATGTGGCAGCGCATAGAGAAAGGGACCTAAGGGTAAAAAAAATCAATTTTCACTTTTTTTTGATGTGGACAACATCTGAGCATCGAATGAGACCGATCCCATGCCCCAAAAGTGTTCCCTCCCAGAGATATGCGAGTTTTATGTAAGTGATGGTACACCAAAGATACAAGTATATAAATCTTTAAAATAGCTCTCCTGAACAAAACTGGTTTTTACCCTTAGGTCCCTTTCTATTTTTCGCGTCACATATTATTCAACCTTTATATTTCAGCCTCAGCGGATACGTCAGTAAACTTAAATTAACTAAAATTTCCGGGCTGATGAGTAGTTACCCGAATGGTATGGTGTTTTTGAACAAATGAAAAATGGATCATAAATGGAACATAACTTTGAGAAGGTCTCTGGGAATATTTTTCATATTCAGACTGAAATTACTCCATGATGGTCCATTGGAAGTACTTAGTAGGGACATAAATACAGTAACAACATTGAACACACCCATTTCAATAGTAGAACTGAACATACCACGTTAATGTCATATGTGTTTTGAAAGCTAACCTCGATAGCGTTAGTCTGTAACGGGATTTTAAAATTGTTTCAACTTTCATCATGGAGTGGTCAAATAATGAGAACCGTATCGCTGTAATAGAGCTTTTCAAGTGTGAAATGAAAAAAAACGAAATTTTTAAAACGCTCCGGCCACTCCATGAGTCGTATCATTAAAAAACACTTGGGACTTGGGGCTTTCAAACGACGTACCGGACATTTCTTGAATGCAGTTTAAAAAAAAATAGGATTGAAAAATGCAAATGTCTTTTGGTGAAGCACGCTGATAACTTGCACAGAAAAATTTTGTTCACCGATGAAAACATTTTACTGTTCAGGAAAAATTTAACAAGCTAACTGATAGAGTGTTTGCTTGGTCATCTTAGAAAGCATCTGAACTGATCACAAGGGTGTAAAAGGGTCATCACCTTCAGTCATGGTTTGGTGGGGTTTCTCTTACGATGGGGTCACTGACCTGCATTTTTGCGAACAAGGAGTTAAAACATCGTCCAAAGTTTACCAAGAAACCGTTTTGAAAGCTGTTGTGAAGCCGTTTAACAATTCCCTGTTTCAAAACCAGCCATGGACTTTACACCAGGATTCTGCGCCGGTCTGGCTTTGAAACAATTTGCCAGCGTTCATTTCCTCTGAAGAATGGCCCTCAGGCAGTCCAGAGTTGAATCCATTGGATTACAAATTGTGGACGGTTTTAAAGGACAAGGTTTGTTACAAAAGATACCCTAACATTGGATCTCTTAAGACTGCTTTGGTTCGTCTGTGGCCAATTTTCCAACGGACGAGGTTCGTGCAGCTATTGACGATTGGCCAGTGCGACTTAAGGCGTGTGTAAAGGCAAAAAGTGGACATTTTAAATAAGTAGATTCTTTTTGGATACAATATACATCAATAAATATATTAAAAAATATTTGGTCCAAAAACATTCAGTACTTTTCATTCTACAGCATAAAACGTGTGTAACAGTATTTATGTCCCTACTAAGTACCAACTTGATTTTCCTCGGTGTGTGGGATATAAAAAAGACTTTGGCTCATATTATCGTAAATTGACAGTAGTTTCGTTTGGTTTTAACTTTAACTTACTGCAGTAACGTTTTAAAATTGTGCGACTTTATTAAGGAAATAAGCGTTCGGTGAGAAACGACAATTTCCGCCGTTTTCGACCAAAATGTTGTTCAGTAATGAGGTCCATTTCTGGGTCAACGGCAACGTCAGCAAACAAAATTGTCGCATTGGGGCTGAAGACAACCAGAAGAACCACGGTTTGGACTGGTGGAATCATATTTTTTTAAAAATGATGATGGCCGGAACGTAACAGTGAATGGTGCTCGCAATCGCACCATGATATCGAACTTTTTTCTACCTGAAATTGTAGCCGGTAATCTGACGACATTTGGTTTCAACCGGACGGTGCCACTTGCCATATAGCTGTTCAAACAATGGATCTATTGAGAGGTCATTTCGAAGAGCAGCTAATTTTACATTTGGGACCGGTGAGTTGCTCAATAAATATATTAAAAAATATTTTGTCCTAAAACATTCAGAACTTTTTATTTTACAGCATTAAAAGCGTGTAACAGCATGTATGTCCCTACTAAGTACCAACTTGATTTTCCTCGGTGTGTGGGATTTAAAAAAGACTTTGGCTCATATAATCGTAAATTGACAGTAGTTTCGTTTTGTTTTTAACTTTACTCGTAAGTTAGTGCTGCCAAAATCTACAAAGAAAGCCACTTATTTATAACGTTAGTAAAATTTAGAAATTAATTGAGTCGATCAAATCGGGGAAAAAATGTAAGATGTTATAATCGTCTAGCCGGCCGGTCGATCGAGAATAAGAAGTAGCTGACGGCTGCGAGCCGGCTATTAGCCACGCGACTAAGACGTCTGACTACAAGACCCTTTAAGCTGGTGTTGTAAGACACTTTATAAGAATGTGTGCCGAATTATGTTTTAATTTCAAAGAAGCCCTACTAGAATGCTTAAATTCTGAAGTCATAAATGATTGTGAAGGCCTGCTATAAGGTCTTTTAGTGTAAAATAAAAATTGCATATATAAAATATTCACATGTATAATATTTTTCAGTGTATCCCAACCTTTATATAAAGGATTTCTTTGCTCAAGTCATATTGTATTCTAGGTCAAAGACGAAAGCAATTCAAATAAGTTTCATACAAAATCAAATCTTTGAATTAATGAGACTACGAAACATGTTCTTGGTTGTCTAGGTGCCGCCATCTTAAGACATTTGCATAATAATAAATACAAAAGCTAAGAACTGCCTTATGGAAGGGGTCTCTACAAAGGGTGATCCTTGAGGAACCTTTTTACGGTGCCTTATTAAAACATAAATATACACACCCATACATACGTGTGGCTAAATTTATTATGCAAACGCGTCGCTGGAATTATAGAAATGCAAATGTAACTATTTGAACGATTTATGAGCGTGTGCGTGCATGTGTAAGCATGTGCGCGTGTGTGCGTGGTACATGCCTTATGTATGCAACATTATGCTATTCAAATGAGCCTCTGATAATATGCTAATTTTATAGTTTCACATGCATGTATCCTAGCAGAAAAGCATAGTTTTAGGATGAGAGGCGAACAGATGGCAGTGTGTTATTGTTTCTTGGATGTCTTAAATGATTACCAGGCCACACATACGCACACATTAACATTTAAAGCGACAGTACCAAGGAGAGCGCTGTGGTGCACATAAATTAAATCAATTTCACTGAGACCTTTTTCAGTTAAACAACAAATCAAAGGTGCCATAATTAACACCATAAAGAAGCTGGTATAAACGCAAACACACACACTTGTACCGCCTTTGTTGATTTATAAGTATGAGTGCTTATATGAACGTGTTACTAATTAGCAAGTTCTTTGACACTTGTCACCTTCAAAGCGGGAGATATACGGAGAGAGAGTGAAAAAACTATTAAAATAAACAATTACAGCCAACGTGCTTTTACACGTAAATAAATGATGTCAAATTGCCACTTAAATGGTGCGTTGACATCTTTAATTCTCTGCTTTTGTCTCTTTGCCGCCCCCTCCCGCTCGCTATCTGTTTCTATCTTTGTAGCTGCTGTTGGCTTATCATGGCACTCTGAACAACCGCATGAAGCACCTTTTCTGCGGTGACATAAAGAGGCGTTCTCGGCACTCGTACTCTTATGGCATACAATGATGTGAGAACATAACTGTGTGTAAGTGTGAGTGTTTGAATTAAGTGTCATAATACAGATTAAATCACTCGAACACTTACAAACACACACAAACATGTAAACACTTGTTCTTGTGTTGCTTTTCATGTGTGGGTAAAAGAGTGGATACTACCAGGGTTACCACAAAATTACTAACAGGAAATAATGCTCCAACATATCCTCACAGTTTCTTTCTGCTGCTGTTTGTGTCTTGCGTGTTTTTTTTTTGTTTCTTTACAATAGCAATCCCGTAGTTATGGGAAAAACCACAAGAGACAATGAAGATGTGGGGGCACCCATTCATGTGTATATGTGCGTCTGTGTTTGCGTGTGACTGCAGATGATGAATAACGGTTAGCCATAATGCAGAATATGTGTGTGTGTGTATGATAGGGAAAAGTGACAAAGTCGCAAACAAAGGATTGCTTTGTTGTTGTCAATGTTGGTGCCGCCACCGCCTGAAAGACCACAAGTATTTGTTTTGTGCACATTTTTGGGGTCGTGTTCAGGGCACTTATCAAATGAGAAGGTTATTTTCCTTTAATTTTTCCACTTTTCAAACCACACGGATTTACACACCACTGCAATGGCAAGCTGCTACAGCAGGTGTAAAAATCAGTAAAGAGGTGGAATTCTTGGTTACAGAAAATTGTACGAAGACCATTGTGATAGCGGACAGGAAAATTAATCTATGCTATTATTTGTAAATAATGGTTGGAACAGCATACATAGTATGTTGTAATGCGGAAAATATGGACATGGAGTTCAAGAAGGATCTACATATTATTTTTTATTTTTTTATTCGATTGTTTGTTGTCTTTTTAAAAACTAAGCCACTGTAGTATGCTAGGCACAGTAATCCATTAATACATAATCCAAAAAAAGTCCAACAGGAGGTACATCTAGTGGTTTCTTTGCGAATCGAATGCTCTCTGCAGAAATGATAATTAAAATCAGTGGAACAGATCCAAAGTTGTGAGACTTAAGTCCTTTTAAATTGGATCGGAATCACTGATCTTTACGCAGACGCGTCATAGAAATGAGGGTGCCTTTTTAACAGTTTTATCAGCGCCTCCTAAGAAGAGCTTGAATGCGAACCCGATACCTTTCAAATTTAAAGCGTGAACCTCCGATCACCATCTGCTTCTTAAGAAGTGAATAAAAGCAATATTATTTTTATTAATTAAAATGTGACTATTGGGTCACATATAATCTAATCGCATGGAAGTATCAAAATAAAAAAAAACGAATTTTTTCGTGGTTTTCGCTTGAAGTCTTTACAGGAAGTCAGTGAGTCAAATCTCGGAACATATTTAAAGAAAACAGTGTGTAGATTGAAGAGAAGTTTTGTTAAAACCCACCCGCCTGATATACTGACGTTTGTGAAAAAAATTTGTCATGCAAGTGTGCATTTTTCACGGTTTCCGTTTTAATACTGTATGTCCCGACGTAAATTTGGCTGCCGTAGCTGAAAGAGAGTGACATAGCACTGAAACATCGACTCGTCATCTCTCTCAGCAACTCGTCATTTTACGCATCAGTCTGGCAAAAAATGTTCACAAATAATTGTCATTATTTGCTTATAAGGTTCAATTGACTTAACAATTTATAGCTTTAATATCGCTTTTTAACGGCTTCTTAGATTAGCATTAGTTCAACTCGAAATTGACAACAATTCTGCTCAAAAATTATCTTTCCAAACTCTTTGGCGGCTTTGTCAGCACGCAAAATGTCTGTACATAGGAAAGCACTCCACCAAAACAATTCTGCTTTCGAAAAAAACTTACGATCGCGATAAAATTAATACGGATAGATTTGGAAAAAGAGGCCTCTATCTAATAATGGACTTTTGAGTTAAATTATTAATCACGAAACCAAAATAAAATTACTTTTGCAAATTATCCATATTCGGTTGACGGAATCTAGAGCCGAAAATATGAACAATTTAGACATGAATAAAAGAGTTATAATATGCTATCACAAACTCACATCTAACATTTTTAAAACCGCCTTAAATATAGAACCTGTTCAGGGGGTAAAAATTTTTTTTTATATTGCATTTTTTTGCACATATAGAAGGGCATCACATAGCGGCTTCGTCCGACTTATAATTTTTTAACTTTTTTTAGCTGCTGTTTTTTGCAGAAACTTTTAAAATTGACAACATTTAGACTATGATGTGCGTATACGTAATATTCCATCAAAAATATTAATCATACGCACCATAACATGGAGCAAAAGTGTTTTGAGAAAGTCATTTAGGTAAGGGTCTTTTCAGACTGAATAAGTAAAGACTTCGAAGAGTTTTGGGCTACATTAGCCCCGGGGAACTTTGCCCTATTTTTGAGCTAGTTAGTGTGTTCAAACTTACAGGGCCCATATGACCCGTTGTCAACCTGCAAAAAATTTAGATTTGCAAATCAAATACTCAAACAAGTGTACTTTTTACTGAGGTACCTTTAGTCCCTTTAAGGAAAATTTGTTTCATTCCGAGCCGCTTTGGCCAATTAACACTCCCAAAGAGCTTATGACCTTAGCCACCATCATGCAAATTTCAGTATCCAAGGTTTATACGGATGTATGATGTACATTAAAGAGATGTTACAAGCGGAATGACTTCGATTTAATGTTTCAACGCTTCAATTGTTCCATTTATTATTTTGAGATGTTACAAGCGGAATGACTTCGATTTAAGGTTTCAACGCTTCAATTGTCTCTGAATGAAAAATAATAATTACGGCTTAAATCACAGCTCCAAGGCATCTAAGTGAGATCACAATTTCGGTTGATTATTCGATTTTCATAAGCAGTAGGTAAAATATCAATGGTTGCGTTGGATTTGAGACATATGGTACCGTGTTGTTAAAACTAAATGTCGTCCATGTCATACTCTTGAATTTTTGTAAACAAAAAATAGTTGAACATTCGTTGACCTCATCATTCACGGCAACAGCGGCTCCTTGCTCAGTTTTGAAGAAAAATGGCCTTATAATGATGCCTTCCCTAACTCTACACAAAACAGTGACTCGGTGTGGAAGCATTGGCTTCTCACTAGTCGGGTGCTATGTCGCTTATCGGCATAGCACCCCAGATGAAAATGACCTTCACTAAAAGCACGATTTTTGTGCAAAATTCCTCATCTTCTGCCAAACAATTGTGTTCCATTATTAGTACTTTTTTTACAGCCGATTCAAAATTAAAATTTTAAATGGCCCACTATATGTGATGCGCAAAATAGAAAGGGACCTAAGGTTAAAAACCAGTTATGTTCAGGAGAGCCATTTTAAAGATTAGGTCCTTTTCTATTTGCGCTTAGAATCGTCGACTTCACTTTCATAAAACGCGCATATCTCTAGGAGGGAACACTTTTGGGGCATGGGATCGGTCTCATTCGATACTCAGATGTTGTCCATATCAAAAAAAGAAAAAAATGAAATGAAAAAATGATTTTTTTACCCCTAGGTTCCTTTCTCTATGCGCTGTCACATATAGAACTTATCTCTCTAGAAAGGTACAAAGAAATACAGGATGGAACGCGGTAATTTGATTTGTTGTTGGTTTTTGTTGGTCGAAGAGAGTGGAGAGTGTGCGTGGCTTATATTGACTGACGGGAGATTCGTATTCATCTGCCTTTCAGTTGCCATCATGCATTGTACACTTGAGGAGAGTTCATTTTATGTTGAAGCGTATTTTTTAAATGCGCACTCGATCATTGCATCGCAGCGTGCTTTTCGCTTATGATTCACTGTTCCCCCACGCAAACGTGTTCAGGAAGGCGATCAATTGTCAAATGGGTAACTTAAAAGAGAACAGCAGGGAATGTGTCATGTGTAAGGAGGGGACCTGAAAGAAGAGTTGTAACACCACAAAACATTGAGCGAGTTAGAGCAGCAGTACTGCAATTTCCGAAACGCTCTGCTCGGAAGCAATCACTTGCTCTTGGTATTTCCAGAGTGGTTTTCAGCCGGCTCTTGAGGCAATTCAATTAGAGGATACTTGTACATGGTCCCAACAGGATGGTGCCACCGCGTACACAGCGAATTGTTTGAGGCAAATGTTTCCTGGATGGCTTATCTCTTTGAGGGGTGAAATCGTAGGTGTATATCAACCGTACCAACACCTTGGAAGACCTAATTAACATTATTGAGGCTGAAATTGGCAGAGTACCAGTCGACATGCTTGTTAGAGTTCATGAAAAGGTATGTAGCAGTACGTGGATAGCGAAGGTCGACATTTGTCTGATAGACTTTAAGTATAAAAAACATGTAATTTAAAAATTCCCTTATAGTTCACTATAATTAAAATATAAAATACATTTTTCTAAGGTTCATAATATTTTTATATCATTCCCAAATAAGTAAATGTTCGCACTTCACCCTGTAGAAGTTTTCTGATTTCTAATTCACACATTTTTTAATAATAGTTCCTTTATTGACTTATCGAAAATCAGGTCTGGAGAACCGAGTGCACAGGATAATTAAAATTATGAAGCATAATTAAATGGAACAATTTCTACAAGTAGTTTCGAAACATTTAATATTTTTTTTGCCAAAGAACTGTGTTTTTGTCTTTAATACATAATTACTTTAACACCAGATCTACAAATTCTTCTGCAGCATTGGATTGAGTTGTAATATGCCAGAGTGTGAAAAATTTCTCGACCCTCTATTTCTCAATAATCAGATAGAGTAACTTTTCGGCAAAAAAACACAGATTTTGGCTGGTGTATGACTGGACAACAAATTATTTTGTTTCAAGGGGTGTCCTTGAAATTTTGAATCTGGTTTCAGTATTTTAGTGAAAAACCCTAATTGAATGACCAATATAACAACAGGAATTAAATAAATTTTTCACGGAATAGCGTGGAAAAATCCCGGATCAAGGAATATAAAATGTTAAAATAGAGCAGCATCTCCCGCGGGAAACCCCTAGTACTCGTACATGGTATAAACGGAAATCATATTTTTTACCCGCTTTGTTATTAGGTGTGGCAATCTAATTCATCCTACTACTGTGCAATTAATAGTAAAGGGCATAGAAGATGTTGGTCCGACTGCAGTAAATGCCTTTGCTACTCCTGTTTTTTCAAAAGCATAATTTTAAGCACACGTGAGTAATATTCCTTTAAAAATATTAATCATACGCACCATAACATAACACAAATAAAAAAGGTGTTTTTAAGAAGAAAGATAAATAAGCCTAAAAAGTTGCGGCACAATTTTTTTCCGAATTCGAGTTTGTTCGATTCAGAGCAGGTCTGAACTAATGGTTTGCATTTACGAATAGTTTTTAGGTACCCTTGAAACATGGTTCAATGGTTTTAAATTGGTTTAACAATCATAGAAGAACAAATACTTTTTAATGTAAAATACTTGATGGTGGTTTCTAACGGAACTCGAGTCAGACAATCCAAAATTATAAATTAATAAGGGCAACTATACTTAGTAGAGCCATAAATACTGTTACACACGTTTAATGCTGTAAAATAAAAAGTACTGATGTTTTTGAACCAAATAGTTTTTAATATATTTTTTGATGTATATTGTATCCAAAAAGAATCTACTTATTCGAAATGTCCGCCTTTTGCCTTTACACACGCCTTAAGTCGCACTGGCCAATCGTCAATAGCTGCACGAACCTCGTCCATTGGAAAATTGGCCACAGCTCGAACCAAAGCAGTCTTAAGAGATCCAATGTTGGGGTATCTCTTGTGACAAACCTTGTCCTCTAAAACCGTACACAATTTGTAATCCAATGGGTTCAAATCTGGACTGCTTGAGGGCCATTCTTCAAAGGAAATGAACGCTGGCAAATCGTTTCGAAGCAAGGCCTGCACGCAGTGAATAGACATGCTTACTATATGGTCACAGCAACAATACTATGTTCTCTACGATAAAAGCATGTTCGTCACAACTATAGTAGTGTTTTCTTAATTTTATTTTGACAACAGTATGATTGCGGCAATAATAATATTGTTGCAATGTAAGAATACTATTATTGCTAAATTTAGAAATGAAAATATGGTTGTAGCAACCATGTAAATATTGGTGGTGCGACAAAAGTATTGTTGTTAAAGATTTACGTTAACAATAATATGATTACGGCAATCATACTGTATGGTTGAGTCTATGAAGAAAGTATAACAGGTTTTTAATACAATGTGTGTGAGTGTGTTTTTATGGTATACCAAAAAAAAAAAAAAATATACGCACACGATACAGTGCATGGTTGTTGTTCATTATAAAAAAACAACAATACTCGGAAGGCAGTGTGAGGGATTTTTATTGTGTTTACTTTGTTCGGTGGAATACTCTCGTTCTCGTTTATTTAAAATTTGCCAGCACTTAAGTATTTAGCCATTTATCATGATTTAATCACGTTCATCACTTGGGGTCTACGGATGGTAAAGAAGCATTCATCCCCTGCAGTCACCACTGCTTGGCACTAAAAGTCTTTTCGACTGCCTTTTGAATATATTTTTGTTTCATACATAATATGTTAAATAGAAACTTTGTCTCAGATCTGCCTATGAACTATTTTAAAAAAACTGAATTATAAGAATCTCTAATGTTGAATAATAACATAACTTAATCCTAAAAAAAAAATTGGGGACCATAGTATGGTTGAGTGGGATCATAATATGGTTGCATGTGAATCATACTATGGTTGTGAGGATCATACTATGCTTGTATGTGAAAGATAATATTGTTGTGAAGATCATAATTATGTTTTGGGGATAATAGTATCGTTGAGTGTGGCTCATAATATGGTTGTGGGGACCATGGTATGGTCATAATATTGTTGTGCCACAACCATATACCCAACAATAATATGCTCATCTTCGAATATTGTCACCACAACCATACGTTTTTTCTGCGTGTGGGACGTTTTAGCCTTAATGGCTAATTTTGGAACAGGGAATTGTTAAGAGGCTTCACAACAGCTTCCAAAACGGTTTCTTGGTAAACTTTGGCCGATGTTTTAACTTCTTGTTCTCAGAAATGCAGGTAAGTGACCCCATCGTAAGAGACACCCCACCAAACCATGACTGAAGCTGGGTCATGACCCTTTTCCACACTTTGGATTAGTTCAGATGGTTCCTTAGATGACCGCGCATACACTCTTATCATTTTTCTTGTTAATTTTTTCCTGAACGGTACAAATTTATTCATCGGTGAACAAAATTGTTCTGTGCAAGTTATCAGCATGCTTCACCAAAAGACGTTTCTATTTTTCAATCCTATTTTTTTAAAGCTGCAGTCAATAAATGTCCGGTACGTCGTTTGAAAGTCCCAAGTCTTTTTTAATGGTTCAACTCATGGACTTTTGCGTGATATTCATCTCACGGGCCATGATTTTTTGTTTTCGGAGCGGATTTCTGTGAATTATTGATTTAATGGCTTTGATGACATGCGTTGTTCGAACAGAGCGTGGGCGGAACGACCGGTGGCGGTCTTTTACATCTCCAGTCTCCTCCCTAGCGGCCGGAGCGTTTTGAAAATATCGCTGTTTTCATGGAACACTTGAAAACGCTATTACAGCGATACGGTTCTCATTATCTGACCACTCCATGATGAAAGTTGAAATAATTTTAATATCCCCTTACAGACTAACGCTATTGAGGTTAGCTTTCAAAACCCATACGACATTAACGGGGTATGTTCAGTTCTACTATTGAATTGGGTGTGTTCAATGTTGTAACAGTATTTATGTCCCTACTAAGTACTTTAATACTGACGTAATTAATTTTTATTAAAAACAAAAACTAGGGTTATTGTTTCCTAAAAAATATGTACATTTACAACGTAATTCATGTAATGTGTATTTATGAAAAATTCTTTCGATATATCGATTTTTTTGCTGTGAACCGAACTACTTTATTTATAATGTTTTGCGGTTTTTATTTCGGTTCGAAAATTTTTGTTTATCAGCGGATTGCTTAACGGTCAATTTGTGCCCCAAAAAAAAGTGATACATTTTGGATCTAAACTATTTCGGGTTTAATAAGGGTTGAAAAAAAAGCATAGCGAAGTAAGGATCGGACACACTGAGGTTTTTTCCTCACGCTGCATTTTCCTTAATTTCCTGTAGGACAAAAAAACAATGAGATGTATGTTGAAAATGTAAAATGAGTTAATGTTATTGAAGTGCTTGATAAGATGTTTTTTAGATAGCCGTTCTTTAGACATACGTAGTGTAAGCAAAAAAAAGCTTCAGTGAGCCCCAGCCTGTATAGTCAGTATGACAAACGCCGAGTACAAATTACACCATAATGATCTAGATTTATAAAATCGAACGATAGTAAACAGACATATCATTCTATTTGTCTAGCAGCCGCATGCTAATTTTGAGACAATTTTTCGGTTGGAGGTTTAATTTTTCCTTGATTTTAAAAAAAGGCAAACATAGCCAAAAGTTTACAAAAGCGTTGATGTTGTTACAAAAATATACATAACGTTGCTTAAATGGAAAATTTCAACATTAAATTCAGCAAAGTGTGCTAAAAGTAAGGCCTTCATACTAAATTTAAAAGTGCTTACATTTTACGACTTCAATGAACACAAACAGTAAGCAGGCAGAGATTTCTGAACTCTGGCCTCAATCTGTAGCACTGTAGTCGACTCGTTATGACACAAATGCCGCGGCACATTAAGCGGCTGCTAGTAAATACTTTCTCTACTCCTTTCTGAATGTGATACCCCCTTCTCCGCTTTGTATAAATAAAATATCTTTACAATAAACAGAAGCAAAATAATGCAAAAGAGAAAAGAAAAACTAATGAATAAATTTTTCCTGGTATTTTTGTTGTGTGCTACGATGCAAACCCGCACGGAATACAAAATTAATATTTAACTGAGATTTGTTATGGAAACGACGAAGTATTCCTCGCCATCAAAATCGAATTCGTTGGCAGGAAAGTTACACTGAGGAGAAGGTGGTTCTTCAGGCAGATGTGATTGCCGGAGACGACACCCACAAGGTACGGAAATGTAACAGAAGGATGAAACAAAATAAAACACTTTTTTCTTTGAGGGTTAGTTAAGACAAGAAAACGCACTCCCAATTATTAAAGACTGATGCCTTAGTGAGTTAGACAAAGAATTCATGAAATATTTGTAGGTTATTTTAAACAATCAAATCTCTATAATACTAGTTTAAAGTATTGGGTAATTCGGAAAATTACCACCACTTCCACATTCTGTTGCAAGGAATTATGGTGACGATGACATTCAGGTTATTTGAATTATCTCGGGCTACTAATTTAGTTGGAATTTTTGAAATTTTAAATTTCGTCATTGAACAGGGATTAAACCGGCTCAAGACCTCTTAAATAGAAGACAAGTTTTTAACAAAATGACAAAGTGACATTGATTTTCGTGGCTGCACACAACTTTTATCATGATTTCGGGTCCTTGACAACCCTCTTCAGAAAGCCTTGCTGCAATTGTTTAAAGTAAAATCGAACTCTATAAGGCCAGACTCTCCCCAAACGAATGAGAACTACTGTTGTTAACCTTACTTTTCAAGTTTTCTTCACACAATTGCCCACGAAAATACAATCACTCTTGCCACCTCTAAAGAGACTCCACATCGAGATTTCGATAACATCGTTTCGGCATCGCCAACATCTAAAACGCCCTTCTTAAAAAGCGATCGCGGAACAAGTTTGTGGTAGGTTGTTATGTTGATTGCAGTGAGGAAATATAAAATAATTTACTTCTAAATACATTTAAAAGTAATGTTCTGTGTACGAGCGTTTAAATCTCGAGAACAGCTTAACCGATTGACACCAAATGATTTATCTGTCGGAAGGTCTCTTTTAAGTTTATTCGCGACAGATGGCGCTGTCGTCGTGTTATTGAAAAATTTCGTTTTTATGGTAGGATTTGGATTAGATACATTTAATAAGTTTCTGAAATAAATAAAACTCACTGCTATCTGGCAGCTGAATTGAGATATTTTTGTAAGATATTACGTTTTGGTATTTATGTATTTCCCAATAACGCATAAATGACTGAATTGAAGGCTTGGCAAAAGTAATTTATATAATGGTTTATCCAAAGTCCAATCTGATAGCGCAGCCATATTCATGATATTTACATTTAATAAATACGTATCACCTTTAGATAAAACTTAGTTAAATATGTGCCCGAGAAGTGGTGGTGGAATGCAGATGTTTATGACAAATAACACTTTTTTGTTCATATTTGTAGAATGGCTATGTTAGATTTATATTAGAAGTTTTTTTTGGCTTAAACAGTTTTTATTCTGGTCCGAGATCTTTTTGTTCTTTCTTTTTCAGAATCAACCAGACAACCATGGCAATGTAATGCACCAATAAGTTGATTTTGAAAAAGAAACAACAAAGGGTCTCGAACCAGAATAAAAACAAGTCATAATATTAAAAAAAAACACCGAATAATTATAAAAAAAAAACTATAGAAGTTTTTAAAATTTTTTGAAATTTTTAAAGGTACATATTTTAAATTTGTATTTTAAGTCCTTTTTTAATTAAATAGGAAATTGAACATTTAATTTGTTAAATAATAATAATAATGCCGGAAAAGTTCAGAGGATGAAACACAGGCAGATATACTCGACGTGGCCGACACAAAGAGCAACGCTTGCAACGATATCACGAGCTGGGAAATCACATAAGGAAAATGCGGGATTTACGAACATCTGATAAACAAGCTCAGAGTATTGAAGCGCGAATAACTTAAACTGCTCAACAAATTACTGGTTCTAATGGATAAGCCGCTCCTGAGAGAATACGTGTAACCCTCCCTTCAAGATTAGCCTCATTCAATCGTATGGCTTTCGGTTACAAGTCCGATAAAAATTACAGTGCTCAATTTTAGACTGCGGGTGAAGAGGCGTGCCTAAAGGTGGGCCAGCTCTAGAATATTAAAAATTATTGTAAGTTCAATACCGATCACGTAAAACCTCAATATGTAAATGGAAACAACAACAAAATTTATAAAATTAATGCACTGTATTTATATAAAGTGCGAGGGATTTTTAGTGTGTTTTGTGAAAAACTCGACTAAGCCGCTAAACATTGTTACAGCATATTCGTTGCTTGAAGTCTTATGATTGTGAAGTGCCGCTCACTGAAACTGCAGTCGCCCCTGCAAGAAACTTAAAGTCATTTCGATTGCTTTTTTAAAAAATTTTATAAATTTTTTTTTTGTAAAAATATGAATTTTTTCACAAACTCATAAGCTTAAATTTTTTTTTGAAATATATGAATCTTTTCTTCGCTTCATGACAAAATTATTTTCGACAAACGGATCTCAATTTGAATTGTAAATATGTGGAGTTTTTCATCACCTCATAACGAAAATATTTTCCATGAACGACATACAAATAGGTTTTGTGTATATATGTCAATTTTGTAATCACTTGAAATCAGAAATTTTTTCTATAAACTAAGTACGAATATAACGAGTACTTTGGAAAGAGGAATTACTGCACAAGCTAAAAAGTACAGGTCTGTTGTTGTTAATCATAGAGGGAAGGAAAAGTAAGTCTGCGAATTAAAGCAAACACATCACTGTTTGGCAGACGCGGCGTTTTGTCGTTGGTGTGGGCAACTTATCAATACCATTTATGTGTGCTGCCGACCTGGCCTCTACTCGTACGAATATTTCAGTTAATATGTGAAATTTTTTAAAAAAGGGTTTTATAGCCTGCACCACTCTGTGGAAAAGGGTTTTTTAAGTAGTTGAGATAAACTGACCTTTAAAGTAAATATACCGATCGACTCAGAATCACTAGCTGATGCGATTTAATGTCTGTCTTTCCGTCCGACCATCTTAAATCTGTAATCAAACTACGGGAAAATTGTTGTCCGAACTTTATAAAAATTAGCAAAAGTACGTTCAAGATCAATGACGCATGCTAGTGAAATTAAAGAAAATCGGTTCAAATTAAAATCTTTTTTGTATTTTAAGCTCTATAAGCGACAGATTACATCCAATCGTGGTGAAATTTTGCACACGCTATTTTATGGACTTACGTAGGACCTCATTGAAGCTGAATATACTTATATGGTATGTATGTATTCATCCGATTTTTGTGCTCTGGCCCTAGAAGCCACATTTTATATTTAATCTTGATAAAGCTTAGCACTAGTTCGTTTTTAGGCAACGGTAGCACGTAATCGACATTAAAGAAAATCTGTTCAGATAAGCATTAAACTTTTATGTCTTAAGCTCTAGAAACCACATACGATATCCAATCTTGATAAAACTTGGCACATGTAAGTTTTTTGGACCAAGGTAGGATGTAACTGAGACTAAAAAATTGGTTGAGATTTTGATAAAGCTTTCACACACATATGTTCATCCGAGTTTATGTTTGTAGTTCTAGGAGCGAGTAAGTTTTTTGGGCAAAGGAAGGATGTTGTTGACAGTTAAGAAAATCGGATCAGGTTTAGATAGAGCTCCCAAATACAGGGTAAGCCAAAAGTGACCATGGGACTTAAAAATGTTTATATATAATTTTTATTTTTTCTTCAGTTTATATAAATAACACTTGGAGAATAAATAATAGAGAGATTCAAAATTGAGCACAGAACCAGAATAATAGAATTTTATTATATAAATCAGCGACCAATTATTTTAACGCAAAGTGATAAAGCTCATTTTCATTTGAACGACTTTGTTAATAAGCAGAACTGTAGGTTCTGATGTTCTGAAAATCCAACAGCCATTTTTCAACGCCAATTGCACCCCATTAGGTGAACAGTATGGTGTGGGATCACATCTGGAAATATCATTAGGCCTTACTTCTTCGAGAATTAAGATGGAGGTGCTGAACCCGTCAATGGAGAGCGGGATCGGTTTATGATAGAAAATTTGTTAGGTCCTGCTCTTGAAAACATACCTGAGATGTGGTTTTAGCAGCAATGAGCCATTGTACACACTGCGCGAGACACAATGACATTTTTTAATCAAAGTTTTGCAGAGCGAATAATTTAAAGAAATTCGGAAACTATTTGGCCAACTTGATCGCCAGATTTATCAGCACCCAACTATTTTGTTTGGTATTTTTTTAAAAAAGCGAGTATATGTGAAGCCCGAGCCAATCCATCAACTCAAGGCCAACATTGTTGCCATTGTTGGTTGAAAGATGTTATGGAAAATGCTTTAAAACGAGCCAATCATTACGAAGCTGAAAACGGGGGTCATTTAAGTGACACTATTTTTCGTACTTAGTGCAAAGAATTTTTTTTTTTGTATACCAATCCTGTGTATCCTGTGGCCCATCCTGTGTATATGTATGTTCATTCGGTTTAAGTGTTAACAGCCACAATATGGTTAAAATTTGGCACGTCAGTTTTTTTGGTACTCGCACCGAAGCTTTGGGAATTGAAGAATATCGCTTCAGATTTAGATATATCTTCGGCACGTATGAATATCCGATTTTATGTTTTTATCTCAAGAACCCACAAATTACACCCAATTCTAATGAGATGTGTCACAAGTTTGTTTCTTGTACCAAGGTCGGACGCTCTTGGAAAATGTTTAACCGATTTTACCAAAAACAATGAAATTTTCTCACAAATTCAAATATGGCATTAGCTGTAACATGTAAATTGATTTACAGCACGACCAAGGTGGTCCAGAAACCTATTTTAAGTAGCTTTTTCTGAACATTCAGAAGTACAGGGTACAAATAGGCGGCTAAACGTTTTTGACTAGTTTACTCTGTTTAGTTTTTTTTCAATTTATTGATCCAAGAGGTTGAATTGAAATAAAAATTTTATTTTGAAAATATCCTTGGTCCCATTATAAATATGCTTCTAAAGGACAAATTGAAACCAAGACTTTTATTAAAAAACCTTTTGTGAAAAGTATCAGATTTGTGATTTTTCGAAGTACCATTAAAATCAAAGAAAACACGTTTGAGTATCCCTCGGTTAAGTATCCCTCGATATCATATTTCTCGCTTCTTATTAAAGCCTAGTAAAAGTTGTTTTATTTTCTTTTTGTGGAAAAATGTTTTGATATTTAGCACCTTTCTTTTGGTGAGCTGTAAACGCCCATACTTCATTTTAGTATATCCATCCCATTCCTTTTGTTATCATCATCTTCGCTTTACGCTCTATTTATTCTTATTCCTATTGACTTACCGTGGTGCCATCGTAATCGCTGGTTAGCAGCTGTATATCGATTTCAATATCTAGATTTACTTTCGGTGTCGTGCTCGTAATTAATTGCAACGGCAGACGGTCAACCAGTAAGCCATCCACGAGGGTACTGTTGCCACCGATGCCACTGGAAGTCAAAAAGGTGTTCGACTCCAGGCCACCGATGTAGCTGCCGTTGCTCATATGCGTCGGTGTTACAAACGATGTGAAATTGTTGGTATTCTGATAGCTGAGACTACTGGTGTTGCTGCCTCCACTGGGTGCGACACTCGAAGGACTTCCGTTGATGTGGGTGGGCTGCTGGTGATACGACGACGTCTGCTGTGGATGGTGTTGATGCGGCAGTTGCTGATGCTGCTGCAATTTATGTTGTTGCTGCTGATGGTGATCATTTAAAAATGCCATCGCACCTGTTGTTATTGAACTATTTAAAGCGGTGGCTGCCACTTGCAGCGTAGATGAGGCCATGGCGGCCAAAGCGGCCAGCACTGTGGGCGAAGCGGACGTGGAGTACAGCGCAGAGGTGGCCATTTCGGTTGCCGTTGACTTGGGTTTTGTTATGCACTTTGGTTTAGGTTAAATTGTAAATATAGTCGAGCTTTGAATGCCTTTGAAATGTTGTACACTGTTTTTCTTTGCTGTTAATTGTGGGCCTTCATTTCTTCCCGGATATTTTTATTTTTCACTCTTAAAGAAACGGAAGTGCAGATTTTTCTTTTCAAACCACCTCCGGTGTCAGGTTGGAACGTACTTGTGGACTGGAGGTTGAAGGTGAACTGGTAGCCAAGAATTTTAATTGGAAAATAATTGCTTAACACTTACACAAATGTTTAGAAGGGGAATTGGTGCGAAAGAGAAAAATGGGGGAGAACTCAGGAAGGAGGTTTTATGGACGCAATTTTGTTAACACTTTTTCTTTTCAAGATTTCGCTCACGAATTATTTTAATTGCAATTTCACAACATGCTGCCAACAACTGATGTAACTCTTTACGAGCTCAAGTCATTTTCTTGGGCACTTTTTTTATAAGCAAACAAATCAGAGAAAACATATTTTCATTTAATTTTTTTTGTGTGAGCTGGTGTCGATAGCTTGCCTAAATTTGTTTCTGATTTTGTGTTCTGTTGTTGCTGTGTTTGTCGCTTCCTCTTTGGAAAATTTTTTCTAATCAAACGGAAATTCCTTCATTTTAGAGGAACCAGCCGGAAATTGCAAATTCCAACACACTTTTTTACAAACATTTTAATACTTTCTCTGTATTTTCGCCCCGGCCAACCCTACAGATTCAACATGTCAATACTGTTTGCAGAAATCTGTTCAGTTACTTTTTTGTTGAGCCTTAAGTTTTTTATAGTACTCGCTTTTCCATTATGTACATATGCACGAGTGTGCGAGTATGTGTTTGTATCGTCCTGGAGGCAAATCCTGGCTTCAGACCGTTAGCGAAAATGTTGCTGCTGCCGCTGGCTGGGTCATGCAATATTGCATATTTTCGTTTATTTCATTCATGTCCAACTTCCTGCTGACCAGTTGGCGGCTTCGTTCCTTTTCTATGCTGCACCCGCTGCAATGAAAGAGAGGAGGCAAAAAATAGTCAACATAAAAAACGTTTGTATGAAAATATGAAAAATATGTTTATGAATGGTAGGAGGGTGGCAACAACACATACAGATTTTTATTTCATCTATTGTCCGCTGCCAGTTACTGGTGTGACGTGTTCAAAACATTCTGCATTTTCCTATTGGGGTCAGCCAAGTTTATTAATTAAATATTTATGTGTATGTGAATATTAAATTTATTTGTTATAAAAACAATGGAAGGACTTCCCTCACTCGCTTCTGCACAGAGCATATCTTGCGGGGAGCAAATATGCTTTGACACAAAGGCAGATTAATTGCAAACGTATTGGTAGCCCTAATGCTAGGTAGACACGAGGCAACCGTTGTGAGCAACGTGTTACAGCAATTTTTTTTTGCTGACAAAACACGAGCCACTTCACAAGCAGCAACGTGGCTGCATTGCTGCAACGGTAGCCTTGTGTGTATCTAGCATAACCGCTGTAGGGGAGATGGATCGATCTCACATGCAGGATGATTCATTTAAGACTGGTCAAAAGTAGCTTAACGAAGCCCAGTGGTCCGTTCGTTGGGTGCCGTTTACCGTCGTCGAATGGAAGAGGTAGATATAGACCTCGCTCTGAGCGGTGAGGAAACCATGTCCATGTACAGCGGTAGACGGTAACATCTATAAGTATGTAACATCTACATGTGGGCACTTGTGTCTACTTCTTTACTATCTCATGACCGTGCCTTCAACTGAGGGTGACCAGTCCCGCGATGTATGGTTCGCAAACCGGTAGTAGCTCGGCTACGAGGTCTGACCGGAGACTAAAGTCTGGTATCACGGGTAGTCAAGAGCCCCCAGAACTGTTGTTCTTGCCTGGCTAGCAGGTGCATCCCTTCGGGGAGTATCATGGTGGCTGTGGGGAAGCATCGGCTTGGTGTGGAGTTACCGGGTGCTGTGACCCATAGAACAGCAGAGGTATTAGATAGGCCTAGGCCCCAAAACAAGGGGAAAGTTATGTCCATTTAGCAAGCTTCAAATTGGTACCGGTGGGATTTGCCTTAAGGGGCGCTGGCTGTCGCTTGGTAATGGCTCCGGTTGCGATGGCGCGCCATGGTTGAAGCTATCACAGCGAGAATCATATCAAACACTCGGACGCTGTTACAAACTTATGACTATTTGACTGATATGCAAAATTTTGTTTGTGTTAATTTAAAAAACAAATAAAAGTGTGCTGTTATTTCGCTTCCAAACAAAAAAGGAAATTTAGCCAAATAGTCATAACTTTGGAACGGTAGGAACTCTGAACTTCGTTTTGGTAATTTTGGAAAGGTGAGAGGTACGGCTAAAAAAAATCCAACGACTGGTCCAGAACTGAACAATTTAAACCTAGTACCCTCTGACAACCACTCCGAAAATTCCCAAATCGTTGCCATTTCGCCCGCTCGCATTTTCATGCATGTTCAGGGAATACGCTAGTGAAATTTATCCAGTCGTGAATGAATCACCCTGTATAAAGCAAAGCGAAACGATTTGAGTTTGTCACCAATATCAATATTGAGATTTTAACAAAAAAAGGTACTTTCAACAAAAGAAGGTGCTAAAGGGCACTTGTGTAAAGAAAACTTAAAAAGTGAGATGTACAACAGTAGATTCCATACGTTTCATGATAACCTGGTCTTAAAGAGTGCAGTTCAGTTTTTCTTTTAACATTTTCTGCGAAGCTTCCTGATGAAGGTCATCACGGACTGGAAAATCAATGTCACTTTGCCCTTTTGAAAAAATTTAGACATGCAAGAGGTCTCAAGCCGGTTAATTCCTGTACAGTGGGGAAAAAAGAATTTTAGCAGTTGGCTGTTTAGATTTAATATGAAGGTTGCTGTATATATTTCTATAAATATATGTGACGCGCAAAATAGAAAGGGACCTAAGGGTAAAAACCAGTTTTGTTCAGGAGAGCCATTTTAAAGATTTAAATACGTGTATCTTTGGTGTACCACCACTTTCATAAAACGCGTGAATCTCCGGGAGGGGAACACTTTTGGGGCATGGGATCGGTCTCATTCGATGCTCAGATGTTGTCTACACCGAAAAAAAAGTGAAAATTGATTTTTTTTTTACCCTATGGCCCCTTTCTCTATGCGCTGTCACATATAAACTCCAAGACCCTTCAATACCATTATTCTATCGAAGACGTTATTGTCGAAAGCAAAATTATTCAACAATCGAAACTTTTTATGAGGAACTGTTAAAATTTTACATTTTTAAAAATTTAATTCCATACCATTATATCCAGACAAAAGTAAAAAAAGTGTCAATATCTTTTTGGAACAACAAGCAATAATTTAGATTACACAGTGTGACAAAGAAAAATACTTGGGAAATGATATTATTTTTCTTGTAGATCTTGCTGAGTACAACAAGAAACCGGGTTAGAAATTTCCCAAACACGCACTTATATGCCAGTAACTTGGTTGAATATTAACCGATTTTAAGTTTTTCGGCTGATTTGGAAAGAAGAAACTGAGGCCTTTTGAACAGAAAAAATGTGTGTATTTTTCCTGTAAACTCATTTTTTTTTTAAAAATTTCTAACTTTGGATTCTTTGAATTTTTTTACACAGAATTTTTTAAAAGGAACTGAACCATTTTTGAACTGACTAATAATGAGAGTGTTCTTACAAATACAATTCGGTGTCATTTTTGAAAATCCGTTAGAAACTGATTGAGTTATTCAGCTTTTTATAAAACAACATTTTTTGAACAAATACAATTATTGGCAATACTTATACTACTTAGAAATGTTTGTTGGACCGTTTTCTTTTTAATTGAACATCCTCACCAGTATCCCGTTTAAGTAACCAGAAATATTCGGAAGTCATTTTTATTTTATCTTTTTCTTCAAAACGTTTTTCCATTGTAATCTTCCCAGGTTTTCTGGGAAGAAGTCAAGATGTGAATGGAGTAAATGCATTTTTATTGTTGTAACCCATTTAACCATACGCACTCAAAAATGTATCAATAATCGCGACAAAGTTGTCGCTTCTGTGATTACCAAGAAAGCTATCACAAAATTCTCCCATGCGCGTTTTTCAACAGAACTGAGCTTGTTGATAAAATTCTCATCTCTCATAACTTTACGAGTTTTAGGTCTAATGAACATAACTGAAATTAATCAGAACTGATAAATGCGATAACAAATATTAGATCTGCAAAGAAATTAATACCTTCTTTAGTTTTGGCTTCGCTTAATTTTGGGAACACCGCTCTAAGATAGCAAAAAGCTTCACCGTTTACATCAAGTTTTTTTAAAAATTGTTTCATGTATCTTTAGATGCAGTGGTGCCAGAATAACCTTATCAGCTGTAACTAATGGACCGTTTAAACGATTTTCCTGCCTATTAGATATGTGTCACGAAATGGTCATACCTTACGATCGTAGCGATTTGGTGCACGACTATCCCATTCACAAAGATAAATAACATGGATATTTTGTGTAACCACCTTGCATACCAAATAAAATTGTCAAAACCTTTAAATCAGCGACGACTTTCCATTTATGCAAGTCATAGTTGGCACATCGCAGTATTTGGTTCACAACTTCATACGTTTCTTTTGTACTAGTCGCATATGCGATTGGAACAGATGGTAACAGATTTTTGTAATGCAGTAAAACAGCTTTGAAGTCTAGAAATTGCATTACAAATTGTATATACTTAGTAGGGACATAAATACTGTTACAACATTGAACACACCCATTTCAATAGTAGAACTGAATAAACCCCGTTAATGTCATATAGGTTTTGAAAGCTAACCTCAATAGCGGGTTTTAAAATTGTTTCAACTTTTATTATAGAGAGGTCAGATAATGAGAACCGTATCGCTGTAATAGCGCTTTTCAAGTGTGAAATGAAAAAAGCGATATTTTCAAAACGCTCCGGCCACTAGGGATGTTCGTCTACCGATGCATAAAACTGTTTGAGGAGACTGAAGATGTAAAAGACCGCCACCCGTCGGGACGCCCATGCTCTGTTCGAACATCGCATGTCATTAAAGCCGTTAAATCAAGAATTCACAGAAATCTGCTCCGAAAAGAGAAATCATGGCCCGTGAGATGAATATCACGCAAACGTCCATGAGTCAAATCATTAAAAAAGACTTGGGACTTTTAAACGGCGTAGAGGACATTTATTGACTGCAGCTTTTAAACAAAAAAGTATTGAAAAATGCAAACGTCTTTTGGTGAAGCACGCTAAAAACTTGAACAGAAACATTTTGTTCACCGATGAAAAAAATTTTACCGTTCAGGAAAAATTTAACAATGATAGAGTGTATGCGCGGTCATCTAAGGAAGCATCTCAACTGATCCCTAGGGTGGAAAAGGGTCATCACCCAGCTTCATCGGCCAAAGTTTACCAAGAAACCGTTTTGGAAGCTGTTGTGAAGCGTCTTAACAATTGCCTGTTCCAAAACCAGGCATGGACTTTCCAGCAGGACTCTGCGACGGCCCATAAGACTAAAACGTCCCAGGCCTGGCTTCGAAACAATTGGCCAGCGTTCATTTCCTCTGAAGAGTGGCCCTTAGGCAGTCCAGATTAGTACCCATTGGATTACAAATTGTGGACGGCTTTAGAGCACAAGGTTTGTCACAAAAGATACCCCAACATTGGATCTCTTAAGATTGCTTTGGTTCGAGCTGTGGCCAATTTTCAAATGAACGAGGTTCGCGCAGCTATTGACGATTGGCCAGTGCGACTTAAGGCGTGTGTAAAGGCAAAAGGCGGAGATTTTGAATAAGTAGACTCTTTTTGGAAAAAAATATACATCAATAAATACATTAAAAAATATTTAGTCCAAAAACATTCAGTACTTTTTATTTTACAGCATAAAACGTGTGGAACAGTATTCGTGTAAGTATAAAAAATTAAAATCTATTAAAATACAATATGTTGGTTGAATACGTACTTTTACATGAACCGTCATTGAAAAGTCGCCATTCGTCAGCCTTAAAATTGTGTCTTAATGCCGAAAAAGTTAAGGTACATCAGCGCAATACAATTATGAGATAACTTTCTGCAAATAACAATGTCCGGTTACTTCTTCTACAGAAAGTTATACGAAAATCTTCTTCCACCAATTTCCACTGCCTTAAGCGCGACACAAGGATTTCAGCCTGTTCTTTTGACAAACTTATATCGCGAACGAGATCACAGAAATCTGCATATGAAACAAAATGTCGCTCCGTTGTAGATTTGGAAGGTACTCTTCTTCCATCAAATATATTTCAGCTTTAAAACCACATATGCTCGTTGTCGGAACTTTATCATTACCAGATATCGGTTTTGTTACTCTTACAACATTTGCGTATTTTACATTTTTGCGGGTTTTAAAAGAGTGCCCTGAAATATTTGTTTCACAAAAGTAGCAATTATCTGGTTTATGCCAGAGCAGATGATGCCAAGTCATAGGCGTTCAAAAGGGCAAAGAAATTGAAGGTTGAACTTTGTATTTTTTTAATATTGCATAACAATTTTCACAAACTAATTCTGGCTCATACCAGCTACTGAATTTCTAAGGACGATTGAAGTGATAAGAAATGATAAATCAAACAAAACAAATGAACAAAAACTAAAACAATATGTTTACATGACAAACGGGCTACTGAGATATTCAATAAAAAAAGGTCAAGCAAATATTTCTGAGTACGAGTAGTTTGGCAAAAGAATTTATTTTTTCAAAAAAATTTGTTTAAATAAAAGTTTAATAGTTTAGTTAAAGTTTAAGTTAAGTTTAACGGATTTTTAAAAATGACACCGAATTTTCACAAACAAATTCTGGCCCATACCAGCGACTGAATTTGAAAGGACGATTGAAGTGATATGAAGTGATAAATCAAACAAAACAAATGAACTAAAAGTGAAACACTTTTTTTACATGACAAACGGGATACTGAGATATTCAATAAAAAAAAACCGGTCAAACAATTATTTCTGAGTAGTTTGACCAAAAATTGTATTTTTTCAAAAAATTTTGTTTTAATAAAAGTTGAATAACTCTATCAGTTTTTAACGGATTTTTAAAAATGACACCGAATTGTATTCGTAAGAACACTCTCTTTATTATTCAGTTCAAAAATTATTCTGTTCTGTTAAAAAAAATTCTGTGTAAAAGCTCATCCAAAGTTAAAAAATTACAAAAAATTTAAAAAAAAATGAGTTTACAGGAAAAATGCACAGATTTTTTTCAGTGTGATTTTAAAATTGTATACACCATTCGAAAGTCCGCAGTTTCTTATGTTCAAGCAACCAAAAAACTTAAAATCGATTGATCTTCAACCAAGTTACTGGCATATAAGTGCGTAAGATCCGAAAAACCGGTTTTTTACCCGTAACTCCAGACTTTGGAGGTGTTTGAGAAAAACCGGTTTGTGGTTGTACTCAGCAAGATCTACAAGAAAAATAATATCACTTCTCAGGTATTTTGACTTCATTCTTTTTTGTTACACTGTGTTATCGGTACCCAGCAAACCAAACCTTCAGAATTCGGTCAGAATTCTGTACGACAATCGGCAAAATGTTCCGATTTCGGATCAGAATTCTTAGCGAGTTCGTAACGAAAAACATATGAGAGGGTTGACACGAATTCTGAACTACTTCTCCGAGGGAATTCTGATGTTTTTACCGACATTTCGAACCGATTTCTTACCGAATTCTGAACTGTAGTCTTGGGAAATTCAAAAGAAAATTTCCATTTGTCGTATCGAATTCTGAACTAATTCTGAACGACTTCGGTCAGAATTCTGACATTAAGTCAGTCTTATTAAATTTTGATGTTTTTACCGACATTACGAACCGAATTCTGAACGAATTCTGAGCTAATGTCATGGTAAATTCTGAATGTAAACAATCAAAAAAAGAAAATATTTTTGTTCTAGAAAAAAAAAGTTGTAAAACATTTTCAAAAAGCGTTCGGAAAGACTTTAAGTTACAAGCAGGGGTGTCTGCAGTTTCGCCAGCAATAATTGTGCTGTAACTATGTTTAGTGGCTATACACTTAAGAGCAACCAGTTTTGCATTAAACGAGAACTGCCGGCAGTAGAGTACTCCTCCGAATACAATAAAAATCCATCGCACAGCTAAACTAACCAAACGTTCAGAATTTAAATTTGAAATATAAAAATACCTCAGACAAACAGTTAAGAATTCGTTCAGAATTTGTTCCGACATGTCTGAACACAAGAACAACAACTGTAAAGCAAATATGAAGCAAATAACAAAAATTTTAAACGAATTGACTACCTCAGATAAATAGTTCAGAATTCGTTGCGAGTTCGATAAGAGAAGTCTGAACAAAAAATTAATTAAAATCTCACAGACAAGTCTAACAGAATTCAGGCCGAATTCGTTCAGATATTTCTTAACATAATTAATAAAAAAATCTTCATACAAATCGAACAGAATTTGTAACGATTTCGGTAAGAATTCTCGATAGAGTTCAGATATTGTTTAGAATTGTCTGATATCAGACTTTACTGGGTACTTACGAACAACTTTAAAAAAAACATATTCCTCAGTTGCCCCTACTGGCGGTTCTGTTTTCATTTCATCGTACAACTTAAAATTGGGGTTTCGCTGCCACAATATATTATCATAACTATAATCAAATGGGCCGCCGTGTAGTGATGGTTCGTGTGCACGATCATCATGCCAGTCAACCCAGGATCAACTCCCGTAAGAACTTCATACAATTTTTCAGCGGCTGGTATATGTCGGCGATTTTACGAGTAACATATCTATCTCTAAGCTATAAAGTATATAACATCTCTATAAAATGCATTATACATTCGGAGCCGGCGTTAAAAAGGTGGTCCCAGACAGTGAGTATAATATTTATGTAATGCCCAGCCACTGATTTTAGAGAAATATGCCCTTAATCCTTTATATGATATTGTGGGACGTCATGCAAAGGACCAGGTAATGACTCCAAACAAAACCTATTTGAATTCTTTCAAATTCATCATAGCACGTACGGAGACATTGGTCCGTGTTCTCATGTGGTCGCCATGCGGTCCTGTCGCTCTACAAGCTAAATATAAAATTCCTTCTCGCTCAAATTTACCATAGTACACAATTTGCAATCTTTTACCCATCCTGGTAAAGTTGGGCATACATAAAAACCAACTCCAGTGAAATTGGGCGAAATCGATTCGTTTTTCTATAAAGCCTAAAAGTCTATCCAAATTTAGGGCCATGTCGCTCTTTACATTTCAAATTTGTAAAAAGTTAATTTTTTAACATTGGATTCTCTTTTGTAGAACGTATTTTGTAGGCATAGCACTACCTTTTGCGACGCACGCTACGCATTTTGATAAGGTAGAGTCGTAAAGTTATATTTGAGCAGGTGGTTCTTAGCAAGCCTAATAAAATAAATGTGCGTAGATTTTATCGCTCACATGAGAACTTTTTGTAACAATTCTACACATCTGGCGACATGTAAAAAAATATTAGAGGTTGATGAACTTTACTCTAGATTAGGGACAAAATATAAAAGTGGCGCTAAAACGAAATTATGGCATGGGTGTTTTTTGATGGCACACCACAATTACAAAAATTAAGTCCCTCATAATAATATGATGCGAAGAGTAACACAAAGCCACAACTGAATTTTTTTGCCAACCGTGTGTTGATGGTTGCACATAGGATTGGGTACACGGCAATTTTCCGTAGAGTAAACTGACACTATGGGGTAAAGAGACACAGTAATGGTAACCCTGACTAATTAGGATGATTTTTGGATTGGATTTGTGCATATTATGGTTGTAGTTATAAATTGTCTGTTAAAAGTACTCTATGAATTTGGTTATTTTTACCACTAGTATTTGTTAACTGGACCAACTAATGGGTAAATCTTATGTAAAGGTTGAGAAGTATTTTTTCAAAAAAAAAAAATATAAAAATTCAAATCAAGTGTGGAATCTTTATTGGTAATTTGAAAGGACATTTTATGGCATTTATTTTTTGAAAATGATGTTGAGTCTCTTTAGAGGTGGCAAGAGTGAGTTGTATTTTCGTGGGCAATTGTGTGAAGAAAACTTTAAAAATAAGGTTTACAAAAGTAGTTCTCATTCGTTTGGGGAGAGCCTGGCCTTAAATAGTTCGGTTTTACTTTCAACAATTGCAGCAAACCTTTCTGAAGAGGGTTGTCACGGACCCGAAATCATGATAAAAGCAGTGTGCAGCCACGAAAATCAATGTCACTTTGCCATTTTGTTAAACACTTGTCTTCTATTTAAATATAGAAGCAAAGGGTCTTGAGACGGCTAATCCCTGTTCAATGTGAAAATAATTAAATTCTAATGTTGGCAACTGTATGGACATGAGCGTTCGATGAGAAACGGGAAGATCCGCTCTTTTCGACCAAAAGTTTGTTCAGTGATGAGGCTTATTTCTGGCTTAACGGTAAAGTCAATAAACAAAATTGCTGCATTTGGGCCAAAGAGCAACAAGAAGAGGTTCAAGAGGTGCCATTATACCCATATAACCCAGAGAAAGTTTATAAGCTGGTGGAATCATCGGTGCATATTTTCTTAAAAATAATGATGGCCGGACCGATATGATATCTATCTTTATGCTACCTGAAATTAAAGCCCGTAATCTTGACGACATTTGGTTTCAACAGGGTGGTGCCACTTGCCATACAGTTGCTCAAACAGTGGATCTATTTAGAGGTCATTTCGAAAAGCAGCTAATTTCACGTTTTGGACAGGTGAGTTGGCCGCCTAGATCGAGTGATATCACACCCTTTGACATTTTTCTTTGGGATTACGTAAAGTCCAAAGTCTATGCTGACAAACCAGCTACGATTCAAGTTTGGAAAGCCATCATTACACGTGTCATTAAAGCCATACCAGTCGAAATGCTCGAACGAGTCATCCAAAATTGGAACCTCAGAATGGAAACCCTGAGGCGTAGTTGTGCCCAACATTTGAAGGAAATTATATTCAAAAAATAAATGCCATAAAATGTCCTTTCAAATTACCAATAAAGATTCTACACTTGATTAAAATTTTTATATTTTTGTTGTCCTGAAAAAATAGTTCTAGATGGATATTTGGTTAACTGACCGAAATAAAAAACGTTGTTTTATGTATTTTTTTTTATTCAACCATTGGATAATATTAATTCTGTTATTTGAATTATCAGCAGCTTTATGTAATAGTTTATTATTACTCTAATAAAGATTGTATCGACAAGTGGAACGCTATCAAAATCAATTTTGGTTTTAAAGTGTCAGAAGCAATAAAACCCAAAACTGTTTAGGATATATTATTAAAGTAAAGTAATTTGAATTTTTTTGAAATTGATTGGTGCTGTGCTGCGCCATGCAGCTTCTTGAGCTAATCTAACGAATTTTTCAAGTTGGTCCTCGCTTTCTGCGGGGGTTTTTAATGATACGTTCAAGTCCACTTTATATATCAAATGTGTTCGAAAGTGTATCCAGTTAGTAGCTCTGTTGGTTAGCATTAATATTTCCGGTTTAAGTATGATTTCTTCGCTTACATTCATAATAACTTTTGTGGTCAGAAGACAAATTATCACTGTCAAGTATTTGTATAAAAAGTCGATTAAGTCGGGAAGTTTTTGCGGATAATGTAAATATCTTTGTTCCATCAATTCGAATATGGACTTTTAAAATAACTTGAGCAAATAAAGTTTTGCACTGGTAACACCCTTTATAATAAACTTATTTAAGGATATGAATATTTTCAAAAAATATTTAAATATTTAAAAAAAACCAGTGTTATAAGGAAGGACCAGAAGTCTTAAATGGTAAAAAAATTGAAAAACTATCGAGCGAGTGGGCATAATAAGCAGCGTAGTTTGCTAGGTGTATGGCTCCCTCGTATTGAATCCCTCCGTTCCTATCCAACCAAATAACCAACTTCCTCTTCTTGTTAAATGTTTATTGCCTTTTTTGGGTTGTGTATATTTTCTTCGTTGTAGTTTATCGATCACATGAATAGATAGAGTCTTTTAATATTTTAAAAGGTTAGCTCAGGAGCCATTTTTAAACTTAGCTCATGATTATAATTTCTTGCAACGTGTGCCGCGAAATTTCACTACCCAGATCAAAAATGCAACTACCAACTCTATATCGCCTTTTGCATTTTTGTGTTTTAATATTCCAATTTATTCTGCATTTTTTTACTCGTATACATAATCACCATTTTTTTTTTTTGGTACGAGTATTAACATGAGTTATTTCCAAAAAGTGTTACAAAACAAATCAAATAATGTGCCCTCACTGAAAACATGTAAAATGTTTCCCCAACGTTATGTCCTGCTTCATACAAGGTACATGCCCTATTCTCCCTTAATGTTTTGCATACGCATAGCTATTGCGAAATTTGTAAAATTGTCATTCAGTTGTTACAACCGACGCAGTAGTTGTATAGAACAGCAAAAAAATTAATTAACAGACTGCACAGCTATAAAAAAAATTATTAAATGAATTATGTTCAACGACATTTTATTACTGCATACCATGCGGGATTACGAGTGACATTTGCAAATGCTATAACATACTTTGGGGATATGGAGTAAGTAAATAAAATGGCAGATGACAAATTACACTAGACAACAAGTACAGGCACTTCAAATTTTAAGACTTTGAACTTTCAAATAGAAATGTGTTTTTCCCCCTTTACCGTAGAATTGAGTTTGTATTAAATTCTTAAATACTCGTATATAGCCCTGGTTTGCTTTTGCCGTTTGTCCACTAAAAACAAACGCGGTCAAACGTATTAAGCTAGGAAACTGAAATCAAACAGGATGATGGGTTTATGCCAAAAGCTTAACGCGATTTTAAATGGGCGATATTGGCAATAGGGTTTAAATTTTCCCCTTTAAGAGACCAAGGGTACCTCGGAAACAGTACATTTTGTGGTCAACGTATCAGCATTATTGTGGAACTATCATGAATTTAATACACAGAGAACAGATTCGTTGTAACAACCGAATTTATTCGCCAACCGACTGATTGAGTTTGTAAACCTTTATTGTTTCCATCACTAATATGTTGGTACAGAATATTGGTGGGTGCTCTGCAGTTGTCAGTAAATAGAACTGAGAGTATCGGTAGAAGCGTAAAAGTATCGGGCCCTTTACAATCGTTTTTGTCAAGTTTTCATATATATAGGGTTATCCATCTAAAGGTATCTTTTCAGAACAAAAAAAAATATAAAAATTCACATCAAGTGTGTAATCTTTATTGGTAATTTGAAAGGACATTTTATGGCATTTATTTTTTGGATATAATTTTCTTCAAATGTTGGCAACTGTATTATGGAAATGAGCGTTTGGTGAGAAACGGGAAGATACGCTGTTTCGACTAAAAATTTATTCAGCAATAGTACTTTTTATATGGAATTTAAAATTTTTAAATTTAAAACTGCTTTAGCTTTGTTTAACTGAAATATTTAAAAAAAACGCTTACGTTTTTTTAAATTATTTTTTTCCCCATTAAATAAATCTCATATTATTTTGAATTTATTTTTAGCAACTTAACCCAATTCTAATAAATAATTTTGGGGATCATAGTATAATTGTGTGTGATCATACTATGGTTGTAGGGAACATGACATGATTGCGCGTGAATCATACTATGGTTATGAGGATCATACTATGGTTGTATGTGAAACATACTATGGTTGTGAGGACCATAATATTGTTGTGGATATCATAGTAAGGTTGAGTGTGAATCATACTATGGTTGTGGGGATCATAGTATGGTTAGGTGTGAATCATACTATGGTTGTGAGGATCATAGTATGGTTGTGAGGATCAAAGTATGGTTGTATTTGAATCATACTATTGTTGTGAGGATCATAATATTGTTGTACCAACCGATATACCCAACAATAGTATGATGCTCTTCGAATATTGTTATCCCAACCATACTTTTTTTCTGCGTGTATTTGAATTTTATATTTTTTTTTGTTTGGAAAAATCACCTCCGGATGGATCACGTTATATATGCGTCGCCGTGTTATGCCAGTTAGCGCACAATTTTTCAGTGGCGGGTCTCCAGCTTGTAAATGCCGACAAATTTACGAGTAAGAGATTTATCTCTAAGCCATGTAAAAACTTCTCTATTAAAAGTGCACATCTCACTGATTTCAAAGAAGTTCCCACTGATTCTTTATGGAATGCTTAAGCGCCCATATCTTTTTTCAAAGAAATGGCGGAGAAAATAAGGATATATTTCTACGGCGAAAATTGGGTTTATTAAAAATACAAATTTTAACATTTTTGGGTAATACCATTTTGTTACAATGTGTTTTTAGAAAAAGTAATGCCAAAGTCTCCTGTTTAGACAGCTAAATATTTTTTAGTATAACATTGGTATGACTGATACTCAATACCTTGATCAAATTAACCATCTAGTGGTACGACGAATTAAATATTTATTATGATAGAAAACATGGGTAATGGCGTTGGCAACGGAAATTTTTCTATAGCATAAAATTGTTCGTAGCCTCAATCGATTCAACGAACTGAGCTTTTCTATTGCTAGTTAATTGAGATATACCAAATCTCTTAAAAAGGGGCATTTCTGCTAAACATTTCGGATATTGTGGCCCAAAAACGCTCCCTAAGATCCTAAGAAACTTTAATAAATAAACATCTTCTATATGATTACACGCAGAGCAAAGATTCGTTGCCCCAACCGAATTTGTTTGTCAACCGAATGTTTGAGGTTACACGTACTATCAACTTTCCATCAGTACAGCCGAATGCTAGTTGATGTACTGAAATACTCAGCAAATGAAATTCATAATATCAGTTGAAGAGATAAAGTACTTATAGTAACCTGAAGTATTTCAATTTTTGTTTTAAAAAAGAAATCAAAAGTCCAATTTAAAAAAATTATTGGATGAAAGAAACAAGTTACATTGTCCAATTTCGGGATACATTGATATACAAGGGGCCCCTTGGCTAGCGGAGGAAAATGTATTTTAATTTACTATTCGACGATATGATCTTCAGGGAAACCCTTAAATTCCCCAGTAATAAAATTTTTTATTGATTATTTTTATAATCCTTGAAACAATTTAATTGTAAAAATAAAAAAAAAAAAATGTTTCTAAGATGCACTCGATTTTAAGTTATTAGAGCTAAATAATTTGTTGTCATTACCATTTATTGGTTGCCTCGAACAGTTTCATACAAAACTATTAGTTGCCATAATCCAACAGCGAAAATTTTTAATTTTATTCGGTTAATGTAACCAAATAGTATGTTGTTTGTATTATAATATTGTGACGTAGCAATCACCTTATAATACGTCCAACTGAATTTCCATCATGATTATTAAGTTTTGGTAACTGGAACTGAAAATCTTCTCATCAAACAGAAATTTTGTAGCTCGGACCGATTTTAAACTGACTTTTTTTAGTGTGCCTTCTACGTCAATTAAATTTCATTACTATTCAATATATGTGACAGCGCATAGAAAAAGGGACCTGAGGGTAAAAAAATCAATTTTCATTTTTTTTCTTTTTTTGATGTGGACAACATCTGAGCATCGAATGAGACCGATCCCATGCCCCAAAAGTGTTCCCTCTCAGAAATATGCGCGTTTCATGAAAGTGAAGTCGACGATTCTAGGCGCAAATAGAAAGGGACCTTATCTAAAAAATGGTTCTCCTGAACAAAACTAATTTTAACCTTAGGTCCTTTTCTATTTTGCGCGTCACATATGCATATACTACTTAACATCTTAAGTCCCACAACATCCCACTAAGGAACAACGGGGAACTTCTGTCAACTATTTTACTCACTGACCCCGGCCTACTGTTTCAGGCCAGGTCCGACGGAATAATGCATTTTTTAGAAAATTTTTTACATGGCTTAAAGATAAATCTCTTACGCGTAAAGTCGATGGCATTTACGAGGTGGATGTTCTTACTCGGGTTGAACCAGGGTTAACTGGCATGATAGTCGTTTCCAAAATATGCTTAAATTGTTGGCCATTAATCAACTTTCACTACAAATGTAATTATCGATTTAGTTTAAAGATTGGCCTAAAAATGGGGTTGGACTCATGGAATAAAGCGGGCCAAAAAAGTCGAGCAATATTGAATATTATATTGATATTCGGCAGTGCCGAAGCTTTTACCATACCCTCCAAAATGAATTACGGTTAAACTTTAATATTTTGTCAAGAGGCGTGGCATCAACATTTTTTCTATCACGGTGTGTTTCTTTCCATACCAACTACTATCATCATATTGGTTTTTATTCACAGGCTATAGCATTTTGAAGTTCAGGTTTGTATGGACGGGGCCTCGCCCTTTTGTCCAATTTTAACATATTTTTTTTTTTAATATGAAAATATTTTTTTTTAAATGTAGAAAACACATATCACTTCACATATCATCACAACTACCATCGTCTTATACCTCTCTCTTTCACAAATTTTTAGTTAGCAACTTTTCAAAAGTGTATTTCGCAAAGGAAAATGCAGAAAATCTCAACGCTTCACCCTAATAAAACAAATCGTAAATTGGCCTGACAATTCATCAGTCACTTGTAGAAATCACAACGCAGTCATTTAATTGAATTGTCAGAGGTGGCCATGCGTACGTACATGGTAAGTTCAGCTTCATAATCTACATACGACTGATTGTTGAAACATTTCGATGCTGGTATGAAGTGCCGCAAAGGATTCTCAGTTAGGAAATCATAAAATCTGGTCAATTTCTGTAGACGATTTTATCTAAAATTTCAATGATGCGGTCATGCTGTTGCTTGGCTTTCTGCTTCTGTTGCTGTCGGTTCCAATGTATCCAAATTCAATTTTAAATCATTCGAATGTTGAGCGATTAAATCCGCCTACAAAGCACGATTACGGTTAAGATTCCTGAAAACTTAAAAAATAACTTGTTTTTGGCTGTGTAAATTTTCATGGATCTAAATCTAACAATATTAGAGCCTTATTTCAAAATATTTAATTCAAACCACTGTTCGATATTAGTTTGGAATTTTTCTTGCCTTTAATTGACGAAAGAAATTTAAAAGATGTCCTAAGATTTTAGTGCCTATAACGAAAATCTAAATTTAATGTAGACTTTTTATTTCTACATGGTGGAGGGTAATAACTTTACGAAGTTACCTTTAATTTCAAACAACAAACTGACACTCTGTGATGACTCGTGTTATTGCCAAATTCGCATTAGTTACAATCTGTCAAAATGGTAACATGCGATAGGCTGAATATTGACAATTATGATTGATGATGCTGAACGACAAACCTTTTATTACATTATTTGTCCGTACATGACAAAATAATATGTACATACAGTCACGGACAAAAAAATAGGGGCAATTACGAATTTTACACCAATTTCTAAATTTTGGACAAATTGCTATATTGCTATTGTAAAAATTTTTGCTTGGGGTTATTGTGATTGCGAAGATTGTTGTAATTTTATGTTCTCGGTTTTGTTTTAGTGATTACCCCTGATTATGAACGACGAAGTCAGTTCGAAATATTGGGTTATTTAAAATAAAATAAATTACAAAAGCACCAACATCTTAATCCTAACAATAACTAAACAAAAAATAAAAAAATGGGAAGAAATTTTAAAAATATTAATCTGGCAACGCCTTACAACTTAAGACAATATGCTACATCACCTAGAGTGAGAAATATCAACCGTAGGTGACGACAAATGCAAATTTTTATAATAACTAATTATAGTTTACAAGAAAAAAAAATTAGCCCCGAAAAGCCAATTAAACACCGTAAGGGACTTTTTTTTTAAATATATCCTACTCATAAAGTATTTTATCCCAAAAATATCGTTCGGGCTATGCGTGGTAGGACAAAGGGTGTACTTTAAGGATAAATAACAACCTCAACTTTTGATTCCAAAAAAAAACATTGAATTATAAAAACCTTTTGTGTGCAATGCGTTACAAGCCAATTATATGTTTTTTTTTTGAAAGCTAGGCCGTGAAGATAACTACATTAAGTTGCTGTCTACTCAGAACACTTTTTAGTCCTCTGGATCTGTTGAAACTGAGTTAGGCGCCAAAACTTTTACTATAACTGTGAGCCTGCCATTAACAAAAAATATTTAATTAACGTCGAAATGTCCCAAAGTTAAAATAGGACATCGACAAAATCGCGTATAATTGGCAAATACATATACAAATTTTTAACACCCCATATTTGGAAAAAAAATGCGACACGCCTCTAATCAAAAAAAAAATTAAGACGAATCCAAAATAAATTTATTTAGTAATGATGAACAAACATTGACTAGTCAGCCTAAAAATAAAATGTTTGCTCCTGCTACTCAACAAAAACCGATAAGCATGGTAAACATAATATTATGGTTCAGAAGTCCTTTCCTAGAAATGAAATATGGTCAATATAATGCATTAAGGAAAACATGGACACAACTATTTACAACCATATCCTAAGCGATGTGCTGCTGCCCTGTTCAGATCGCAAAATCCAAAAAAAATTAACAGGACAAGGATTCAAATTACACTACAGATCTGTAAAAAAATGGTTTCAGAGTAAAATCTGAAATCCCATGTCCTGCAAAACTACCTGATCTTAACCCTATAAAATATTTTTAGAAATAAGTCAAGGAAATATTTCACTATTAAAATTAAGGAACAAGGATAAATTATAGGGAAAACAATGAATATGCTAGGTATTCTATTCTGTAAAGGATTTTGCAGTATTTCGTGGCATAATGCCACCAATATGCAAACTGTTTTACAAAAGAGTGGTTACATTACTAAATATTAGCTCTTAAGAAAAAGTTCATAGATAATTTCACATTTTTAGTCCCTTCAAAATAAATACCTTTTATAACTTTTTTGAGTATTTTTTTTAGTTTTATAAGTGAAAAATTCCTAGATTTTGTTGTACAGGGTGTTTTTTTCAGCTATGTGGTTTTCAAGAAGAAACAAAAAGCATGTAATTTAATGTTATGGCCAAGAATTTAGTTTTTTTATAAAGATAAAAGTTTGCCATTATGTTTTAAAAAGGGTTGTTTGAAAAATGATGAAATTACAGCCGAGAGGCCCAATTTTCGACCTCTTTTTGCAGCGTTTGGGGCCGTATGTCAGCAATAACTTGAAAAATGTTCTCATCCAAGGCATCAATCGTGTCGGCCTTATCTGGGTAGACAAGCGACTGCACATAACCCCACAAAAATTGTTCAGCGGTGATAAATCGCACGATCTTGGAAGCCACGCCACAGGCCCACGACGCGAGATAATGCACTCACGAAAAGCTTCCTTTAATAAATTGAGTGTTTCGTTGGCTGTATGGCATGCAGCGCCATCTTGTTGGAATCAAAGGTCGTTCACACATCAACATCCTCCAATTCAGGCACGAAAAAGTCAATAATCATGACTCTATAGCGTTCCTCATTGACTGTAACCTTATGGCAGGCTTCATTTTTGAAGAAATATGGACTAATGATTCCCACTGCCTATACAGCACACCAAAAAGGCACTGTTTGAGGGTATCACTGCGTCTCAATAAAACCTTGTGGATTTTCATCCATTCAACTAAAAGTGAGCTTCATCGCTTAACAAAGTTTTCTTGTAAAAATCAGGATCCGTGGCCATATTGTTGTGGCTCCATTTACCACAATATGCAAACGTTGTTCCAAAGTAAGTCTATTCTTAAAAATTGGCAAACCAAACTGAGCATAAATCAAGTGACAGCTGTCAAAAAGATCAGCTCCGAAAAACGTAGCTAGGTTGAAAATCACACGTCTAAGAAAACACCCTTTAATAACAAATATTTAATTATTCATTTTTTTCATTTCTTCCAAAATATCTTTAAGATACCGTATTTTTTATCCGTGACTGTATAGGAACAAAAAGTGAGGAAATGCATGAATTTTATTGAACGATTATTAATTTATTGATTGACATATACAAGGGATTGCAAGGGTCGATGTCCTGGCAAACGAACAATAGAAGAAACACCCCGAAAAGTAAAGAGCCGGAAAAGAAAATCATCGCAAGGCAGATGCTTATAAAGAAGATAGAACACATGGACAAAACGATGTTAGAGAAAAAAAAAAACCTATGAATCATTTATATCAAAAACCTCCTTGATTAAAGAATGAGAAAATATTAACTTTACATAACTAGCGAGATAGGACAATGATATTTATTAGAGTGGCATTTTCTGTCCCTCAAAAAGCAATACATGCTGTCGAATTAATTATTGTATTTCTCGTATTTCTGCCGGGACAGATAAATTGACAACAAAATAAAATATTTGGCAAGAATTTACAAGTTTTCATTCAAAGCACAAGCACCGATAGATTGGATAACCGACATCATTCACTTTCTTTTATCCATATGATTCAACTTCTTCTCTAACCAAGAAATTTACTGCCTGATTAAACTATTTAATAGTTTCCTATCAACCTCATCCCGCACTTCATGGCAAATAATGCGCCAATAAACCAAAATATTTACTTTTCGGTAAACACAACTTAATTGATAACAAACAGCACGCCGCAAGGATAACAGATTCAATTACTAATAAAACAATCAAAGTGATAGTAAAAAACCTTGTGACATATGTTAAATTTCCCACGTGGTGCGAGTATTTAAGTTTTGATTTAAATTAAACTGCGATTAATTTTAAATTTATCTATGGATGAGCGGGACTTTTATTAGTTAGTCTCTTTTGTGGATAGACTCACCTATTCACGGGGTTTTAAAAACCATTTCTTTAAAGAACTCTTTGTGTGAAAATGTATGATCATTTATTACCCTACTGGGTAAGACCGAACTGTTTTAAGTTTTATCAACTTTAACAGTTTTTTTTTTGATTTTTATTGAATTGCTTTTTACAAAATAGTAATTTGAAAACAAAAATCAGAGATAACAATGATTTTTGATTTTTATTTAATTATTCCAAAAATACCATTTTTTTCTGATTAAAATTTTATTTCTCTAACGTTAACAGTGATTGATAAATTTTATTTATTAAAGTCAGTCAGTGGTTTTTATTTGTAAAAGGTATCAAATAAAAATGAGTCGGTGACATTTATTTATAAAATCCCTAAATAAAAATCATTCAATATAAAAGACATTTGGTTTACTTCACCTAAGAGCCCATTGGAGACCAAAGGATATACTATATTAGGGTGGGTTGATTAAAAAATCACCCAAGTGACAAGGAAAATCGTATTCTACGTATCAAAATAAGGAACTTTGGCCGAAGAACCATACCTCAAAAACGAATTCTGATGACCCAACTTTTGACCCGTAGGTTCCCACTTTGACCCATTAAGAGTGCCCATGTATCGAGTCCAAATGTATGGCCGACCCCCACTAAATTTGGGGGTACCCACCCATGCCACATCCACTGGAATCCCCTGGGGTGTTCCTCTTACAAAAAATTACCATTTTTGGCTCTTTGCATGAATAAACCAGCGAAATGCCTATGTTTTTTTTTTCTTTTTTTCGAGTTTATTTTTCTCTTTAGAAATGTATTTAGACAGAACTTATGTAACTGAAAAAAATAATTTTACTTAGTAATAAAAAAGAAAATATTAAGAGTTGTATTTTGATGTCTGTTTTGCTTTAAAGTATGGGTCAAAAGTCCGGACATCAGAATTCGTTTTAGAGGTATGGTTTCTCAGACAAAGTTTCTTTTTTTGATCCCTAGAATACGATTTTCTTGTCACCTGAGCGATTTTTTGCCTCCGTAGAAATCGACATGCCCTAATATATTTACTCGTATATGTGACAGCGCATAGAGAAAGGAACCTAAGAGTAAAAAAAATCAATTTTCATTTTTTTTTCTTTTTTTGATGTGGACAACATCTGAGCATCGAATGAGACCACTCTTATGCCCTACAAGTGTTCCCTCCCAGAGATATGCGCGTTTTATGAAAGTGAAGTCGACGATTCTAAGTGCAAATTGAACCTAATCTTAAAATGGCTCTCCTGAACAAATCTTTTCATCAACTTTTCACTTTTTTTTTGATGTGGACAACATCTGAGCATCGAATGAGACCGATCCCATGCTCCAAAAGTGTTCCCTCCCAGAGATATGCGCGTTTTTTGAAAGTGAATTCGACGATTCTAAGCGCAAATAGAAAGAGACCTAATCTTTAAAATGGTCTCCTGAACAAAACTGGTTTTTAACCTTCGGTTCCTTTCTATTTTGCGCGTCACATATACATTCACCATCAGCTCATCAAAAGTAATGGAGGGGAATAAAAAAGGGAAAAAGGGGTCAAAATTTGCTATTAAGGGATAAAAATGTTCAATAAAGGACAAAACTAATATAACCAAATAACAATTTAACAAAAAGAATGGTGCAACAAATGTCTAGAGGGAAAAAGGGACATAAAAAGGACCAAAAGGGTGCAAAAATTTTGAACTAGAAATAAATACTGTGCAGAAAGTCTAATATATCAAAAGTGAATCAATACTGAAAGCATAGGCAGAAACTTTTTGGAAATTGTGTTAAGGTGAAAATGCGTTGGAAAGGAGACTTGAGGGCCTAAACCGGAAAAAAAGAGAAAAGTGAATGAAAATGGTGGAAAAAGGATCAAAAATGGAACAAAATGGAAAAGATAAAAAAAATTGGAAAAGATTTTAGTCAATTAGTTATTATTGGAACAGACAAAAAGTGAAATATGGGAAAAATTAAGATCAAAAAAGAAAACTTCGAAATCGTTCCAAGAGAGTGGATGGCAACATCTAGGGAGACTGAAAAAAAGTAGATAGCGCACTAAAACGGAATAAAAATGTCTCCAAAAAGGAAAAATTAAGAACAAAATATATTTAAATCCACTTTACATAAACAGGACAAAGAAAACTTTTCGATTTTTAATCGAATCGTGTTAAATAAAAATGTTATTTTAACTTGTTTCCCCTTTCGACAGCTTTTTTATCCCGTTTTGGTCCCTTAACGCAATGGTGACAGCCTTAACACAGTTTCCAAATAGTTTCTCTCTTTGTCTTATCGTTAATTGAGTTTTGATATTTCCTTTACTCTCTGCATCCCCCTTTTCCCCTTATAGTCATTTGTTGCAACATCCCGCAATCAAATTTGTATTTGGCAATTTTTAAGTTTGTTCCTCTTTTCAGCTTTTTATCCCATTAAAACACTTTTTGGCTAGTTTTTCCCATGTTGCATTTGCCTCGATTACTTTTGCTGAGCTTTTCGAAAATGAATATATCCTTTAGTCTCCAATGGCTCTATTAGTGAATTAAATAAAATTCACCGACAGACTTTTATTATTGACTTTTATAAATAAAAGTCAGTGACTGGTTTTTAAGATTTTATTAAATAAAAGTCACTGACTTAAATAACATAAATAAAAATATCCGACTGACTTTTAAAAATAAAAGTTATTAATATCTGCTTTCGTAAAAAAAATAAAAATCATAAATAATTGTTATCTGTGGAGTAATAAAAACCAGTCAAAAATGATAGTTATTTGTGGAAAAATTAAATTTAAACCAAAAATAATTGTCATATTTTGATTTTTAAGTATTATAATTTTTTTTTATCCACAACAAAAAACTTTTTGTCAAATTTAATGCTCGATGAAAAATACATCCAGTAGTGTACTTCATTCAGCTGTGTACATCATAGTAAAATGTTATTTTCGGTCCCTCGTACGAAAACCGCAAAAAGCATTTGTATTCTACATACGTTTTGGCCAAATCCGTTTCATGACCTTGTCACATTTAAGCCAAATCCGTCTGAGCGGCTGGTTAACACGATAACTCCCCAAAGAAGTTAGAAAATTTTTTTAAATTTTGCACTTCTAAATATTTTTTCAAAACTGCATATGGGTTTGAAATGGGCATTATTTATCATACGATCTCCTAAGAATCATAAGTTAAAAAATATGGTAAAAGCAACAATATATTGTTGTTCACATAATTATCTAAAGGCTTTGTAAAATAAAATAATATATTATGATCATCACAACAATAGTTAGGTTCACACACAACCGTACAATGATCCCCACATCACTATTATGGTCCTGACAACAATATAATTTTTCACAAACAACCATGCTATAATCCCCACAACCATATATTATTTTCACTAAACCAGACTATAATCTCCAAAACCATATTATGACCCTTATAAATATAGTATGTTTAACATACAACTATAGTATGATCCTCACAACCGTAGTAAGTTTCACACAAAACCATATTATGATCCCAAACATTTTTTGTAAGGAATGGGTTTGGTTGTTGTTCAACAAAAGAGATTTAAAATTAAATTATGTAAAAATACTTTAAACCCATAATACTCGTAATAGGAGTGATTTATTTATCAGTCAAAAAAAATTATTAATTAAAAATATTTTAGTTATACTAATCCAGTAGGTTGTTTTGAAAAAATTGAATTCACACATATAAAGTACTATTAATGCGTAAGATTCGTAACAATAACATTGTCAAAGTAAAATAAAATTACGATTTTGCCGGTATAATTGCAGCAATCATATTATTGTTAACATAAAATTAAAAAAAAACAATACTTTTATACCGCCACCATATTTTCATTTTTAAATTTAGCAAAAATACTATTGTTACATTTCAACAATATTAATATTACCGCAATCATAATATTTTCAAAATGAAATTCAAAAACAATACTATGGTTGCGACGACCATACTATTATTGCAGAGAACATACTATTGTTGTCATTACCACATAGTAACCATATTTCTCTGCATGTACTAGGCTAAAGCTTTTATACTCTCCGCCATGAATTACGTTTTAGTACGGCATTGACAGGATTGGGTATATGGTCGTTGAAGGTTGGTCCACGTTTGACAGAACTACATTATTGGGACCCGATGGAACCATCAGTAAAGCAAATTTTATTGATTTTAAGAACCCATAGGTCATAAGGAGCCGATTGATTCGAGCTTTTAATTAAGACAAATCATACAAATTAAAGAATATTAAGATTAGCGAGGAAATTTCACAGTTTCTAAGCAACCATATAACCTATAGGTGGAATCCTCAAACATAGTCGAATCGTATAATTAATGTATTTTTCGGATGCGTGACGAAAATGTTTGTTGCTTTTAAATTTTCTTGTGTCCATAGTTTAAGAAACCCTATGGACAAGAGTGCAAAATGTCCCCAAATCCTTAAAATAGGTTCATACTATTACTTGTGAAAAAATTTCACTGTTTCTGGATTTTCATATGACTCCTAGAATTACCGAACGATTTGTTGGCTCCCAGAGCACTCCCATAGCTCAAGGCCTCCAATTCAGCCAAATCGTAAAATTTATTTCATATTTAGATTTTTCATTTAATAACACTGTTTCTGAGTACACATGTGTCCATAGTCGAAAGGACCAATTTGTCGGCAACCTAGGGACCTTAGACCCATGGGTCAAGGACTTAAACTTAATCGATTAGTAAAATGAATTTGATATTTGGATGAAATTTTTGGGTGATGAAATTTTAATGTTTTATAATACCCATATAACTTTAGTCCACAGTTGAAGATTTTTGGATCCCAAGCGCCCAATGGGGCCGTTGCGAATTCCAAATTGGCAGAATTATTAAATATAGGTTAATATTTAGATTAGAAAATTTCACTGTTTTCGGATCGCCCTGTCCCTGTAAATTTTGGGATAGTTTTTGGGCCCCAGGGCCGATAGGTGTGGTCTATGGGACCTGGACAAGTCCTTGTTTTTAGCCAAATGCCTTACTTAGTATCTTCATAAAACTTCACTTCTTCTAAGTACCCAAATGCCTTTGCTCGAAGGGACCAATTTTTCGGCGCTTTAGCAACCATACTCCTATATGTCAAGGTCTTAAATGGCTTCGAATCGTAAAATTAATGAGATATTCTGACATCATATCATATAAAACATAGCTTAGAGATAATAGTTGAGAATACAAACTGAGGGTTCTTTTGGCTTTTGTTGTTGAAACCTGAGTGAGGCATTCATTTTAAGATTTTTAGCCTTAAAACTACTTAGTAGGGACATAAATACTGTTACAACATTAAACACGCCCATTTCAATAGTAGAACTGAACATACCCCGTTAATGTCATATGGGTTTTGAAAGCTAACCTCAATAGCGTTAGTCTGTAACGGGATTTTAAAATTGTTTTAACTTTCATCATGGAGTGGTCAGATAATGAGAACCGTATCGCTGTAATAGCGCTTTTCAAGTATGAAATGAAAAAAAGGCAATATTTTCAAAACGCCCGGCCACTAGAGATTAGCCGCATGTTCGTCTACCGATGCATAAAACTGTTTGAAGAGACTAGAGATGTAAAAGGCCGCCACCGGTCGGGCCGCCCACTCTCTGCTCGAACATCGCATGTCATCAAAGCCGTTAAACCAAGAATTCACAGAAATCCGCTCCGAAAACAGAAAATCATGGCCCGTGAGATGAATATCACGCAAAAGTCCATGAGTCGAATCATTAGAAAAGACTTGGGACTTGGGGCTTTCAAACGACGTACCGGACATTTATTGACTGCAGCTTTAAAAAAAATTGGATTGAAAAATGCAAACGTCTTTTAGTGAAGTACGCTGATAACTTGCACAGAAAAATTTTGTTCACCGATGAAAAAGTTTTACCGTTCAGGAAAAATTTAACAAGATGAGTGTATGCGCGGTCATCTAATGAAGCATCTTCACTGATCCCAAGGGTGGAAAAGGGTCATCACCCAGCTTCAGTCATGGTTTGGTGGGGTGTCTCTTACGATGGGGTCACTGACCTGCATTTCTGCGAACAAGAAGTCAAAACATCGGCCAAAGTTTACCAAGAAACCGTTTTGGAAGCTGTTGTAAAGCCTCTTAACAATTCCCTGTTCCAAAACCAGCCATGGACTTTCCAGCAGGATTCTGCGCCGGCCCATAAGGCTAAAACGTCCCAGGCCTGGCTTCGAAACAATTTGCCAGCGTTCATTTCCTCTGAACCCATTGGATTACAAATTGTGAACAGTTTTAGAGGACAAGGTTTGTCACAAAAGATACCCCAACATTGGATCTCCTAAGACTGCTTTGGGTCGAGCTGTGACCAATCTTCCAATGGACGAGGTTCGCGCAGCTATTGACGATTGGCCAGTGCTACTTAAGGCGTGTGTAAAGGCAAAAGGCGGACATTTCGAATAAGTAGATTCTTTTTGGATACAATATACATCAATAAATATATTAGAAAATATTTGGTCCAAAAACATTCAGTACTTTTTATTTTACAGCATAAAACGTGTGTAATAGTATTTATGTCCCTACTAAGTATACTCGTTTTTGTAACAGGGTGAATTGATCAAAGATTACTGATAAATTGTCTAGTGTTGTATATACTAGAACACAAGCAATAGACATTTCCCTCCTTGTCTGCTACCTGTTCTAAAATGAACTTTCAATTATAAAAGCACACAAGTCGGAAATAATTAGGCCTTTCCGGCTTTCTGTTTAATTGAAAAAAAAAACAAATATTTTCTTGAAAAATGAGGGCAACACGTGGATAACTTAGATTATCAAGTAGTTGCTGCCAAAAAAAAAATATATTAATTGGTAGCCCGCATTCAGGCGTTTCCCGCAAAACGCAGTAATAAGTGCCACGCAACTGAGAAAAATGAAACGAAAAGCGAACATAAATTGTTCACACATTTAAACTGAATTACAGGTAAATTATAGTCATTTTCGCGAAAAGAGCAAAATGTAGTATACCTTTTTTAACAAACGACGAAATTAATTTGTTGACATTGCGGCACAGACGAACGAAGGAACGATGTTTGAACGGCAGGACTTTTTAACGTCCGTAATAAATTGGAAAATATAACGCCTTTTTTTACTCACTCTCTTTGTCGCGCGTGCTCTCTCTCTCTCTGACGCTAAATAAATAACTGTAATTAACACTTTATCGTATAGTTTGAGATAAAACTTTTAAATGTTTTCAAAGTTTATGCAGCAATACTAATACAAGACGGGAGAGGGCGGCATTGCAGCAGCAGCACGATTTAGAGTGTTTAGGATTAAAACAACAACAAAAAACTGTAGCATGTCTCGTTTATTCTTTCATGTTTCCTTACTTTTTGTTCTATTCAAAACATCAGACATAAAATGCGAAAATGCTTGAATTTATGTTAAAATAACTTGCACACGCGACATAAGTCGCGGCGGGGGCAAGGCACGGGGCCAACAAAGAGCAAACTAAAAATTACATGGTGTTGACACGCAAATTCATGTCGAATATCGCACAACGACACCGGAAACGGAATAACGAAATGTTGTTTAACGAAACGAATGTTGTTCAGCGAACTACTCTGCATATGTACACAAATACATTTGTACGGAGGGGAAGGATGCGAGGTCTGTGTAAATAAGCCTCGTTAGTGAATTTCTTAACGTAGGTAAGGCCTCAACGGCTGGATGAGGGAAACGTAACGTACCGAACTGTAGCATGTCTCGTATCATTCATGTAGCCTAACGTGGTGAAATTTCATTTTAGTTGAAATTAAAAAGTCCACATTTTCATTTGTTCCATTTTTTAATATTAACTGCCTTTGTGTTGTGTTCCTAATGTTTCATAAGATAAGGCGAAAATCGTGGTTATAACAGTTTTTTCTGGACTTTTTTATTTACAGGGAAATCGCAAATTTTTTCATTTCCCGGGTATTCCTGGGAAATCGCTAAATGGATATATATTATGAAAATTTTGCTTTTATGAAATCAATTTTATTAAAAAATATCTCTAAAGCTTCACAATTGAGGTCAAAAACATACTAGTTTAATTGATAAAAACTTAATAGAATATAAAAAAACTGAGATCAACACATAAAAATTCTTTTATTTTATAAGTGTTATATCTAGAAATATTTTTTCAAAATAAAAAAATACAAAAATTTATATCAAGTGTGAAATCTTTAAAGTTTATTCGAAAGGACATTTTAGGCTAATATTTTTTGAATAAAATTTCCTTCAAAGTATGGCCACAACAACGCCCCAGGGTGTCCATTCTGAGGGTCCAAGGGTTGAATGAATCATTCGAACATTTCGACCGGTATGGCGTTAACGACACGCGTAATGTTAGCTTCCAAAACCAGAATTATAGCTGGTTTGTCAAAAAAAAATTTGAACTTTACATAGCCTAAAGAAAAAAGTCTAAAGGTGTGATATCACACGATCTAGGCGGCCAACTTAACGGTCCAAAACGAAAAATTACCTTTTAATAGATCTATTGTTTAAGCAGCTGTATGGCAAGTGGCACAGCCCTGTTGAAACCAAGTGTCGTCAAGATTATGGGCTTCAATTTCAGGTAGCATAAAGATCTATATCATGGCGCGATAGCGAGCACCATTCACGGTTACGTTCCGGCCATCATCATTTTTGAAAAAATATGCACCGGTGACTCAACCAGCTTATAAACCGCACCAAACCGTGGTCTTTTCTGGGTATAATGGTACCTCTAGAACCTCTTCTTGTTGCTCTTCAGCCCAAATACGGCATTTTTGTTTATTGACTTTGCCGTTGAGCCAATTTGTCACAATAGATACCCCAACATTGGATCTCTTAAGACTGCTTTGGTTCGAGCTGTGGCCAATTTTCCAGTGGACGAGGTTCGTGCAGCTATTGACGATTGGCCAGCGCGACTTAAGGCGTTTGTAAAGGCAAAAGGCGGACATTTTGAATAAGTAGATTCTTTTTGGATACAATATACATCAATAAATATATTCAAAAATAGTTGATTCAAAAACATTCAGTACTTTTTATTTTATAGCATAAAACGTGTGTAACAGTATTTAAGTCCCTACTAAGTATTACTTTTTGTTCTGAAAAAATACCTCTATATGGATCACCTTACATGACTAAGTTTTTTTTCTGACTTAGAAAATATTTCTTTAAAACGCTTAAAGCGTTAATAGACTCGTCCGAAAGTATGTCTCTAAATTTGGAAACAAACTGTCCTGTTACAGAAAATATTCTTTCACTTCCTTCCTTCAAAATACTTGAGTTCCTCCTTAATGAAATATTGTAAAATATTTCGCTGAATGCACAAATTTGCATTATCAATTGCTGCGTTCAATGCTTTTTCAAAAGATGTTTCTTCTGAACCTATGCTAATAAGTTCTCCTATATTAATAAGTTCAACCTCTTCAATATTATAAGAAGTCCCAAAAAGCTCCAAAATTGCTGCGTTTTAAGAAGTGTATAAAAATATACTTTTTTCGTTATTTTTGTTGAAATAATCAGAATCTTTTAGATATTTCATCAATGTTTATATTTTTTTCTCTTCTCTCATTAAAAAAAGCCACTAACTTGACTCTCTCTAACAAGCTTTTTCATTATGTTTGGTCCGTCGGTGGTAGTGGAGAAAATGTCCTTATAAAATTCTATTCTGTTCAACACGTTTCTAGCAAGTCTTCAAGTTCTATAGCTACGTCCTAAACTCGCATATAGGTCATGCCCAAATTAAAAAATTTGTCATCTCCAAATACGCATACGTTGAGATACCTTCTGTTCTTTAGGTTGCTCCATTCATCCTTTGTTAGACTGCAGTAGCACCAGGTCTTTTCGTAAAAAATTTCCATAATTCAATTAATTTTCCATTTTGAAAATAGAAACAATAGAAACATAAATCTAGGTTTCTGATACGAGAATTAGAAAAAATTTCCCGCAAAATCGGGAAATAAAAAACCGGATTTCCCTAGTGGTTTTATTCGGTCAGGTTGAATATCTTATAACCGTAGATTAGCTATTAAAATACAAAAATTAAAACTAGCATATATAAAGTCCCTATTTTCGCTTGTTTTAATATGAAGGGCCGTGTTTTTGCGTCTATGATAACGTTACGATTTGATTTTGAAAATATTTCAATATTTGTATTCGTTACTAATTTTGAATTTTAGGGATTCAAAGTAAAATGTTATGTTTTATCCATATGATCTATATTTACTAGTGCACGCTTCTTGTGACCATTATAACTCCTTAAGGGACACTGGGATCGCAGAGTCAACCAGAACTTTTAAATAAAATCATATTGTTGTCTAGTAAATCAATTTGTTGTAGTAAAATCAATTTGTTGTCTAGTAAAACTTGATTTAATTGTGGTACAAATTGTTCTCTCATTTTGACTAAATGTTAGGTAGATTTAAAAAATACATTTTTTGGCAACAAGAACCGAAAGGAGCAGTAACAGCTTTTGAAAGCATTAAGTATTTCGTAGCTAAGGATCCATGTTTAAAACATGCTTTACCGCAAAGAAATTGTCATAAGATAAGAATAAGAAAAAAAATATTTTTTCCGTGACTTTTCCAAGTTTCCTCGTAGTAATATGGAAATCAACACTGCTTCCCTTAAGTACTGTTAATAGACTACGGTCAAATTTTGATAGATTTCCGTCAATGTTTGTGCTAATTAGCTGTTTAAAACATGCAACCTCGTTGATTTTGTTAAAAGTGGAAAAAAGTAAATTTTGAGTGCTCATTAAACATTATTTTTTGCGGTAAAAAACCGTCAATCAAACCAAGAAAAAGCTTAATAAATACTCTGCACCATCGATTTCAATGGTAAAAAAGTGGATTACTGACTTTTGTTGTGGTCGCTTAAGTACAAAAGACGTTGAACTTTCTGTGCTGCCAATAGAGTGTTGGCCGGTATGGTGTTGGCCGGTCGAAAAGTTTCACGATCGGTTTGGTCTAAGAAAGCTGTCTGCAAGATGTCTGCCGCGTTTGCTCTCGATTGATGATGAACGTAATCGTGTGACAACTTCAAAAGATTGTTTGAACATTTTTGACGGAAATTCCAATGAGTTTTTGCGGCATTTTGTAACAGTGGATAAAACATGCATCTAATTCAACACTCCGCAGACCAAGCAACAGTCTGTACAATGGGTTTCTGCGGGTAAAACGGCTCTTTAGAAGTCCAAGGTGACTTTGTCGGCCAATAAGATGATGACAACAGTTTTTTAGGATACACGCGGTATATTCCGCATAGACTACCTTCAGAAGGAGATAATAATAAACGGCGAATATTATGCCAACTTATTGGAACGATTAAGGAAGAATTTAAAAAAAAAAACAAGTAAAAAATGTTAAGTTTGGCTTTGCCGAACTTTGGATACCCTTCACCAGATTCCTAAATAAAACCAAATTTGGTGCGGAAGTGTGTTCTATATAGAAATCTTTATGTGCAAAATTTCATTTCGATAGGTCAAGCTTGTGGTGAGTTATCGTCATATTATTTCTCAAAGCCCATGAGACCGTTTGAGTGGGAGGTACCAGTGGGACTTTTCCGATCTCAACATAATTTGGCGCAAAAGTCTGTTCTATATAGTAATCTTTATGCCGTCTCGATAGGTCAAGTGTGTGGTGAGTTATTGTCATATTATTTTTCAAGGCCCATGAGACTGTTAGTGTGGGAGGTACCAGTAGGACTTTTCCGATTTCAACCGAATTCAGCGTAGAAGTGTGTTGTATTTAGAAATATTTATGCCTAAAATTTTAATACGATAGGTCAAGTTTGTAGTGAGTTATAGTCATATTATTTCTCAAGGCCGTTTGTATGGGAGGTACAAGAAATGGTGGCCCAATCTAACCTTTTTTACATAGATGATATAGAGATTATTATTTGCAAAATTTCAGTGATTTTTCTCAAGAAACTGGACGGATATTTCCAAATAAAAAACTAATTTTTATGAGGTAGTGTCGGTTGAGGGTCTCCAACACCAACGTCCCGTAGAGCTATATAGCCCATTTTCAATACCAACCATGCTAGGTTAACTACACATGTTTGTGCCAAACGGACAGACGGACAGCCGGACAATATGGCTAGATCGTCTTAGAATTTTACGAGGATCAAGAATATATATACTTTGTTGGGTCTGCGATGGTTATTTCAAGGTGTTACAGACAGAATGACAAAACTAATATACCCTCCATTGTATGGTGGAGGGTATAACAACCCCATATGGCCAAGAAAAAAGTTGTTTTTCATCAAGATAAAAAACTGTATCTTATTCGTAAAGTTAGAGAATTATTAATATGCCCTCGCACAATCATGCGTCAGTAGGCAACTAAAGCTTAAACATATGATCTGGTATGGTATATGGGCCCTTTATGCACATTCCCTTAATTTAGCCAGAACTTTAAAATAACTCTTCATTTTAAATCATAGCAAAATTTGCTTTAGTTTGAATAACCATCCGAGTATGTTGATATTGAACACATGTTTTAATAATGCGAGACGGTTTTTGGGCCACACGAGCCAAAAAGTCCAGCAACTGTGCTCTTTTTTGAAGAACTAGACACGTCCCAACTAATAGTACCCATTTTTAACATTGTTTGTCTACAAAAAATTGATTTATTCAGCAAATGTGTAAAAAAGTGTATTTCATCCGAGGTGCTTGAAGTCCCTTAAAGATAAACTTTTTTTCACCCTTTTCCAATAAAGCCCATTGTAAATTACAATCCCAAACAGCTTACATACCCAGCTTATAAGCTCTAGCACTGACAATTTGCGACAGCGATTTCGTAGGCTGGTACAGAAGTGGACGACACTGCTAACACAGGAGGTTACTTGCACAAAATCGAAGCGCTTGTAATTCGAATTTGATGGCGGCTAAACCCCTTTTAGAGTTGACAGCAGCCATTGAAGTACGTAAGTAGATGCAATATGAAAAAAACTTCGCAATGAAGGGCTGGTTTGAAACTACTGTTTACTGAGTTTAAAGTTGTTTTTTTATGTAGTTCTAATGACCATTTTTTCGAACTTAACGCAGCACTCAAAAATAGATTGATGCCAATAAAAAATGAAGCTGACGTTGCGGATCGTATTCGTTGACGACTTACGCAATAAGACATTTTGCTGTATGCTTTGAACCTACTGCCATATGATATTGTTCTGAATCGAGAATTAAAGTGCAACTACTATAGACAACGCCGTGAGTTCAATAAATTACATTTCAGCATTGGAAATATTTTTTAAAATCCTTATTTTGCTTCTTAGTTATGCCAACAAACAAACAAATGGCCTTTCGACCGGACCAGTTCTCGAGATAACGCATTCACCGAATTTGCCTTTTAGTAAATCGAGTGTAGCGCATGCTGTGTGGCTAGTGGCACCGCACCGTCTTGTTGAAACCACATATCGGCGATGTCAAGCTCAAACAATTATGGCCAAAAATAATTTTCTAACATGACATGATAGCCATCTCCATTGACAGTTACATGACGATTGTGTTCGTCGACGAAAAAATACGGCCCAATCACACCTCCGCACACTGGTCCCAAAGGCACTTTTTTTGTTCAAAATTCGCTACAGCCTACAAATGTGAACCGATTTCGAAATTTTTTTTTGGTCTGCGCTCTTGACAAAATTTACTATCGATCTGTGGGAGCCGATTTTTTAAAATCGGTCCAGTAAAGTCCGTAGTTAATGTCAAAGTTGCTGAAAATTTCACTTTTTACCTTCAGCGGCCGCTACAAATCGCAATAGTTGAGCGATTTCAAAAATTTTTTTTGCACGTAATTCCTTGTAATAGCAAAAGATCCCGCTAGGACGATTTTGGAAAAAAGGATTTTCAAAACATAATTTTTAAGGAAAGTCCTTGAAAAATGTACTTTTGTTAAAAATTTGGTCAAAACTGTTATTCTTGACCGATTAAAATAAAAAAAATTGTATGGCTATTATGGTAATACGTACTATTAATTAGTTTAGTGAGATTTCTAAAACATATTTTTTTTACATGCAAAAATTACTTGAAAATGGTGAAAAAAATAGTTGTTAAAACTGCTCTACAGGGCGAACCAATTGTCCGATTTTAAAGTGCTGTACATGTTTTTATTTGTGGCAGCATTCTCTACAATCAATTCATTAGAATCTTTACTAAAAAACTTACATAAATGCAAAATTTTCATCAATCATTGATCATGTTTCATATATGAAACATGAGATGCGTATTTCCCAACTCTGTGTGCAGCGCAAACTAATGAAAAAAATTCTAACCTTAAGATAATTTAAATATTAACTAATTTGAGTGGAAAGTGCGAGTTTAAATGTATAAAAGCGAGTTTCACTCTCGGCACTTAAATGGCAGTGATCACTTAAAGTACTAAATGGAAAATTACCAAAACGTAGCATTGAAATAATCTATTAGTTTTGTTTGAATTCCTAAACTGAATTGATGATTAAATTAAATTAAATGTAATTAAAATGGTGAAGATGGTTAATTTAAATTCCATTTAGTAGTCGTTCAAAAACAACTTAAAAAGAACTGTTGTTCATATCTAAATTGTTCGTGCAATATGATAAAACTTTGAAAAAGCTGTCAAATAGGAATTTCTGAAATTGATTCAAAAAATTGTCCATAACGTGTTAGATGTAATTTGGTCGCAGCCCTGTATATTGTGTATAAATATATATTCGGGAGTGAAAATTAATTCTAAAAGTATAAAATAGAACTAAGTTACTTTAAAAACATCAAATATGGATAGTTTCTGTATAGAACATAGTGTATTATCAAATATACTCCTGCAACGAAAGGATATAAAAGTTGACCGTCTCATGTACTATATTAGAAGGAATTTTGAAATGAACAATGAAAAAGCTGAAATCATTCAAGATAAACTGGAGTCTACTTTTATAGCAACATTCAAGACAAAATTAGCAAATGTAGTATACAATGAAAAGGTATTTATAGATAAAAACAAGTCTTGGCTATCGAAAAACTTTGTTGTCCATTTTAATAAACTTAAAAACGCGGGAGGCCTTTAATCGAATATGAAAAAAGTTCGAGGGTAACCAAATGTCGAAAATTGCAGCCAATTACCAGTTCTTACTCTTTCGAGGAGATAAAAGATGCTTTTTATAAAAATTTGATAGAATCTGGAAAAGGTCATTTAATAGAACAAATTGAAAACGTTTTAAATAATGTGCCTCATGCATCAGATATTACACATTTCACTGAAGATGAATCATTGGCTTTGATGGAAGATCTCAAATTGTCCAAGTGGCAGTACAATACTATACGGTTTAAGATACAAGAAAAAAACGCAAATGTTTTGGTATCTTATAAGAGCCTAGTTACTGCGAAAGAAAGGTGTTATCCTACGGCAAATAGTATACACATTAGTGAAAAAGGGGCTAGTATAGATTTACAAGGCATATTAAACCACACAGCCGAACGAATTTTTCAAATACCACAGTTAGTAACTAAAGCTCTGCATGGAAGACATCGTGTGATGTTAACTTATAAGTGGGGATGCGATGGGGCATCTGACCAAAGTCAATATAAGCAAACATTTGAAGATGGAAGTATTTCAGATGAGACTATTTTCATGGTATCTGTTGTACCGCTAACTTTAGAGTATCAGAATGGAGAACATCGTGAACTTATTTGGTCCAATCCTGAACCATGCTCCACTAGGTACTGCAGACCGATCAGTTTTGAATACATAAAAGAAACTGAAGAGAATATAGTTTCAGTGGTCAACTCAATTAGAAATGAAATTAAGTTGCTTTCGCCCACTTATATTAATACTCAGTATGGCAAAATAAAGGTTCATCACATCCTAAATCTGACTATGGTAGACGGAAAGGTGTGCACAGCTTTAACAGGAACTGCCTCGCATGCCACATGTTTCATTTGCGGAGCAACCCCTTCTGAAATGAATAATGTCGAAAAGTTAGCTCAAAAAATTGAAGTTGAAGCAAATATGCAGTATGGAGTCTCTCCTCTACATGCAAAATTAAGGTTTATGGACAACATTCTTCACATTGGGTATAGATTACCTTTTTGTAAGTGGCAAGCAAGAACTCTGGAAGAAAAACAACAATTGTGCGAAACAAAACAGCGAATTCAACAGCAATTTAAAGAAAAGACTGGACTTTTGATTGATTATCCTAAACAAGGATGTGGAAACTCAAATGATGGCAATACGGCTAGAAGATTTTTTCGTGACCCTAAGCTCACAGCTGAAATTACTGGCGTCAATGAAATATTAATAAGAAGATTTGGCGTCATACTACAATCTCTTTCGAGTGGTAGAGACATTGATCCCGATAAATTTAATTCATATGCTAAAGAAACAACTGATATATACATTCAACTTTATGGGTGGTACTATATGCCTTCAGCAGTGCACAAAATTCTTTTTCATGGCGCCAAAATAGTTAGTAAATTTTTGATTCCAATAGGAAACTTATCCGAAGAAGCCCAAGAATCCAGAAACAAAGACTTTAAATATTATCGTAATTTTAATACCCGAAAATGTAATAGAGTTAAAACAAACACTGATCTACTTCATAAGTTGCTACCATCTTCTGATCCTAAAATTTCTAATATGCGACATTTCAAAAACAATTCAAAACAAATGATTGACAATGAAGTAGAACAAGTTTTAAGAACTCAATAGTAATATTCATTGTACTTAATGGAAATATATAACAAATATTAAGAATTTCAAATTTTTGTAGTATGAACTGAAATTATTATTTTAATATAATAAATATGATTTATGTATTTTACTTTTAAATCAATTTATACGTTGACTATTTCGCACTTTCCACTCAAATTAGTTAATATTTAAATTATCTTAAGGTTAGAATTTTTTTCATTAGTTTGCGCTGCACATAGAGTTGGGAAATACGCATCTCATGTTTCATATATGAAACATGATCAATGATTGATGAAAATTTTGCATTTATGTAAGTTTTTTACTAAAGATTCTAATGAATTGATTGTAGAGAATGCTGCCACAAATAAAAACATGTATAGCACTTTAAAATCGGACAATTGGTTCGCCCTGTAGAGCAGTTTTAACAACTATTTTTTTCACCATTTTCAAGTAATTTTTGCATGTAAAAAAAAATATGTTTTAGAAATCTCACTAAACTAATTAATAGTACGTATTACCATAATAGCCATACAATTTTTTTTATTTTAATCGGTCAAGAATAACAGTTTTGACCAAATTTTTAACAAAAGTACATTTTTCAAGGACTTTCCTTAAAAATTATGTTTTGAAAATCCTTTTTTCCAAAATCGTCCTAGCGGGATCTTTTGCTATTACAACAAGGAATTACGTGCAAAAAAAATTTTTGAAATCGCTCAACTATTGCGATTTGTAGCGGCCGCTGAAGGTAAAAAGTGAAATTTTCAGCAACTTTGACATTAACTACGGACTTTACTGGACCGATTTTAAAAAATCGGCTCCCACAGATCGATAGCAAATTTTGTCAAGAGCGCAGACCAAAAAAAAATTTCGAAATCGGTTCACATTTGTAGGCTGTAGCGAATTTTGAACAAAAAAAGTGCCTTTGGGACCAGTGTGCTCCGGCATGAAAGCCTCATCAAACAGTAATTGTTTGCGAATGCAATTGTGTCTCTTGAACCACATGTGTGTTTGTTGCTGTTCAATAACTCATATTTTGTTTATTGACAAAACCACTCAGTCAGAAATAAACTTCATCTCTGAAGATGCTTTATCGATAAAGTTCTGGATTTTCGTGAAACTTTGCCAGAGCCACCGACTCAGAATTTGGTATTAATTTTTAATGATTTGCAAACGTTGCTCGTAAGTGCACTGAACCATGATGAAGATGTTGACTTCGGCTAACGTTTTAAAATCATTAGAAATGTTTGAGGGTGCAAAAGTACGAAATTGTCGTGTCCCTATTGGAAAACCCGTATTAGCCATATACGTCTGTGCGGTTGGTACCCAAGATAAATTATAAAAAAAAGTTACTGGTCGTTTTTAAACATTGCTTGTCGTACTATTGCTATAACAGCCTGCGGTACTTAAAATGAACCATATTGTCACACCCTTTCTGGTACCTCCCACACAAATGTACCATTTAGCATACTTTATTTTTCAAATATTTTCAATACCCAGCAAAAAATATGAAAGTTCTTCTGCCTTTATACAATTTCAAAGGACGCACATGGATATTGCGACCTCCAAAAGTCTTATTAAATGAAAATACGCGGAAGTTAGTTTTATCCACATGATTTCTTTACGAAATAAGAGACTTAGGTGATTGTAGTAAATTCGCAAAAGAACGACTCTCGTAGGCCCTGGTTATTTTATATGGGCCAAGGAAATTTCTACTTTGCAACTCTATACCATAGAAAATAAGTTAAAAAGTGTTAAATATTGCTTCGTTTTTTCCTAATTGTCTTAATCGGACGTTTTAAGTAAAATCGTAGGAGTATAGAGAAAAGGCATGGCTACTACATGGTCACGGTAATAATAATATGTTCTCAGCAATAAAAGTATGTTCGTCGCAACCATATCATTGTTAACTGAATTTTGTTTTGACAATAGTATAATTGCTGCAATATTAATATTGTTGAAATGTAACAGTATTATTGTTGCCAAATTTAAAAATGAAAATATGGTTATAGCAACAATATAAATATGGTTGGTGCGACAAAATATTGTGTTTTGAGTCTTATGTTTACAATGATATGATTACGGCAATCATACTGTATGATTATAATTTTTCTTCATTTAAATATGTTTTTTAGAACAAATGTTATTGGTACAGATCTAATGCAATAATAGTACTTTTTTATCGAAATTAAAATGTTTTAAACAAGCTGCTTTGGCTTTTTGTTAAACTGAAATATTTTTAATAAAAACGCTTACGTTTATTTTATTTTTTCTGTTTTGAAATAAATCACTCCTATTATTTTGAATTTAATGTATTTTTGAATAATTTTCGTAATTCAAATCTATTGTTGACAACTTAAACCAATTCTTATAAATAATATTGGGGATCAAATCTATTGTCTACAACATGAACAAATTCTTATAAATTATATTGGGGATCCTAGTGTAATTGTGTGTGATCATACTATGATTGTAGGGATCATAACGTGAATCATACTATGGCTGTGAAGATCATACTACGGTTGTATGTGAAACAAACTATGGTTGTAAGGATCATACTATGGTTGTGGAGATTATAGTATGGTTTAGTGTGAATTATACTATGGTTGTGGAGATTATAGTATGGTTTAGTGTGAATTATACTATGGCTGTGGGGATCATAGTGTGGTTATGTGTGAATCTTACTATTGTTGTGAGGATCATAGTATGGTTGTATTTGAATCATACTATTGTTGTGAGGATCATTATATTGTTGTACCACAACCATATATCCAACAATAGTATTATCCTCTTCGAATATTGTCACCACAACCATTTTTTTTCTGCGTGCAATCTCTCACTTTTTCGAAAAAGTGAAGAAAAATGAAAAAAAATGTTGTCCAATTAATTTCAGTTGGGGTTATCGTTTTTTAATGAAATGTTTTTTAAAAATGTTGTTTTCAGATAAGAATGCTTTTCTAAATTATTAGTATAGATGTCTTAAATAAAACCAGAATATTTTCAAGACAAATCGACCGTTTCGTTCTTTTTTAAAAAAAAAAAAAAATCGACGCCAAAATCGACACAGAGGGGCGTTTTGAATATTAAATTTGTTTCTACCGATTATTTTCAAATAACCTACAAAAATGACTGATTTAAAAGTATATACTTTTCTATCACATGTGCAGCCAAGATTTCAAGCTTTGATTTGAAGTATTTTTTGACACATTAGCCCTTAAGTAAATGGATATATTTAGATTTAAAATTCCACTCAACTATACTGAAATAACGTATCATACTCAGCTTTATCTTTAAATTGTAGGCACTATGAAAGCAAAATTTGATGTGATAAATTCGAAGGTAAAACCAAAGTTTTAAAAAAAATGCTCATAAGTCTACTTATTATCGTACGTGAGTGTCCAGGGTATTCGGAAAACCGGCGTTTTGGATTTTTTTCAAAATAGTGTTTTGAAAAATCCGACTGTCGGAAATTTTTTTTAGTAAAAAACGGTTATTAACCATGAATGAAAAATATTTTACCATATTTCTAGACTTTACAGATGCAATAAAATGAATTGCTATGAAAAGAGGTTTGGTTTTTATTTAAAATTACTTATAGACAAATAGCTAAAGTCGTTAGTGGTCGACTACTATATTATTCCCTCTAATTCTGGATGTCTAGAGAAGCCATCTGAAAACTCGTTTTTGAATCCCTTGAACGGGCTACAAGTTTACCATGATTTGAAAAATTAATTCATATTTGAAGTTGTGTGAAATTTTTATTGTTTTTGTTACCAAAAGATCAGATTTTCTATGGTTCGTCAAACAAATTTAGCCAAAGTGCAAAAATATTTTTTTTTTTGGCTTCGTGAGAAAATTTTAAATGGTATTGGAATCCATTTTGGGACCCTAGACTATACAAAAAACGACTATACAAAAAAATGAGCCTAATGATCCAAATCGGTCCAAAATTGGTTGTATGCCTATCGTAATACACTATCCGAATTTAATCGATATCGGAATTGACATTTTTGCTATAAAGCGTGTTTTTATACGTGTGGTTTCAATCTGACCACATTTTTTCGGAGTAGATCTGTTGGACAGCTCTCAATTGATTTACGCTCAGTTTGGTTTGCCATTTCCTAATGAATAGACTTACTCCTGACAACGTTTGCAAATTGTGGTGACTGGGTCCTAAACGAGATAGCAGATACTACTCAAAATTAGTATCTGCTGAAATAATTATAAGTACACTAGCTGGCGAAAATTATGTGTTTTAACCACACCCCTTCGTTTATGTCGTACAGAGAAAAAAATCCATTGGAAATCGGTCCGAACTACAAAAATTCCTTTGGATAAGCACACTGTTTAGGGTATTAAGGGTAAGAAGGTTTGAGCTACAATAATATTACAGTACTCACAGCCAATAAATTGGATGTATTAGCCGAACTAAGTTAACTGTTGTCAGCCACAACCAGTGGTTATGGCAACCAGTAATTGGTGGTGACAACAGATAAGTTATTTGACTTAACAAAACCGCGTTTAGTTAATTGTTGTAAGATAAAATTGTTGGTATTTTTGGTTAAGCTGCGATAAGTAAGACTGGATAGCAAAACCGCAATAGATATTTCATTTTATAACAAAAAATTGCAATTTTATTCGATTCAAAAGACACAGACCAGAAGTACTAGAATTTTCAAAAAAAAATAAGAAAGCAGTTTAAGTTATTTTTGTAACTTATTGATTATTTATGTAAACCGTATACATAAAATTTAACCATCAGTTAGTCTAACTAATAAATGTTCTTGGTAATGCCAATAAAATTCAAAGAGAACTCAAATCCCGCAATCTGTAACAACAACCAATACATGTAGAAATTCAGTACCAATAATCGTGTCATTTTCCTCTACTGAAAATTGCCTTACACTCAGTCAACATTAGGTAGTAATGATGGAATACATGGATAGTACATTCGGCTAACGACAAATTCGGCTAGCAACAAATCTGTTCCCTGTGTGCTTATACTAATACGAAATTTTTAATTTCAAATCTCCTTTTATACTGTTTTTTATTCGGTATGCGCTCCTTTTTCTATATACAAAGAATTGTTACTTACATTTTAGATCTTGTGTTTAGTAAAAATCCAAAATAGCTTCTACTGTTTGAGTAAATTTTGGTATAGTTTCAGCTTCTAACACTTTTGATTAGTTAAATTCAACATAGACAGGTTTTTATATTTTTCCCGGAGTGTATCACTTTAGATTAACATAAACGCCACGCTATTCTAGAACATCACACATATACATATACACTTAAAATAATATTGAATTTTTAGTCAGCACAATATTAATATTATATTTTAATAGAATTTTAAGGAATTCGGGAGAAACATTTAAATCTTATAAATTTAAATCTCGTTATTCATTTTAGAAAATTTTGACCAATTAGCGAGAAATATTATTTTTTTTTTTGCTATAAATCTAAATCTTGCTTTATAAATTTCAAGTTGTTTACATTTAGTACGACTTAATTATTAAGTTTTAATTTATTGTTTTTTTTTTTAAAAAAAAAAGCTTTAATTTTTTACATTTAAAACAAATTTATCTTTCGTACACCGAGTCAAATTTATATAGCGTTCGAATTTTTAAGAATCACCCTTTGTTTTTTTTTTATTTAATAAAATAAGAATTCATTTTATTTTCCAGAAACTTTTAATCACTTCTGTTTTGGACAAATGTTTGAATCACACTTAAAGTTCGTGTAAGTTAACATTTTTCTTTTTTCAACATTAATTTTTCGCACTAAAAACTTATTTTTGTTTTGATTTGTGTTACAACCGACGGATTGCCAACTTCATTCGTTTAAATGTTGCCCGCCAAATTCTCACTGTTGCTTGTGACTTTTCACTGGTACCTTCAGGGCTTCAAAGTCCCTTTGCATCAAACACTTGCATTAATATCTTACAAAAATTCTCACTATTAAATTTTCATTTTTTTAGTTTTATTTTCTTAATATATTTCGTTTCTTTTCATTATTTTCAAGTTAATTTTTTTCTTTTAAAAATATGAATTATTGTAACCATTGTACCGTTTATTTTTGTGCTCTCGAGTTACTAGCGCAGTTCGCCAAAAGTATTCAAAACCGTACGAGATGAAAGCTTAACGTTGACTGAATATGCAGCAGCTTGCTTCAAATTTCACCTTACACTTACTTACAACACAACAAAGCGCACACATACAATCGCACTCATACACATGAAATATCATTATGCTTTTTTTCGAACATACGACAAGTTCAGGCAACGTCAAGCAAAGTAAACGTAAACCAAAAGCAACATTTTAACACACACACAGAACGACAACAAAATCCTAAAAGTAAAACACTTTCCATCATGCAAACACTCTCACACACATGTACACAGTGCCTCGCATACGAGAAGAAAAAGCTGTTGCTTTGCTCCCTTCGGCATGTTGTTGCTGCTGCTGCTGCTGCGAACGCACATAAATCTTGGCACTACTCGAACGAAAACAAAAACTCGGAGACAACTTATTTCACATTGAACGCCATAATGTATGCAACAATTTGTAAGAGTATGAGTGTTATCCTTGTCGGGCTGTCACTGGCATTACTACGAACACAAATACCTCAACATCTGTAACGTTCTCTTGGCCTCTCAGTAACAACATACTCCCTGTATGGTCCAACGGCGGAATACCGGCGCAGCGCATACTGAGAAAGAGAGTCCAGAATTTAAAGTAAAGCAAGTGCAAGCTTTCGAAGCTTTCTCACTCTCAACTGTTCGTAGGCTGCGTGTAGCATACAAAAACACACACCTGTTGGTTGTTATTGCACCGGTAACTATCATAATATTTATACTCTCACCCATAGCTTCTCAGATTTCCATGCTCTCCTTCTTAAGAGCACACACACACGCCACATATTCACCCACAGCAAATGTAGTTCAGTGTTTTAGTGTGTCTTTGGCCACTTGAAAGCTGGCAAGCCAACCATTTTTCTCTGCTCTTTAAAGAGACCCAATGAAACTTAGCGCGTTTCCTTTTTCATTCATGGTTGTGCATTGTCTTCGGTTTCTATTTGCGATTATCATTTTATGCAAGAGTATTAGTGACTGAGTTATGTCTCCAAATGTCCGATATTTATTTTCTGTTGGCTTATGTTGAACTTTAACATGAATTGTGCGAATAAAATTAAAAACAGGGTATTTCAGTGGGGAGATCTTTAATTGCACACTAGGCGTGTTCGATTGGTACTCGCTTATTTAAGGGGTAAGTGGTCGCTAAGACGATACATTTAAAACTTTAGGGAAATTGTTGAAATTACTTTATATATAAGAACTGATTGGCTTTATGCATCATTATCAATCATAATAATCTATCAAAAATCGTTTTACGAGGGCGACCGCAAAACTAACTGGCCTGGCACATTTTCTGGTTTACTAGCAACTTTTTTTTTTAAAGCAATCTTTTATAAGCAATCTGTCAAAATTTCCGAAATATTTATTCATTATTTTCTTTGTAACAGATGATTGAAGTAAACAAGTTTAATAATTTTTAAAAAATGGAAAATAAAGAGTTCGTGCGGCAATTGAACACTTTTATATGAAAGGTTATACGCCACAACTAATCAAAGATGAATTGGATTCTGTTCATGGTGATAATGCACCATTATACTCCACCGTAAAATCCTGGGTTCAACAATTTAAAATGGGTCGTTCCAGTACGGAAGATGAACAACGCTCTGGAAGACCGAAAACTGCTACTACTATTGAAAACATTAGAAAAATATTTAATGAAGTGACTAAAGATAGACGAATAAAGCACAGAGAACTTGCTGATATTGTTAAAATACACGAAAAACAAGTTTGGAGTATTTTACATTATGAACTCCACCGCGTTTGTTGACTTTGCCCCAAAAACTCGTCCGTTGGACCAATTCCGAGGAGCTTTTAGCGATTTAGCAGCGTAATCTAATAGAGTTCTTGGGCTACATCCCAGAATGCAAAGAACAGTCAAAACAATGGATAGAAGCTGGTAAAAGTGGTCCGAAGAAGGCGAAAACTGTTAAGTCAGCAGGAAAAGTAATGGCCACAGAATTTTGGGATGCAAGCACGCAGAAAAAAAGTATGGTTGGGTAACAATATTCGAAGAGGATCATACTTTTGTTGGGTATATGGTTGAGACACAACAATATTATGATCCTCACAACAATAGCATGAGTAACAAATAACCATACTATGATCCCCACAACCATAGTATGATTCACACAACCATACTATGGCCTCCACAACCATACTATGATCCTCACAACAATTCTCACTCAACCTTACTTTTATCTTCACAACCATATTATGATCCTCACAACAATAGTATGTTTCGCATACAACCATAGTATGATCCTCACAACCATAGTATGATTCACACGCAACCGTACTATGATCCCCACAACAATAGTATGATTCACACTCAACCATAGTATGATCCCCAGAACCATACTATGATCCTCACAACCATAGTATTTTTCTCATACAACCATGGTATGATTAGTATTAGCTATTATCCCAACCATAGTATGACTCAAAAATACTTTTAGTTGCTAGCAGTGGTGAATGCTACTTCACCATCTGTAGCCACCAAGTGGTGAACGTGGCTAAACCATGATCATTGGCTTTATACTTAAGTGCAGGCAGATTTTAAATAAACGATAACCATTCGGTAGTCGAGTATTTCGCGAAAAAACACAATAAAAATCCCTTGAACTACCTTCAAATTGTTGTTGTTTTTTATAATGTACAACAACCATGCACTATATCGTGTGTATGTGTTTTATGTCCATAGTCGCAACCATACTGTATGATTGCCGTAATAATGTTATTGGCAACGCAAATTTTAAACAACAATACTTTTGTTGCACCAAACATGTTTATATGGTTGCTACAACCATACTTTCATTTCTAAATTATTATAATACTATTGTTACATTTCAACAATAGTAATATTGTCGCAATCATACTGTTGTCAAAATGAAATTCAAAAAACAATATTATGGTTGCGACGAACATGCTTTTATTGTAGCGAACATATTATTGTTGCGGTGACCATAGTGTAACCATATCTTTTCTCTGCGTGTGGTTAAATTAGACCATATCGGTCCATGTTTTCGTATAACTCCAAAAACAAAGGGACCTGAGGTCCTGCATCTATTAAGCCACAAATTAGACTCCATCGCACTTAAATTTAGCACCAATATTTAACTGTGGTGAAACTGCACCACATAAGTCCATACTTGCCTATAACCCCCACACAAAGGTCCATCCAGATTTAGTAACCTGAAGCTTTTGAAACCACATTCTACTGCGATTCCTACCAAATTTCGCATGAAGCATTACGAGCGACCAACACTCATGTCATGTAAAATTGGTTGTCCAATCCAATGAGTAGCAGAGTGGTGTGGGGTATCTCATAGTCGGCCAAGCCCGTAAGTTACTACTGCTCTTAAAGTAGCATATTACCTTCGATTCTGACTAAATTTCGTTTCAGTGTTACCAGTAACCCAAACACTTCTCTGATGCAACTGGATCAAATTGGTCAATGTTTTTGAATAGCTCCCACATAAGGTTTTTCCCGATTTGAGGTCCTGCATTTGTAGAAGCCACAAATGTCACCCGATCACTACCAAATTGTGCATGGTACGTTATAAGCGTCCGGTTATTAACTCCACAAAAACTGGATTACATATGTCTATGTTTTTATAAACCCCCATACAAAGGACCTACCAGATTTCAGAATCTACAGCTTCAAAATTCCTATATTACAGCCGATTCCTACGAAATTTCACTCGGAGCGTTACGAGTGACCAACACCTATTTCGCGCCACATTGAACCTTATCGGTCATTGTTTTCGAATAGCCGCCACACAAAGGTCCCACCCGATTTAATAGCCAGATTTAATAGCCTGCCGTAGAGCACATTAGTAATGCCCGATCAAGCTTAAATTCTGCCACGCCTAACTTTAATTATACCCTGCGCAACTCTGTGGAACAGGGTATTTTACTTTAGTTTCATGGCTAATGTTTGTAACTACCAATAATATTTAAGCTAGAACCACCTTTAAGTATATCGCTCTACGTATAATCATCTGCTGATTTCACTTTATGATGTCTGTCTGTCCGTCCGTCCATGTAACGATTGTAATTAAACTACACAGGTCGCAGTTGTTGTCCGATTTGGCAGAATAACATGTTTGGATAAAGGACGGACCCTATGCAAAGTGAGGAATATCGGTTTCGATTTAGATATATTTCCATTCTATATGTTCATGAGATCTTTATGTTTTTAGCTCTAGAAGAAACATATTACATCCAATCTTAATGAAACATACTCGTAGCACGATTAAGGTTTTTAGGGCCAAGACACAAGGCTATTGAAATTGAAGAAAATCGATTCAGATTTGGATAAAGCTCCCATATAAATACAGGTTGGAACGCGGAAATTTACTTTTTTGTACTGCAGGCTGTGGCGCTACTGTTGCTCGAAAAGAGTGTAGAGTATGCGTGGCTTATAGCGACTGAAGGGAGATTTGTATTCGTCTACCTTTTAGTTGCCATCATGCGTTGAACACGTGAGGAGGGGTCATTTTGTATTGAAGAGTATTTTTCCAACGCACACTCAATCATTGCAGTGCAGCATGATTTTCCTTTACGATTCTCTGATCCCCCACGCGGACGTGTTCCTGGACGGCAAACAATTATAAATTGACCAGACTTAGCCGCATGCGATTTCTTTCCTTTGGGGTTACCTGAAGTCGTAGGTGTATATAACCGTCCCAACTCCTTGGAAGACCTAATTAACAATATTATGACCAGTCGACATGCTTGTCAAGAGTTCATCAAAACTTTAGAAAACATACGAGGGCGACCGCATAACTAACTGGCCTGGCACATTTTCTGTTTAACTAGCATCTTTTTTTTTGTTTTTAAAAGCACTCTTTTATAAGCCATCTGTTAAAATTTCCGAAATATTTAATGATTATATTCTTTGTTACAGGTGATTGAAGTAAACAAGTTTTTCGTGCGGTAATTAAACACTTTTATATGAAAGGTTATACGCCACAATTAATCAAAGATGAATTGGATTCTGTTCATTGTGATAATGCACCATCATACTCCACCGTGAAATCCTGGGTTCAACAATTTTAAATGGGTCGATCAAGTACGGAAGATGAACAACGCTCTGGAAGACCGAAAACTGCTACTACTATTGAAAACATTAGAAAAATATTTAATGAAGTGACTAAAGATAGACGAATAAAGCTCAGAGAACTTGCTGATATTGTTAAAATACACGAAAAACAAGTTTGGAGTATTTTACATGATGAACTCCACATGAAAAAGCTATCCGCAAGATGGGTGCAGCGTTTGTTGACTTTGCCCCAAAAAATCGTCCGTTGAGCCAATTCCGAGGAGCTTTTAGCGATTTATCAGCGTAATCCAATAGAGTTCTTGCGCCGATTCATAACTGTTGATGAAACATGGATCCATCACTACATCCCAGAATGCAAAGAACAGTCAAAAACAATGGATAGAAGCTGGTAAAAGTGGTCCCAAAAAGGCGAAAACTGTTAAGTCAGCAGGAAAAGTAATTGCCACAGTATTTTGGGATGCAAGGGGTATAATATGTATTGATTATCTTGAGAAAGGAAAAACTTTAAATAGTGAATATTATTGAGCATTATTGGATCGGTAGAGTGCAGAAATCAAGATAAAACGACAGCATTTAGAAAAAAAGTTCTTTTTCATCAAGATAATTCTCATTCACACACTGCATTTTTACCTTAACAAAAACTGGCCGAATTACGATTTGAAATTGCTCCGCATCCACCATATAGTCCAAATTTAGATCCTTCTGATTATTTCTTGTTTCCAAATTTAAAAAAAATTTCTCGGTGGCAAAAAATTTTCGTCCAATAGCGAGGTTATTGCTGAAACTGAGGCATATTTTGAAGGTCTTGAAAAATTTTATTTTTCGGATGGAATTAAAAAACTTGAAAAAAGTTTGATGAAGTGTATTGAGTTGGAAGGAGATCATGTTGAAAAATAAATAATAATAATTCCAAAAAACGGTTCTTTTTATGTTAGGTGTGTGGAATAGCGAAGGTCGATACTTGCCAGATACACTATTTAAAACCATGTAAGTTAAAACTTCCTTTACTGTTAAATAAAGTGTGATCCATCTAGAGGTATTTTTTCAAAGCAAAAAATATATAAAAATTCAAATGTGCAATCATTATTGGTAATTTGATAGGACATTTTATGGCATTTATTTTTTGAAAAGAATTACCATCAAATGTTGGCAACTGTATTATGGAAATGAGCGTTCGGTGAGAAACGGGAAGATCCACTGTATTCGAGCAAAATTTTAATCAGTGATGAGGAACATTTCTGGCTCATCTGCAAAGTCAATAAACAAAATTGCCACATTTGGGCAGGAGAGCAGGACGTGTCATTATACCCAGAGAAAACTACGGATTGGTGCAGTTTATGGCCTAGTAGAATTATCGGTCCATATTTTTCCAAAAAGGTGATGGCCGTAACGTAACCGTGAAAGGTTCCCGCTCTCGCGCCATGATAATGATCTTTTTATGCTATCTGAAATTGAAGCCCGTAATCTTGACGATACTTTGTTGCAACAGGACGGTCCCACTTGCCATACAGCTGCTCAAACAATGGATCTATTGAGAGGTCATTTCGAAAAGCAGCTAATTTCACGTTTTGGACAGGTAAGTTTTGGCCGCCTAGATCGAGTGATATCACACCTTTAGACATTTTTCTTTGGGGTTACGTAAAGTCCAAAGTATCCAAAATTGGACCCTCAGAATGGAAACAATGAGGCGTAGTTGCGGCCAACATTTGAAGGAAATTATATTCAAAAAATAAATGCCTTAAAATGTCCTTTCAAATTACCAATAAAAATTTTGTTCTGAAAAATATCTCTATGGATCGCCCTATATAATTAAAATGTAAAATAAATTTTTACTTTGGTACATACATTTTTTATTTCATTCTCAAATAAGCAAATTATCGCGTTCCGCCCTCTATATTCATCCGATTATGTCTTCAGCTCTAGAAGCCGCATATTACATCCAATCTTGACGAAAACACGTTATGTTTTCGGACCAGGGAAGCATGTATTTTAAATTGAAGATAATCGGTATAGATTTTTATATAGCTCTAATTCATCTATATTCATCCGATTTCGACTTTCAGCTCCAGAAGCCCTAAATTACATCCAATCTAAATGAAATTAAGCACAAGTTATTTTTTTGGATTAAGGATGGATGTTGTTTATAGAAAGAGAAAATTGGCTTAGATTATATCAAAATCTAAGCCAATTTTCTCTTTCTATAAACAACATCCATCCTTAATCCAAAATATGCTCCAACATATACGAGTATATTCATTCGATTTTTCCGGTTTTTACTTTATTAGCCACTTTTTACATCCAATCTTAGTGAAATTTAGCATACGTTTTTTTTAGATCAAGGAAAGATGTTGCCTAAATTGGAGAAAATCAGTTTAGATTTCGATATAGCTCCCACATATATATTTATCCGATTTTTCCGGTTATTACTTTATTGCCCGCATCTTACATTAGATCTTGATGAAATTTTGTTGAGTCAGTTTTTTGGGTTAAGATACAATTTTATTAAAATTTATGAAAACCAATTAAGATTTAGATATAGCTCCCACATAAATGTGCATTAGATTTCTATGTTTTTGCTCTAGATCTTACATCCATACGACATTAGTTTTTAAATCTGGGTAAATTGGGTCCAAAAACAAATTTTCAGTTGGATTTCCAGGAGTGAAGGGTATTATAATGTTGGCCATACCCGACTTTAACTTTTAAGCTAATTTTTTTTTTGGTTTTATACTATTAAGTTTACGTATTACCAATATATTCGAATGCCTTATTTTTACACCTGCTGGGAAACATATCAAAGCACATGCATGTGAATATATCCATCCTCCATATGAAACTATTACTTGTGACTGTATCTTCTCGTATAGCAGCAGCACATTTTTGTTTTTTTGCAAATATCCTACTTTGTCGCAAATCTGTTTAAAAACCATTTGTCGTCTTTAGTTTAGTGCTGATTTGTGTTTTATGATCGCAAAGTGTTCTTCATGTCTGGCTGCCTGTCGTGTCTTGTGTTGTCTGTCCGGCCCTGGCCCCGGCCCGTCAATTTTTGAGAGGATTTTCATAAAATATTTTATGTGCGCTGATTTGAATTAAATTGCTTGTGAATGAAAACGTTTTATTTCTATTGCTTGTATATCGTCTCAACGTTCGTCCGTCCGTCTGTCTGTCATTTATTTATTTGTTAGTTGTGTTATTCATGAGATGCTGCTATGGACGTTTTTATTATATCCCATTATTGCCCGCGTTCGCATCTACCGGGAACGACAACACGTTGTCTGCAAAAGTGTGGCGTGAGTTGTGATTTGTTCTCTTCTTCTTTTTTTCTTTGTATCTCCCATCATATTTTAGTTTTATTATTTGATTACGGGTATCGTTATGTTCAATTCATTGGATGTGTCAAGTCCAGATTTATTAATGCAAATTTACATTTTCAGTCGGTGGCGTAATGGCACTTATAAAAAGTTACACAAAAATAAAAACTATTTAAATTTCTGCGGGTTTTTATAAAATGTGGTGAAAATTAAATGAGAACTGGGATATATTTATATGCCAAGATAATGAAAGAATCGTTGCAAAATTTTAACAGAATGAAATCAAAGACTAGGAAATTATTATGGACTATTTTATGGTAATATTGGACTAGGAGCTTGACTCCGCCCACAGAAAACTCAACTGAAAAAGACCATATCTCAATAAATACTCTGTGGAACAGGGTATTTTAAGTTAGTTTGTAACTACTAGAAATATTTGAGCGAAATCCACTTTTAAGTGAACCGATCGATGTGTAACCGCCTGCTGATTTCATTTCACTATATCTGCCCTTCCGTTCGTGCAATCAAACAACTGGTCTTAATTGTTATCCGATTTTAATTAAGTTTGGCAGAAGTCGTTTTTTGGACCAAGGAAGAAAGCAATTGCAATTTTAGAAAATCGGTTTAGATTTAGTGCCCACCCATATGGTTATGTGATTTTTCTGTTTGTAGCTCTAAAGGTCACATTTGATAAAACTTTATCTGATTAAGTTTTGTGGACGATGGACGGAGGCTACTGAAATTGAAGGAAATCGGTTGAGATTTAAATAAAGCTCCCAACCATATATGTTCATCCGATTTTATGTATTTAACCTAATATGAAGTTTGGCACACATTAGATTTCTGGACAATTGAACTTAAAGAAAATCGGTTCAGATTTAGATATACATATGTGACGCGCAAAATAGAAAGGGACCTAAGGGTAAAAACCAGTTTTGTTTAGGAGAGCCATTTTATAGATTTAAATACGTGTATCCTTGGTGTACCATCACTTTGACAAAACGCGCATATATCTGGGAGGGAAAACTTTTGGGGCATGGGATCTTTCTCATTCGATGCTCAGATGTTGTTCACATCAAAAAAAAAAAAAATAAAAATTGATTTTTTTACCCCTAGGTCCCTTTCTCTATGCGCTGTCACATATAGTTTATCCGATTTTTCTGTTTTTAGCTACAGAAACCACATCTTACAACAAATCATAATAAAATTTATCACAAGTAGGTTTTTTCGGCAAAGGAAGGATGTTATTGAAAATAAAGAAAATCAATTCAGATTAAGATATAGCACCCACAGATATGTTCATCCGATTTTATGTCTTAAGCTCGAGAAGCCCCATAATTTATCTAATAATTCATCAATAACATTTAGCACAAGTACATTATTTGGTCGTGAAATATCTGTTGAGATTTGAATATATCTCCCATACTTATGGTCATCGTATGTTTAATGTTGGCTGGAGAAGCCTCATACTCGTATTACATCTACTTTTAACGAAATTTAGCATAAATCAGTTTTAAGACCAAGCACCAACCAAAGTTATGGAGGTTGAAAAAAAATCGGTTATGATATCTCCATTAATAGTTCTTAGCTCTCACAAATACAGTCATAGGATTTTATGTCTTTAGCTCTAAAAGCCAGATATTAGATCAAATCTTAATGAAAATTGGCACATGTAATAAAGTTCATTGTGCCAAGAACGTACGCTGAAAGAAACGGTTAGGATTCACATATATCTCTCAAATATATGTTCAACTGAAACAATGAAATGTTCTCTCAAATATCAATAAGACACTAGTTTTAAAATCTGGGTAAATTTAGAGTCCGACCAATTTGGTCCTCAAATCAACTTTCAGTTGATTTTTTTAATATCCCGAAGTTCTGGCTAGTAAGCCATGTCCGATCTAAGCTTTTTTCCCAAGTTTTTAATTATTAAAAATAATAATAAAATATGTAATTAGTTGCCAAATAGCCTCTATGTAGCCACTTTGTCACTAAGGCGTTTATTTATCACCATTGTTAAGTACTTTTTCCAAAAAAATTATAAAAAAATAATAATATTTTATAGGGTCTTTGCAGAAATGCACTTTTGAGTTGACGTAGAGTTGAAAAAATTGACTCAAATCGTGAAGAGGAAAATATTGTTTTAGAACATTACCATTCTACAAAATTGATATCGTAGGCATTGAAGGCTTATTCGTCCAACTTATTTTGTACATTTAAACCAATTTAGGATTCGGAACTGAATATACAGACTCTTTATCTATAGACTGTCGAGTAGTTAAAAACCAGGAAATTTCATAACGCATTAAAAGAAGACATATTTTTCTCCTAACTTCATTGAGTCAAAAGTTTTTATACCGATTTTCTCTTTTAATTTTTTTATTAAACGGTGACGGTTGAGAGACAAAAAGTGCTTAGACGGGACTAGAATTTAGTTCTTTTAGTCACTTACTGGGATTGTTATGACGTTTGCAGTTCAAAAATGTAAAAAATGGGTTGAAACCTTGAACACGTTTCTTCATTCTTGTTTATGAAGCGTCGAAGGTCTGCGTGTAAGAAATAGCACCGGGTTGAAGAAACTTGTCGCTACACCTGGTCTATCAATCCATTATATAATATCATAACCAAATTGTTAGGGGATAAAAATGTGTTATTTCAATCATGGGTTTTGGGTATCCAAATTTTAATTATATTTTTATTATAGCCTCACAGACAAAAAAATGTAAGCAAAAGATCAGTTCATGACTTTTTTAGTCATATGAGCCATGTCCGTATGTAAGGCTGGTTCGCACGGTAACTCTCGAAAGAAGCTACCAATCGTTTTTTTTTTAATTTTGCACATCGTATTATTTTCCAAATTGATTGAAAATGTAATATCTTCCATTCTATTTGCACGATCTCACTAAATAACTTTAGTGGAGTACAAGATAAATTTGGTGAAAGAGAATTGCATTCTTGGTCTGGCGAAGTGCTCGAAAACAGTGATGAAATGGTCAATAATACTGAAAGAAAAGGCTTAACTCAACTCACTCACTCGTAATCTGGAAAAAACCCAGAAATTCTCGATATGGCGAAATGCTCGAAAACATTGATGAAATGGTCAATTATACTGAAAAAAAGTTAAACACAGCTCACTCGTAATCTGGAAAAATCCTATTGAAAAAATAACTCTAGTTTGATCACTCTCGTCGACACGGCCCATTCTGAAATCTACAATGCAATGCACCATTCTGCTTACTTTTGGTTTTCGTATAATATCTTAAATGTTGTTCATACGATCTAACTCAAAACCAATTCAAAGAAAAGAGTTATAAAGTTAATGCAAATAAGTGGATTCCTAGCTATGGCCCTTATGGTACCTCCCACACAAATGACGCTTTTTCAGTGTAGATGAGAACCCACACAACTTGTCTTCTAGTGAAAGAAATGTGCTTATATTAAGAACTTTATAAAATTGTTACAACGGTTTTAATCACTCGTACGAAAAGAGTGGATGACACACCTCATTGTCGTACCTCCAGTGCAAATGACCATTCCGATCACTTTTGGTATTTGTCTAAAAACTTTAATACGATTATTCTGAAAATTTCTTATTAAATGGAGAAAGGATGAGTAAGTATATGGTTTATTCGGAGCCTCTGCCACGCACCCTCGTGTATCTCCCACACCAACTTCCCCCACATAACCCACATAACTTTTCCCTAATGCATACATTTCGCTTGAATGGTGTATTCTGCAATATGTTTATTTCATCGTTGTAAGCGCATAAGGCAACAGGGGATGCCACGCCTCATTTTTAGTACCTCTCACACAAACAACCGTTTACGAGATTTCAATGAAATCGGTATGGTACACTTCAGACAATGGCATACAGAACGTAGGAAAATATACAGTCCTTATATTTGTGAGGCTTTATTTAAGTCGAATCAACCAACTGAAGCTTTTTTACTTGTTTTATTAAATGTTTCTACAATTGTATGCTGGATTACCGGGTGCAATATAAGTCTCTGTAAAAAAGGCAAATCATTCATTCCCTTTTAAGATTTGCTTAAGTTCGGGCCCGGAAACACTGGTCCAAAAAAACGCACTTTCCTACCAAAAATAAAAACAATGGAATTTTGTCACATATCAAAATATTCCATTAATATGACCTATACTCTCAAGTTGATGAATTGACACCAAAATTTCGGTGCAAATCCAAGTATACACCTAGTCCATAGGTAACTTTTGGCACCGGATCACGAGCTATAGCGGATCACATATTTTCCACTGCTCAATAATATTATATCCTTACCAGCCGACACACAGAAAATCGTAATAAATCCAAATTCTCTAACAAATCTAATTTTAGACTTACGAGTAACCTCAGATTCCATAAACTTGTCGCCACAAATTTAATTTTATTCTTAAATTAACATTTAGTTAAATTTTGGCACCGGAACACTGACCGTGGTGGATCAAATTTCTTCCACTGCTTAAAAATAGTTAAATTTGCTTAAATTTTCTTCAAAATTCCATAAATTTAAAATGCGTACCCAATTATCCTGGTGGCCATAAAACAGTCACTTCTAAAGATTCGTGCTCATTCCAATATTGGAATATATTTTAGATTTTACTACAAGTAATTCCCCTTTATACTAGCATTGTCATATTTAGCTGAAACAAAGATTTAGACACAATCCTTTAAAAAGAAACTACTCTTCTAATTACCACATCTTCTTAATGCTGTGAGTGTCATTTTAGAACGCAATTTATGGTTAGGAGTATAAAAGCTTAATCCTATCCCAACTTAACGAATTGTCCACTTGTTTTTAAAAACTTTATTCAAAATGTTTTTTTTATTAGTTTTGCAACAAAAATTGCCCAATTGAAGCAAAGTTTTTTCGACAATAAAACTATACACACGCGTAGCAACCCGTCTAGTTCGTAATCCAATATCGTTCTCTGCGTATCGCCCAAATAATTGAATTCTCTACTGAAACATTTTAACAATTTCAGATAATCCTTTTTGTGAAATGGTTACTTTTGCGGTTTCCTTTGTGGCTAGATTTGCACAATAGAGTGGGTCGGAAACGCTGAGCGCCGCGGCTCCACTTCAAAGTAAAATTTTAGTTGATTACACAAGGGAACAAAAATTTAACTTTTTGTGTGTTGTTTCAAATTCTGTAGCAATTTTTTACTAATTGGAGTTCTCTGATCTAATCTCCATTTTTCTTTACAGGTACTATTCGTATTTTCGACTTGTTTCCAAAAATTTAATGTTCAAAAAATCATAAATTTTCTTTTCATAAGCCGATTTTTAAAATTGTTTTTTTTTTTAAAGATGTAGTGGATGTAAAACACCAAATTTTTTAATATCTCCAAATAAAATGACTGAGTAAAGGCTGTAAAGGCCGGTCATGCAGTTACTGTAAATGGTGCGTGCTATCGTGAGATGATAACGAACTTTTTATGACCCGAATTGGAAGATATGGACGTGGACGATATGTGGTTTCAACAGGACGGTGCCACTTGCCAAACAGCTAACGAAACAATGGCTCTTTTGCGCTAAAAAGTCAATGGCCGTGTTATCACACGTCGTGGCGATGTTAATTGGCCGCCAAGATCATGTGATTTGACATCGTTGGACTTCTTTCTTTGAGGTTATTTGAATAAAAGGTGTACGTCGATAAGCCAGCAATATTTCAAGAGCTAAAGGATGAGATAATTCACCATCGGATTGGGGTGTGCCGCCATGGTCGCGGCGGATATTTGGCCGATATTTTGTTCCATACATAATTGAAGCATACCAATATTATCATAATAAAGAAATGACAATAATTTCCTTAATAATTTGTGTTTCATTCAACATCGGCCCCTAAAATTTAACCACCCTTTTTTTGACAAAACTGCAGGATATTACATACTTATTCGTATAGTCGGTTATGTCCGACTTTAGCTTTTTCCCTTGTGGCTATATGCTTTTCGCCTCCTCTGCGACTAATCCCCTGACCGACACCTCGTAACTAATAAAAGTTGTCTATGCACCCAGCAATGATGTAGTTTGATTGTGCAGGAGCAAGATAACAAGTAAATGGATATTCTACTAAAATCTTCAGTCTAATAGTCGTATCGACCAATGTCCCTGTTGTTATACTCTTCCATAAACTATGGGAGTATACTCGTATAAAACTTTTTCATTTCATTTGTAACACATCGAAATAATTATCAACGGCCGTACAAAGTAAAAGGTGTTTTTTCAGACGTGTGGTTTTCAAGAAGAAATAAAACGCATATAATTTAATGTTATGGCCAAGAATTGAGTTTTATTATAAGTATAAACATAAGGGTTCGCCATTATGCAGCATTTGGGGCCATGTATGTCAGCAATAACGCGCTAAATATTCCCTTTCAAGGCGTCAATCATGTCGGGCTTATCTGCGTCTTCGCATAACCCCCCAAAAAAGTCCAGCGGTATTAAATCGCACAATCTTGGGGGCCACGACACAGGCCCACGAGTCGAGATATTGCACTCACCAAGAGATGCCTTCAATAAATTAATTGTTTCGTTGGGTGTATGACTCCACGTCCACATCAACATCCTCTAATTCAGGCCCGAAAAAGTCATTAACAATGGCCGACTTCATTTATGGGCGGCTTTATTTTTGAAGAAATATGGACCAATGATTCCCTTTGCTCTTAGAGTACACTAAACTATTACTTTTTGAGGATTTAACGGCGTCTCAATAATGTATCTATATTTAAGATTTGCATAAATTTGGATTTCAGATTATATGGGCCATACGGGTCCAAAAATTTGCCATCTTGAAATAAGGACATATGGGTTTTAAAAAGCAATATTCTCATGATTCAGAATATTACATTAAATTTAAGATTCAAAAAAATTTGAGGTCTTGAAGGGGCTTAAATGCCCAGGATATTAAAAATAGCTATTTTGGAACATATGGGTACTTAGAAAAATTGATATTTTCCTAAAATCTGATTAGGACATTAATTTAATGTTAATGTTCGAGCCTATATGGGAACCCGGAAATTGTAAAATATTTTCCAACATCCAAATACGAGTATGTATCTATATTTAAAAAATTCGGGACTCGGGCCATACAGACCTAAGTGCCCAATATTTTACCTCATTGAACTATGGGCATTTGGGTATTAAAAAGCAATACATTTTCGTCATCAATCAGAATATCACATTAATTTTTCGACATTCTTTAACAATTTGGTTTTATTAGAGGCTTTGGCGTAAAGACCTCACCTATGGGCCTTGATTCCCAAAAAAGTACTCTTAAGTTCGGGGACATATGGTTTTCCAGAAACAGTGAAATTTTCTTACAAATGTATATATCGTTACCTTAATATAAAAATGCTCTAACTTAAAAAAAATATCTGGTTATAATATGGGCACAAAATCATTGTAAATGCAGATGTTATTAAAATATAATGTGTAATTCAGAGTTATAAATTTTTCGAAAACAATTTTTTTTATAGATTTTGTAGAAGTTAATGTTTTTTGTACAGTCATTTCATGAAGAAAAATATGAGATGGGACCTTTTTATATTAAGGTAACAATATGTACCTTAAGTTACGAGGGTGGTTCGGAAACTTCTTAGCCTAGCACAAAAAGCGCGGTATAAACAGAAAAAAGTTAAGTGTTTTTGAAAACTTCCATCTCTGCTATGAACACATGTTAAACTATGTTTCGATCTGGCAACTCCTTCATATAGAAACAGGTGTTCACAAAATACGCATCCGCGATTTTTTTACAATGGAAAAATTAGAAATGCGTGGAGTCATTAAATATTTACATAAAAAAGGTTTATCGGGACAAGAAATTCATAATGATATGGTGAATGTGTAAGGTGAAAGTGCTCCTTCATATGCAACAGTTAAAATTTGGGTTGCTGAATTTAAACGTGGTCGTACAAGCATTGAAGATGAACCACGTATTGGACGTCCAAAACAGCAACAACAACAGAAATTGTAGCCAAAGTGCATGATATGGTATTAGGTGATCGAAGAATAAAAGTGCGTGAAATAGCTTATATCATGGGCATCTTAAATGATCGAGTCCATTTAATTTTGCATAAAGAACTACAGATGAAAAAGCTTTCTGCAAGATGGGTGCCGCACTTGTTAACAGTCGACCAAAAACGCATAAGAATGAACATTTCTCAAGCTTGTTTGGATCGTTTTCAGCGAAATAAAATGGATTTTAAGCGTCGTTTCATAACTGTTGATGAGACATGGATCCACCACTATACTCCAGAGACAAAAGAACAATCCAAACAATGGACTGAAGCTGGAGGAAGTGCCCCGAAGAAGGCAAAAACAATTCAATCGGCCGGTAAGGTTATGGCAACGTTTTTTTTGGGACTTCAAAGGTATTTTATTGATTGACTATCTGCAAAAGGGTAAAACAATAAATTCAGAGTACTATTGCAACCTTTTAGATCAATTTAATGTACAAATTCGAGAAAAACGTCCTAGCTTACAACACAAAAAATAATTTTTCATCAAGACAACGCACCAGCGCACAAGAGTGTTTTAACAATGGCTAAAATCAACGAATTAAAGTACGAGTTGTATTCGTGGTAATGTGGAATTCGGACCGGTTCATAGAGGCTCAAAAATCGGTCTTATTAGGGGCCTAAAAGTGATAAAAAAAACATTAAAATTTCCTAGCGGATCTAAATATCGTATTAATTTTACAGTTAGACAAATTTTAATTCCACGACCAATGGTTCCTAGGTTGCCGAATAATTGATCTTTTCGAACATGGACATATCCTAGGTTGCCGAATAATTGATCTTTTCGAACATGGACATATCGGTACTCAGACACAGCGGAATTGCCTGAAGAATCTGAATATGACATTAATTTAACGATATAGCTTAATTGGAGGTCTGGACCAATGGGTTTTTTGGGACTTGGGTATCAAACGAAATCCTCTAATTTTCGGAGCCATATTCCGAAACAATGACATATTCTTTTAAATCTAAATATTTGCCGTTCTCAACGATTTGTGACAATTTAAATACGGACCGGCCCGTATGGGCCTAGAGGCCCAAAAATCAGTCTCTTTGATCTATGGACAACCGAGTATGGGGACTATGAAATAATAACATTTAGGCACGAATCGGAAAAAAAACTAATTCTACGATTTTACTATATTTTAGGTTTTGAACCATGTGTCGAAGGTCCCTAGAAAATAAGGTCCTTTCGAACATTGACATATAAAAACATTGGCTACATAAAAACAGTGGAATACTGTAAATACAATCTATGTAGAATGTTTCACGCACAAATGTGAGTATGTTTGAATTCAAACATATTTTGAATATGTGACGCGCAAAATAGAAAGGGACCTAAGGGTAAAAACCAGTTTTGTTCAGGAGAGCCATTTTAAAGATTCAAATACGTGTAGCTTTGGTGTTCCACCACTATCATAAAACGCGCATATCTCTGGGAGGGAACACTTTTGGGGCATGGGATCGGTCTCATTCGATGCTCAGATGTTGCCCACATCAAAAAAAAAAATGAAAATTGATTTTTATTACCCTTAGGTCCCTTTCTCTATGCGCTGTCATATATACTTTTTCCTTTGTCTGGGCAATATTTTTTTTATATTTTTTTAGATTCACAGGGGTGAAATGTTGCATGATAAAATGAGAAACCTTTGCGAATGTTATGATAGCATCGGCAGATTCCAAAATATAGCAATTGGTATCCCATTCACTGCTGTTTGGTCCGATATGAAATTTTCTTATCCCCTTTTTTCTAAAAGCAGTCTTGTTTTACACAAGAATACTTTAAACATAATTCGTAAAATTTCGAATAAATACAAGTTAAATGAAAAACCTTTTTAATTTTGCTTGGTCCGCAACCCACTTGAATGTATTACGTCTATATAAATAAATATATATGTATATGTATATTATACAATACATTGTGTACTATATACACATAAATGGCGGAATGCTACTACAACTATTTCATACAAAACCAATTCGACCATTTATAAAAATATTTTTCTTAATTCGAAACCACCGAAATACCGTCAGATGCGGTGCGGGTTGCCACTCGTAACGCAGAACGTATAAAGGTAACATGTGTTCCATAAATAATACCAAAAAACAAGTCAAACGCAAACAAACACTAAAAAAATAACTTCACTAGACGGAATTTCAACAGCGTTTTTTTTGTCATACGTAGTTCTGGTTAACACAGAGCTGCGGGGGAATAACAGAGCAAACCGATTTCAGATACGGCGACTGTTATTGCATGTTTGCGTTGATGAGGTTTGTTTGTTCTTTTTCGAATTTAGCAAAAAGCAGATTGAAATAAAATAGTTTTTGCCAAAGATATGCTAGAGCGAAAAAATGGATACGCTGAGCATATGTTTTTTTTGTACAAAAACAAAATAGTCCATTGTATTGTTAAACCGGGACCATGCTGCGCATATTCATATTAAAATATATGATGTAAGTGAAGTAGGTGAGTCGTTGTTCGGGGTGCTTAACAATTGGGCATTTGCTTCCTGCTGCGTACTTTCTATGAGGAAAGAAAGTATTTTAAAGGGTATTTTCGCACTGTAGACGATTTTTTTTAAGTGTGCTTCATGAAGGTTTGCTAAGAAATTACGAATTAATATTTACTCACTGGGGCGATGTCAAAGACACAGTATTGCGAAACCACTCAGAAGCAGATAAATGAGTCATAAATATACCAATCGGTACTTCATGCTGAAAAAATGTTCTTCGCTAATTGAGTTTCAGAGAAGAGTTTAATGATAGTAAATTATTTATCTTCCTGTTTTTATAACTCGAACATCTCGTTCGTTTTGTTCAAACTAAGAACGAAAATTCGTTATTGCCCGTTTGTGTTTGTGTAACATGAAGTGACTTTCAAAATTCAAATGAAAGGTTTGAATATTTATTTCTGAATGTGTCAAGGAACGAATTTGGTTTACAAAACTCCCATATATCCTTTCGTCTAGTGATAGTTGGGATCGTGTCACACGTATTCATTCAAAACTAAAAAAAAGGTAAAGTCCGGCTCGTCGGAAAAGCCAAAATTTATCTAAATTTTGAAACTAATGGCATATTTGAATTAGGAGGAAAATTTCGTAAATTAAATAAAAACATATATGTGGGACCTACATTTTAACCTCAACCGATTTTCTCTAATTTCAACAGCGTTCGGTCTAGGCAAAAGAAACTTAATAAAGCAAACTTGCATTAAGATTGAATTATAAATGTGGCTTTTGGAGTTACAGATTTTAAATCGGAAGAATATATATGTATGGAAGCTTTATCTACAACTGAAAGGATTTTCTTTAATTTTGACAACTCCTTTCTTGGCCCAAAAAACGTACTCATGCTAAATTTCATTAAGATTAGGTGTACGATGTGGCTTCTAAACCTAAAAAAAAAGAATCGGATGAATACATATGTGGGAGCTACAGGGTGGGCCAAAAGTTTCCATCGGACTTAAAACTTTAATAACTTTTTCGTTTTTCTAATTACTATTAATTTTTTTTCTCAGATTATATAGGGTGATCCATCTAGAGGTATTTTTTCAGAACAAAAAATAATTCAAATTAAGTGTGGAATCTTTATTGGTAATTTGAAAGGACATTTTATGGCATTAATTTTTTGAATATAATTTCCTTCAAATGTTGGCCGCAACTATGCCTCAGAATTTCCATTCTGAGGGTCCAATTATGGATGACTCTTTCGAGCATTTCGACCGGTATGGCTTTAATGACACGCATACTGTTGGCTTCTAAAACCTGAATCATAGCTGGTTTGTTAGCATACAAAATGAAAAATGCCTTAAGTTGTAATATCACGCGATCTAGGCGGCCAACTCACCTGTCCAAAAAGCGAAATTAGCTGCTTTTCGAAATGACCTCTTAATAGATCCATTGTTTGAGCAGCTGTATGGCAAGTCCTGTCGAAACCAAGTGTCGTCAAGATTACGGGCTTCAATTTCAGGTAGCAAAAAGATCGTTATCATGGCGCGATAGCTAGCACCATTCACGATTACATTCCCGCCATTATCATTTTTTAAAAAAATATGCACTGATAAATTCACCAGCTTAAAATACGCACCAAATCGTGGTTTTCTCTGGTTATAATGGCACCTCTTGAATCTCTTCTCGTGGCTCTTCAGCCCAAATGCGGCAATTTTGTTTACTGACTTTGCCGTTGAGCTAGAAATGGGCCTCATCACTGAACAAAATTTTGGTCGAAAACAGTGGATCTTTCCGTTTCTCACCAAACGCTCATTTCCATAATACAGTTGCCAACATTTGAAGGTAATTGTTTTCAAAAAATGAAAGCCATAAAATGTTCTTTCAAATTACCAATGAAGATTCCACACTTGATTTGAATTTATATATTTATTTATTTTTATATTTTTTTTGTTCTGAAAAAAATACCTCTAGATGATCACCCTGTACATCCGATTTTAATGTTTTTAGAAGTTACATCATACATCCAATCTCCAATTTCGGTTCAGATTCAGTTATACAGAGTGGCCCAAAAGTAACTATGGGGTGGTTAAATTTTAAGGGCCGATGTTGAATGCGAACCACACCTAAACGCCAAGTTTTTTTTCTGCATTTCATTTTATATATCTCAATTTCAGACTATTTCAATTTGAATTGTGGATAGATACATAAGCGAGCAACGCGTTTAAGTAATTCAGGTTTATTACAAAAATTTGCAAAGAAAATCATCTTCAGTGATGAGGCACATTTTCACCTCAGCAGAATTGCCGCATTTGGGCGAATAATAATCCAAGAGTGATTGTCGAGAAAACAATGCATCCACAAAGAGTGAATTTTTGGTGCGGTTTATGGGCAGGCCGGTCAGGCAGTTACAGTAAATGGTGCTCGCTGTCGTTAATTTTTTTGGCCCGAATTGGAAGATATGGATGTGGACGATATGTGGTTTCAACAGGACGGTGGCACTTGCCACAGAGCTAACGAAACAATGAATTGCGACAAATCAACATTGGCACGCGACAAATCAAGAAATCAACTCCATGATGAAAGTTGAAACAATTTTAAAATCCCGTTACAGACTGACGCTATTGAGGTTAGCTTTTAAGACCCATATGACATTAACGGGGTATGTTCAGTTCTACTATTGAAATGGGTGTGTTCAATGTTGTAAGAGTATTTATGTCCCTACTAAGTAAAATACGACATTATTCACACATTTGGTTGTCCAATTGTCCGCATTATACATTGTCCACCCGTAATTCCAAAATTCACAAATTAAGAGTAAATTATAATAATTATAAATAAGAGTATTATGTTTTTAAATCATAATGCACGATTTTATTTACGAGTCACACCATAACGTCAAGTCTTTTGCTCAACTTAATTTGACAAAGACACTGAATCATTTCTTTGATTCAGCGTTTGACTAATTCAACCATGGAGAGGTACACAATTGAGCAGCGTGTTAAGATTGTTGAAGCCTTTTACAAAAATGGGCGTTTAAATCAAAATGCTTTTCGTGACTTTTTTGGTCAGCATAATCGATTAAATGTGTCCATAAGTCGGTAGAGTTGTCTGCAAATTTCAGAAAATCGGGTCTGTAGAAAATTTAAAAACACCTGTACATATGAGTACACGCCCAGTTCGTTCTGCGGAAAACATTGATATTGTTCGCGATAGTGTGGCAAAGGAGCCGGAAATTTCGTCTTGTCGTTGTGCCCGACAGTTGAAGATTTCACGAACATCACTAATTTCAATGCTAATTTTGAATAGAGATTTGAATTTGAACGCTTACAAGGTTCTATTGAATCAAGAGCTAAAGCATACTGATCATTTCAAGTGCCATCAATACGTCATATAGTTGGTTGAACAGACAGAAGTGTAAAAAGATATACGTAAGTGCCTGTACGCTGGCCTAAACTCACGGTGCTCTTAACACCGGGTGGATACATTAAGTCGAACAATGCCCCTGCATGCCGATAGCTGTTGGACACGGGTATCTCGCCATGCACCTCGTCGTGGCGGCTTCCTCGGTTGGAAGCGAAGACTATCCAGCTACGCCACAGTCACCACGTTGCTTCCCCAAGAGCCTCCCTATCATCAGGCTAGAACCGAGTTTCAGGGATTCTTGACCAGTAGCCGAAGCCTCAACTCATCAAAAATAAAACGACTAATTCACATAAAGGGTGGTTACATTTTAAGGGCCGATGTTGAATGTAAACCACACCTAAACATCAAGTTTTTTTCTGCATTTAATTTGATATTTCTGAATTTCAGACTAACTTCATTTGAACCATGGAAGATAAACAAGCGAGCTACGCGTTAAAAGTATTCAGGCTTATTATGAAAATGAAAATCAATTTTCGAAGAAAATCATCTTTAGTGATGAGGCACATTTTCACCTAAGTGGATTCGTCGATAAGCAGAATTTCCGCATTTGGGCGAGTTATAATCCAAGAGTGATTATCGAAAAAACAATGCACTTACAAAGAGTGACTGTTTGGTGCGGTTTATCTGCTGGCGGCATCATCGGGCCGTATTTGTTCCAAAATGAGGCCAGACAGGCAGTTACTGGGAAAGGTGTTCGCTATCGTGAGATGATAACGAACTTTTTATGGCTCGAATTGAAAGATATGGATGTGGACGATATGTGGTTTCAACAGGACGGTGTCACTTGGTACATAGCTAACGAAATAATGGCTCCTTGGCGCGACAAATCAACATATGCCCTTAAAATTTAACCATTCTTTAAAATAACAAAAAAAAAACTAAGCAATTAACAGTCGCCCACCCCGGCAAGGACAAACACACACCAATCCCACGACAGCCGGTTCTGTGGACCGGATTGACCTGAAGAGCAATTCTTCGGCAAGGGGCTGCGACCCACACAGTGGCCGCTACAACAACAACAAACACACACAATAAGAAGGACTTTACTCCCCTCATGGGAGACACAAACGGCAGCGGAAGTAAAAATTTACAATATATGACAGCGCATAGAGAAAGGGACCTAAGGGTAAAAAAATCAATTTTCATTTTTTTTCTTTTTTTTGATGTGGACAACATCTGAGCATCGAATGAGACCGATCCCATGCCCCAAAAGTGTTCCCTCCCAGAGATATGCGCGTTTTATGAAAGTGAAGTCGACGATTCTAAGCGCAAATAGAATGGGACCTAATCTTTAAAATGGCTCTCTACTTTGCGCGTCACATATGTCAAATATTTTTTTTTGGTTTTTCTTGTTTTGCTATGATCAATTTTTGGAAGAGTAGATTACTCCACAAGCTAATAAGATCATGTTTGTTGTTGTTTGTCATATTGGAAAGGAAAATTAAACCAGCGAAGGTAAGGCAAACACATCACCGTCTGGTCGACATACCTTTCGCCGTTGGTGTGGGATGGTTCATCGCTACCATATATGTGTGCTGCCGACAAGGTCTCTACTTATATCACAATCTTTAGAAACGAAACATTATAAGACTTTGCATATGCGAACTACTTTAAATCAAATTAATAACTGTTTGTGGCAGTGACAACCAAATTCAAAGAGAACTAAAAACCAACAATCTATTATAACAACCAATACACTTGCACTATTCTGCAAAAACAATCTCTTAATTGGTTAGAGTCATTAATACTTTCTCTTCAGACGATACACTGAAATTGCCTTGTTTCTAATTAACATTCGATTGTTGCGATAAATAATACGAACATAAAATGTACCAACATTCGATTAGGAAAAAGTCGTTGGTGGCAACAAATCTGTTCCCTGTGTAATGCATGCAAAGTTGTATCAGGTACAGCCTAGAATCCAAACCATGTCGTTTTAACTTGTTTATTTATTATGTTTATAACCGAGCATACCGGTATTGCATAATTCTAAACAAATATGCTATGCAAATAAGAATAAAAATAACCTATCAAACACACCTAAAACAATTTTCGAATTTGTTTAATGGACTAATATAAAATCGCCTCCACATGGGAAAGAAGTGAAGGTGACAATAGGCGTGTTTGATTGGTTGTCGCTTATTTAACGAGTAAGTGGTCGCTAAGGCGATGACTTCAAAACTTTATGAGAAATTTTTGAAATAGCTTTGTATACAAAAACTGCAGGACAGATTAATAATTCCGGGATTTTTAGAATAAAACACAGGCGTGTTCCATTGGTTGTCGCTTATTTAACGGGTAAGTGGTCGCTAAGGCGATGACTTCAAAACTTTATGATCAGGGCAGATTAATAATTCCGGGACTTTTCGAATAAAACACAGCTGTTTTGCAAAAAAAAAAATATTTTTCAACATGATATCCTTTTAGCTAAATACACTTAGTCCAACGTTTCTCCAATTTGTGTATGCCTTTAAAAAAAGATCGGATTTTTCGGTGGACACAGCTTTCTTAAACCCATCTGATTATGTAAAATTGAAACCACACTGCCACATGAAATGCGTATGGCATCAACAACCTTCGCACTATTACCCTTTGATTGGTTGATTTTTCGACATTTTCGGGTGTATTGGCTTTAATTGGCCGTTCAGAACGTTCTGCTTCATTTGTACTTGTGAAAACACAAGAAAAGGCAGTAAACTAGTTTACCATTGAAATCAATAGTGCAGAGTATTTATAGTATTTATCAAGCTTTTCCTTGGTTTAATTGACTTTTTTTTGGCAAAAAATAATTTTTGGCAAAAAATATACTTTTTTTCTCCATTTTTTACAAAATCCACGAGCTTGTATGTTTTGAACAGCTGTTAAACACAGACTAAATTACGGAACTTTCTCAAAATTTAACATAAGTCAATTAACAGATGATACTTGATGGGAGCTATGTTGCATTCCATATAACTACGAGGGAAGTTGGAAAAGTCACGGAATTATTGGTATTAGCGAGAATTAACCGAGCCCACTTAAACTCGCTCAATGTTATTCTTGAATAAATTTCTTCCTAAAAAGGTTAATAAATTTGCGTTATTTATTTTAACGTAAATTGCCTGTATTTCCCTGTAAACAAATTATTTTTATATTTTTGTTCAATTGTGTGGATTTATTGCGTTATTAACCTCCTAAGCTAGTTTCTAAACAAACACAGCCAATATAAAACTTATTCAAAAATGTGTTTTAAAATTGTTCTTCTCTGCTGTAAATCGCTATGTGTAACCAAAATCATTCAAGAAGTGAAAAAAAATGTTTTTATTTTTTAAAAAAAAGTCAATGGTTTTTGCAGTAATGCTCCATTAAGTATGCATCATACGAGGGGGACCGCAAAAGTAACCGGCACAACATAAAAAGCACCGTTTTTTTGGAATTATTATTATGTATTTTTCAGCATTATCTACTTCCAACTCAATACACTTCATCAAACGTTTTTCATAAATAAGATTTTTCAAGACCTTCAAAACATGCCTCAGTTTCAGCAATAACCTCGCTATTGGACGAAAATTTTTTGCCACCGAGAAATTTTTTTAAATTTAGAAACAAGAAAAAATCAGAAGGAGCTAAATCTGGACTATATGATGGATGCAATTTCAAATCGTAATTCGGCCAGTTTTTGTTGACTTAAAAATGCAGTGTGTGAAACAGCATTATCTTGATGAAAAAGAACTTTTTTTTCTAAATGCTGTCGTTTTATCTTGATTTCTGCACTCTACCGATCCAATAATGCTTAATAATATTCACTATTTAAAGTTTTTCCTTTCTCAAGATAATCAATACATATTATACCCCTTGCATCCCAAAATACTGTGGCCATTACTTTTCCTGCTGACTTAACAGTTTTCGCCTTTTTGGGACCACTTTTACCAGCTTCTATCCATTGTATTTGACTGTTCTTTGCATTCTGGGATGTAGTGATGGATCCATGTTTCATCAACAGTTATGAATCGGCGCAAGAACTCTATTGGATTACGCTGATAAATCGCTAAAAGCTCCTCGGAATTGGTCCAAAGGACGATTTTTTGGGGCAAAGTCAACAAACGCTGCACCCATCCTGCGGATAGCTTTTTCGTGAGGAGTTCATAATGTAAAATACTCCAAACTTGTTTTTCGTGTATTTTAACAATATCAGCAAGTTCTCTGAGCTTTATTCGTCTATCTTTAGTCACTTCATTAAATATTTTTCTAATGTTTTCAATAGTAGTAGCAGTTTTCGGTCTTCCAGAGCGTTGTTAATCTTCCGTACTTGAACGAACCATTTTTAAATTGTTGAACCCAGGATTTCACGGTGGAGTAGGATGGTGCATTATCACCATGAACAGAATCCAATTCATCTTTGATTAATTGTGGCGTATAACCTTTCATATAAAAATGTTTAATTACCGCACGAAACTCTTTATTTTCCATTTTTCAAAAATTATAAAACTTGTTTACTTCAATCACCGGTAACAAACAAAAAAATCATTAAATATTTCGGAAATTTTGACAGATGGCTTATAAAAGATTGCTTTTAAAAAACAAAAAAAAAGTTGCTAGTAAAAGAGAAAATGTGCCAGGCCAGTTAGTTTTGCAGCCACCTTCGTATAAAACTTGTTCCAAAATGTGTTTTATAATTGCCTTACTCTGTTGTAAATCGCAAAGTGTAACCAAAATGATTCAAAAAGAAAAATAATATTTTTTTCTTTTAAAAAAAGTCAATGCTTTTTCAGTAATGTGGTCTTATTACATATTCCTTGTGCCGGGAAATGAACAAAAAAAAACGATGAAAAAAAAGTAATGCTCCATTAAATATGCATCATATACCATTTTCACAGTTAGAGTATGTTTTGAATTTTTTACGGTTTTCTTACGTCGCCCACATTTGAGTTATAATATTCTGACATTGTCAAGACTTGATATACTAGTTCAAACCTTAAATTTTGATGTATTATTCGTGTATGCTTTACTAATCATGATGTTCAGGTGTTTTTATTTAGAGATTCGAGTATTCGTACTCAACATTTGAAATTTTATTTGCGACTCTAAAAGTGGTCATTTAATTTTATAAAGTTCAAAAATAGATTTTTGCCATTTCACCATGTATTTCTGCCCATGTATCTTCTTCGCTGTTTTCTAATATTAAGCTAAAAACTACACGGTTTACAGCCATAAAATCTTGGCGGTTTTAAAGCGACAATGGCTGTCAAAAAAAATTAAACCGGTTTCTTCGAATATTTACTGAAATTTGTTTTATGAATCTTAAGTGTTTAATCACATAAATTTTGTCACACTCCAGATGGCTGTCTTAAATAACAACAAATTATTTTTTTTCTCGCCATTATCTGGTTTCATATGATATATCATATCCATATTTAAGAATCCAGTAAAAGGTGTGAAACAAGGTATATTTCGTTTTAAAAACATGACATTGTTTTAGTCAATGCGAATTAAGGTGGGTTGGAAAAAAGTTGCCGTTGTTCGAATTATTTTTAGTTTTATGTGTCAGTTGATAAAAAATGAAGATAAGCGTATCCACTGGTTGTTAATTTTTTCAGAGAAATAAATTTGAAGAGCTTATTGTACAAACTACTACTAAAGGGTGTCCTAAGAAGAGCGCAATTTTTAAATTTTAAATAAAACACAGATATTTATTATTAGTAGACAGAATGAGGTTATGTATGGAACAATATATCGTGCAGATGGCCGCCGCGGCTTTGCTGGCATGCACGCGATCTTTTAATGAAATTTTCAATGACCGTTTTGCATGAATGCTGCGGTATTTCATTAATGCAGCGTCCAATTTCGTCTTTTAAGGCTTGAGTCGTCGTCGGCTTATTCGCGTAAACCATCGACTTCAAAAAACCCCAAAGAAAATATCTAATGGTTTTAAATCGCACGATCTAGACGGCCAATTCTGATCTCCAAAACGCGAAATAACACGACCGGGAAATGACTGATGCAGCAATTGAATTGTTTCTCTGGCTGTATGACATGTGGCGTCGTCTTGTTGGAACCACATGCCCTCCACATTCATTTCTTCAATTCTAGGCAAGAAAAAACTGGTTATCATTTCACGATACCAAACACCATTGACTGTTTGCGCTTGACCTGCCTCATTTTCATAAAAAAAAGGTCCAATGATTCCTCCAGCCCAAAAACCACACCACACAGTGACACGTTGAGGATGCATTTGCTTCTCGTGAATCAGTCGAGGATTTTCCGCACCCCAAATGCGACAATTCTGCCTATTGACGAAGCCATCAAGATGAAAATGGGCCTCGTCACTGAAGATGATTTTATCGGCAAAATCAGCATTTTCATGTTGTCTCTCCAATACCCAATTAACGAACTCCCTTTCGTGTAGCGCTCCATTTTTACTAACCTCGTACCTTCTACTAACAAACAATAACAATTGTTCAAATGTCAAACAATGACACTTCGAATGTTGCCAGATTTAAAAATTGCGTTCTTCTTGGGACACCCTTTATAAGTCACACGATTTCAAAAAGTGTTTTTTTCAGTTAATTCAATTACTTTACACCATTGCAACGTCCCCTGAAAATATTTTAGCTATTTTTCCGTTTAGTTTCCGACCTAGCCGCAAGTGTCACTTTTTACATTTCGATTTTATTTATTATAATTATTGTCGATAAACTCGATAAGCCACAATAATTAAGAAGATCGTAGTACAAAACGATGGATTCTTATGAAGATAGCAGTGAAAGTGATTAATTTGTGGAAGATATTGATGAAAATTGTGTGTTGCAAATCGAAGACGAATCGAGTGAGAATAATACAGCATTTCGCTAGAGAGCTCGAAATGAAGATAATTTTGATCCGAATAAAAACAAAAGAAGGCGCAACTCTTCTCATATGTATTGGTCTCCAAAAACTATGAAAATTGTTAAAGCACGCAAACTAGGGCCATATTGTTGCTGCGAACAAAATTGTAGACAGAAGCTTAATAACACTGAAGAACTCACATTTAACCAGTTTTTAGAACTAGGATCTTACGGGTATGATCTGCAAAACAGCTACCTCTTTGGCTGCATTCATGTAGGAAAAAAGAAGAGGTTTTATAAAAAGAAATCTAAAAGACAACAGTCAGAAGGAAATTCTAGATTTATGAAATTTAATTTAAAAAAAATTAAAAAAGTTCAACTGCAAAACATGATAAGCCACTTTATTTCAATCAAACTGACAAGACTATTTATATTCAAAATAAAAAATAACTTGAAATAAAATGTATGCAATAACTCGATAAGCCACACTTTTTATTTGAAAAAGCGGTTTCCGAAGTTTTCTACGTATTCATCGATAGGTATGTGATTTCTTTCATAAACACTAATTACACGTATTTAAATCATGATTTCATCAAATCTCTATTTTCTGCATTTCTTGCAAACTTCAAAGGCGATTTTCTCAGTATTTTGATTTTGTGCCCTTCATTTCTGTTACACCCTTTCTATTTTCTACAACAGTATGATTTAAAATTGATGGAGTAAGATTTACTTTCTGCACACAGAAATAAAAGCAGTTGAAGTTCGGTCCGAGCTACTTAAAATCGATTGGATAAACCGAATTTCTGTTGCAATAACCATCATTCCATAGGGTAATGATAGTAACACGGTTCGAAACATGATATGATGGTTGCTATAACCATATCACGGTATTCACAGCCAACAACACAGTTATGCAAACCGAATTCAGTTTAACTATTGGTTGCGATAACTGGCGTTTATGGCATCCAACTAATTTTGTGTATGTACTTGATACTTTGGCACCAATAATTGGTGGTGACAACAGTAGTGACCAAACCCTGTTTAGTGGCTTTTGTAACATAATATTGGTTATTTGAACATCAACATAGAAACCATAAAATATCTAATCGGTTTTAGTCACAACAAAAACTTTTATTTACGACGAAAACGTATTTGGGAATTCCGAAATATGCATAAAAATAAAAAAGACAGTTTAAGTTTGTAACGCTAGACGGCGCATGCTTCCAAAATATACTGCCATAGAAATAAACGAACTATAGAGTGATCCATCTAGAGGTATTTTTTAAAACAAAAAAAATATAAAAATTCAAATCAAGTGTGGCATTTATTTTTTGAAAACAACTACCTTCAAATGTTGGCAACTGTATTATGGAAATGAACGTTCGGTAAGAAACGGCAAGATTCGCTGTTTATTACCAAAATTTTGTTCAGTGATGAGGTCCATCTCTGGCTTAACGGTAAAGTCAATAAACAAAATTGCCGCATTTGGGCTGAAGAGCAATAAGAAGAGGCTCAAGAGGTGCCATTATACCCATCTAGAAGTATTTTGATAGTGAAAACCTCGGTTTGGTGCGGTTTATAAGCTGGTGGAATCATCGGTGCATATTTTTTCAAAAATGATGATGACCGAAACGTAACCGTGAATGGTGCTCAATAACGCGCCATGATATCGATCTTTATGCTGAAATTAAAGCCCGTAGTTTTTACGACACTTGGTTTCAACAGAAGGTTCCACTCGCCATGCAGCTGCTCAAATAATGGATGTACTCGTATTGAGAGGCCATTTCGAGAAGCAGCTAATTTCACGTTTTGTAATGGTGAGTTGGACGCCTATATCGAGTGATATCACACCTTTAGACTTTTTTCTTTGGGGTTGCGTGAAGTCCAAAGTCTATGCCGACAAACCAGCTACGATTCAGGTTTTGGAAGCCAACATTACGCGTGTCATTTAAGCCATACCGGTCGAAATGCTCGAACGAGTCATTCAAAATTGGACCCTCAAAATAAACCCTGAGGCGTAGTTGCGGCCAAAATTTTAAGGAAATTAAATTTAAAAAAAATGCCATGAAAAGTCCTTTCAAATTAACAATTAAGATTCCATACTTGATTTGAATTTTTATAATTTTTTTTTTCTGAAAAAATACCTATGGATTAACCATTATAAATAAAAATGTTTTCCAGAATATAGAAGCAGGCTTAACTGTAACTATGCAAAATTACTCAGACTTGATCAGAAGTTTTGTCATGGACAGACCTCCTTATAATTTTAAACAACAACCATTTTTTGGCAGAGACTCATTTTTCCGAATTACGGCCTCTCAAAGCTTGACAATAGATATTGTTATATACCCTAATTAATTTTTTTAGAATGGGGCTGCAAGGCGGTCAAATATTAATTTTTTTTAAAAAGTACTTACTCTTATAATCAACTGACCGACACATGTCCACATTTTGCTCCAATAATCATCTTAGTCTGTTAGTATTACCGACACTTGTTTTCTACAACCGAAAGTGTCAGGTCCCTCTACTAAAAATTTTTGTCTTCCGAATCAGCATTCGGTTGTAAAGATGGAGTATATGGATAGTACGTACAACCACCAACATTCGGATGGCAAACAATTCGGTTGTGGCAGCAAATCTATTCTAATGATTAAGGGCTGTTACAAAAGCATCGTTAGTATCTAGTTTCTATTAGGTCTTATTGCGATTTTTTAGATCACTACAACTTATTAGCACTACCACTTTATTAAGTTAGAAAGACTTCACAAGTTTACAAACCATGACGTACCTAAATAACCACCATTACTTAGCTACTAATAATTTGAATAAATAATAGAAACTAATAAATATTTCTACTTTTATCAGCTTGTCTTCTCACATTACTTAATTGGATAATAATACGTATTGTACAACTAAATTTAAGAGATTTAAAGGCACTAGTGTCAGTGTCGCACAGATTTTTAAAAATCACCTTTTCATTACTCCATTTAAGGGCTATTAGCCTTTGTAAGTGAAGTTCTGTACTACATAACAAAGTTCTGAGTTGTCATCAGAAGATTGATTACAGGCTCTTTTATGATTCACAAAAATCACGAAGTAAATTTGTATGACTGTTCCGAATTTATCCATCGAAGAGAGGTTCAAAGAGAAGTGCAATGGGAAACACACACGTTAATTTATAAAAAAAAAAATACATTCGGGGAAGTATTTTGGTATAAATACATTTCCGCTAATGTGTTCTGAAATTGAAAACAGTCATACTGTTGTACGAGTATAATGAATCACATTTTGAAATGTTGATGTTAATACACAAAATGTAGGAGTTTCGTTTAATTATTAAAATCACAAAAGAAGTTTAATACTGCTCAGCTTATTTTCAACTCAGCTTATTTTTATACTTACAAACTTTCTTTTTTCAGCACAGGATTTGCGGTAAAAATTAATAGTTCTGGTCTAAATATCAAAACTAACGAATCAGCTGATGCAAGTGTTAGGCTACGGTCACAATGGGCAAATAAAGGGTGGTTCAATTTCGGCGAATAATAATCCAAGAGTGTTTGGTGGGGTTTATGGGCTGGCGGTATTTTTCCAAAATGAGGCCGGTCCGGCAGTTACTGTGAATGGTGTTCGCTATCGTGATATGATTACGAACTTTTTATGGCCCGCATTGGAAGATATGGATGTGGACCATATGTGCTTTCAACAGGACGGTGCCACTTGCCACACAGCTGACGAAACAATGTCTCTTTTGCGCGACAAATTCAATGGCCGTGTTATCTCACACGCAGAGAAAAGATATGGTTACTATATGGTCACCGCAACAATAATATGTTCTCTACAACAAAAGCATGTTCGTTGCAACCATAGTATTGTTTTTTGAATTTCATTTTAACAACAGTATGATTGCGGCAATATTAATATTGTTGAAATGTAACAATAGTATTATTGCCAAATTAAGAAATGAAAAAATGGTTGTTGCAACCATATAAATATGTTTGGTGCATCAAAAGAATTGTTGTTTCAAATTTACGTTAACAATAATATGATTGCGGCAATCATACGGTATGGTTGCGAATATTTTTGTGTGTGCGTATGTTTTTTTTTTTGATATACCAAAAAACACATACACACGATACAGTACATGGTTGTTGTCCATTATAAAAACAACAAAAATCGGAAGGTAGTTCGAGGGATATTTATTGTGTTTACTTTTTTCGGTAAAATACTCTTCTATTCTCGTTTATTTAAAATCTGCCTGCACTTAAGTATTTAGCCATTGATCATGGTTTAATCACATTCGTTACTTGGGGTCTACGGATGGTGAAGTAGCATTCACTCCTGCTGGCAACGAAAAGTATTTTTGACCGTTGGAATATATATTTTTGTTTCTTGAATGAAATGTTCAATAAAAACATGGCCTCGAATCTGGCTTTGAACTAATTGTAATGCAATTAAAATAACATACTTAAAAAAAATCTCTATTTTTGAATAACAACAATAACCAATCCTAATAAATAATTTTGGGGATCATAGTATGGTTGAGTGTGAATCATACTATGGTTGTGAGGATCATACTATGGTTGTATGAGAAACATACTATGGTTGTGAGGATCATAATATGGCAGTGGAGATAATAGTATGGTGGAGTGTGAATCATACTATTGTTGTGAGGGTCATAGTATGGTTGTGGAGATCATAGTATGGTTGAGTGTGAATCATACTATGGTTGTGGGAATCATAGAATGGCTATGTGTGAATCATACTATTGTTGTGCCCCAACCATAAAATAGTATGATCCTCGTCGAATATTGTCACCCCAACCATACTTTTTTTCGTCGTGGCGATGTTAATTGGTCGCCAAGATCATGTGATTTGACACCGTTGGACTTCCTTATTTGGGGTATTTGAAAGAAAATGTGTACGTCGATAAGCCAGCAACAATTCAAGAGCTAAAGGATGGTATAATTCGGTAGATTAACAGAATAGAACCTCAATTATGCCTCAGCGTCATTGGAAATTTGGACCATCGGATGGAGGTGTGCCGACGAGGTCATGGCGGCCATTTGGCCGATATTTTGTTCCATACCTAATTGAATCATACCAATATTATCATAATAAAAAAGAATGACAATAATTTCCTAAATAATTTGTGTTTTATTCAAAATCAACATCGGCCCTTAAAATTTAACAACCCTTTAGTAGTTTCATTACATTATCCGTAGGCAAAGTCACGAAGAAAGTTCAACTCCTCTTAGTTCGGTTTCCCATTTTACTTTAAAATCTGTCCATTCAGCTTATATTCATACCTACGATCAAGGCGTTGTCATTAGGACCAGATGCCTAATTCAGCCATTCTCTATCGACCAGACTTCTTTCGTAATAGGTAGACCTCGGATTTTTGCTTGTGTTTTATTATCGTCCGATTGGAACAAACTTTGGTATTTAGACGTTTCATTGTTCAAATACAAGTATAACAAATTTGACTTCATATCAAAAATATGCATGATGTATGCAAAACATTTGCAAAAAATATGCAAAATTATGAACAACGTTAAAAACACTTAATTGGGAAATTAATATTCACACAGCATTTTATGTGATTTAAATCTAACGTAAAATAAATCAAGGATTTCACATATTGTACGAGTAATACATATTAAAAATTCAAAGGTTTTGCTATGGTGTTAATCATGGAAAAATTACGACTCTTAGCATAATGTCGAAGAAATAAAGGCGCTCTTTTTTTTGATATTTTATTAGGTTTTCTCTATTTTTTTATTCGAATCAATTTTAATTTGTATGTTCTCTATATGTAAAGACACTGTAAAAAATAGTTAGTAAAAATTTGGTTTAAGTTTGATCTTAATAAATCATGTTTTCATTTAAATGAGATACAATTATTATGAACGTATGAGGGGAATTTCGATTTCTTGTGACAAAGTTTCATTGAAACTTCTGTAGCAACTCTGGAAATATTTTCTTTGAAGCGATAGGTCTGACCTTGCGATTAATTTGTTCAAGGTAAATAAAAGTATTGGTTAAAAGGCAGATTGTAAATTAGTTATTTCTTCCAACTGAAGGACTGCGTATTTTAAAAAAAAAAATAAAAAATTATAAATTAAATCCGGCTTTTTGCAGACTAGATTTTGAAACTAGATAAGATTTAAAATAATAACACTTTAAATATATATATAAAATTTGCACTATTACTGTCCTGTTATATAGAGAATAGATTTTTATCATAAAGTGGGAATTTAATGAAAAGTAGCGAAACTTATTTCAGGAAAAATTACGGTATTTTCATGATACCCTATCTATTTGTATAACACCACGTTTTAAAAGCTACGTTCAGATTTGTCAAATATTTGACAAAAAGTTGTAATTAAATATTTGTCACAATCTGAGCCCCACATATTTTTTAGGCAAGACATCAGCTGATATTTGACAAATAAAAACGCAATAAAAATGTCCTTAAAAAAATCCAACTAGTGTTAACACTAGACTTTACATAACTGCTTCTGATTTTAGCATATGGGTGATTCTGAGATTATGGGCCAATATCGACATCATTTTTGGCCTTCGATTTTTTTGCAGAATTTAATATTTAATTTAATAATAGGACTGTTGACGAAACACTAAGTGTTGCCTGGCACCATCTGATATTTTCATTGGAAAGTTTGACATTTTTTAACATAAAAGTACTCACAGCGTTTTGACGTACGACCATCATTTCTGTTGTTTACAGTGACTTAAAAAATCAATTTAAATAAAAAAAGATTTGTTCTCGTTGAATCCCGCACAATTTGACAGTCGTTCAAAAAAATCGCTCGTGTCGATTGGTGCAAAGAAAATTTGAAATAATACAATCGCAGTGCTTCAAAAGACGTTTACAAGATCGTCACAGGTGACGAATCATGGATCTATGCGTAGCCCATAGCGTAGCTCGTAGCCCGAAACAAAACAGCAATCGACTGTGTGGGTCTTCGAAGACGAGCCAAATCCAAAGAAAGTTGTTCGTGGAAGAAGCACTTTGAAGCAAATGGTCGCCTGTTCCTTCGGCAAAACTGGTCATGTGGCGACTGTTCCGCTTGAGCAACGTAGGACGGTCAACAATTCACGTCGCCAGAAGATGCTGTTGAAGCGTTTAAAACCATGTTTTGGAGGTGTTTCAATCGGAGTGAAAATTGGTTTGAGCGCATGCAAAAGTGTATAAATTATGCAGACGAATTCTTTGAAAAACAATAAAACCATTTTTGATGATGAATATTCGCATTTTCATTATTAGGCCAGAAATATTTATATCAGCCTTCGTATCATCACAGTGGTATACTCGTACAGAAGACGTATCGCTTATATACGGAATTTAACAAAAATTTGATTTAAAATTTGACTTCTAGAGCGGCAAAGTTTTCAATTGAGAAGGAATGTTGCATGGGGGCATTTAAAAGCTTAGTTTAATTGACCAATTCTATTATTTTTGGTTATACATCTCCTATTCCAAAATTGCGGCCTGTTGAATGACAGTATGTATAATTAGGACGTTTACTGTTTGTATGCCTCGTTCCTGAAGATGATTTTCTTTGTAAAGTCACCATTTACTTCTGCCTGTTCAACCAACTATTCGGGGTATTGGGTATGTGGTCCTTGTAAGCGTGTAAATTTAAATCTTTATTCAAAATTCGCATAAGTAATGTTCGTAGGGTGTATATAAGTAATTGTTGGGTACGATGAGATTTACACGCAGAAAAAAAGTATGGTTGGGGTGACAATATTTAAGGAGGATCATACTATTATTGGGTATATGGTTGTGGCACAACAATATTATGATCCTGACAACAATAGTATGATACACACTTAACCATACTATGATATCCACAACAATAGTATGATTCACACTCAACCATACTATGATCTTCACAACAATAGTATGATTCACACTTAACCATACTATTATCTCCACAACCATATTATGATCATCACAACCGTAGTATTTTTCTCGAACAACCATTGTATGATCCTCACGACCATAGTATGATTCACACGCAACCATACTATGATACACACAGCCATAGTATGATTCACACTCAACCATACTATAATCTCCACAACAATAGTGTGATTCACACTCAACCATACTATGATCTTCACAACAATAGTATGATCCTCACAACCATAGTATTTTTTTTATACAACCATAGTATTACCCTTACAACCATAGTATGATTCAATCAACCATACTATGATACCCAAAATTATTTATTAGGATTGGGTGTTGTTCACCATCCGTAGACACCAAGTAACTAATGTGATTAAACCATATCAATGGCTATATACTTAAGTGCAGGCAGATTTTAATAAACGAAAACCAGACGGTATTAGAGTATTTCACCGAACAAAGTTAACTCAACAAAAATCCCTCGAACTGCCTTTCAATTGTTGTTTTTTATAATGGACAACAACCATGCACTGTAGCGTGTATGTTTTTGTTTTGGTATATCAAAAAAATCATACGCACACACATACATGTATGCACTATAAAACCTGTTTTGTTATGTTCATAGTAGCAACCATACTGTATGATTACCGTAATCATGTTATTGTTTAAATTTAAATTTTAAACAACAATACTTTTGTTGCATCTACCACATTTATATGGTTGATACAACCATATTTTTATTTCAAAAATTGGCAATAATACTATTGTTATATTTCAACAATATTAATATTGCCGCAATCATATTGTTGTCAAACTGAAATTCAAAAAACAGTACTATGGCTGCGACGAACATGCTTTTATTGTAGAGAAGATATTAGTGTTGCCGTGACCATGTAGTAACCGTATTTTTTCTCTGCGTGTACGATCTACTGTCATACATGTTCGTCGCGACCATAGTATTGTTTTTTGAATTTAATTTGGACAATATTGCTATTGTTTGACAATATTGCTATTGCGAAAATATTGCTATTGTTGAAATGTAACAATAGTATTATTGCCAAATTTAGAAATGAAAATATGGTTGTAGCAACCATATATACATGGTTGGTGCAACAAAAGTATTGTTGTTTAAAATTTACGTTAACAAAAATATGATTACGGCAATCATACAGTATGGTTGTGACTATGAACATAACAAAACAGGTTTTGTAGAGCACACATGTATGTGTGTGCGTATGTTTTTTTGATATACAAAAGGAACACATACACACGATACAGTGAATGGTTGCTGTCCATTAAAAAAGACAACAACAATCGGAAGGTAGTTCGAGGGATTTTTATTGTGTTTAGTTTGTTCGGTGAAATACTCTAATAACGACTGGTTCTCGTTTATTTAAAATCTGCCTGCACTTAAGTATTTAGCCATTGATCATGGTTTAATCACATTCGTTACTTGGTGTCTACGGATGGTGAAGTAGCATTCACCCCTGGTGGCAACTTAAACTATTTTTGACCGTTGGAATATATATTTTTGTTTCTTGAATGAAATGTTTAATAAAAACATGGCTTCAATTCTGGCTATGAACTAATAGTAATGCAATTTAATTTAATAAAAACAATTTAATAAAAACCTCTATTTTTGAATAACAACAATAACCAATCCTAATAAATAATTTTGGGGATCATAGTTGATTGTGAATCATACCATGGTTGTGGGGATTATAGTATGGTTGCGTGTGAATCATACTATGGTTGTGAGGATCATACTATGGTTGTATGAGAAACATACTATGGTTTTGAGGATCATACTATGGTTGTGGGGATCATAGTATGGTTATGTGTGAATCATACTATGGTTGTGGGGATCATAGTATGGTAATGTGTGAATCATACTATTGTTGTGAGGATCATAATATTGTTGTGTCACAACCATATAACCAACAATAGTATGATCCTCTTCGAATATTGTCACCCCAACCATACTTTTTTTCTGCGTGCGCAGAACGAACTAGGCGGGCATGCACAGATGTATTCACATTTCCCACAGACCAGGTTTGCTAAAAATTGGCGCACAATTCCCCCGATTGTGGACACATTTGGTCGATTATGCTGACCAAAAAATCACGAAGTGCACGAAATGCATTTTGATTTGAACGCCCATTTTTGATAAACTCAAATCCATGTGAAACCGATCACCTTTTACAAGTAAGTCTTCGATTTTGCGAAATTTTGCACATTGATTCACTTTGGTGTTCTAAAATAAATACAGTTTGGGTTTTTAAAAAAAAAATCAAAATTGTGAGAATTACAGCAGTGGCAACATTTTCAATGCATTTTTTTTTAAAAACTCACAACTTTTGTTCTCGTTATTATATTTGAGAAATTTTTTTAAACTATCAGGATTGAATTTTGGTTTACAAAATATATTTTTATAAAAAATATAATTTGTGAGGGCGACCGAAAAAGTAACTGGCCTAACATAAAAAGAACCGTTTTTTGGAATTATTATTTTTTGTTTTTCAACATAATCTCCTTTCAACTCAATACACTTCATCAAACGTTTTTCAAGTTTTTTAATTCCATCTTCTAAATACTGTCGTTTTATCTTGATTTCTTTACTCAACCGATCCATTAATGCACAATAATATTCACTATTTATAGTTTTTCCTTTCTCAAGATAATCAATAAATATTATACCCCTTGCTTGCCAAAATAGTGTGGCCATTACTTTTCCTGCTGACTTAACAGTTTTCGCCTTCTTGGGGCCACTTTTACCAGCTTCTATCTATTGTTTTGACTGTTCTTTGCATTCTGGGATGTAGTGATGGATCCATGTTTCATCAACAGTTATGAATCGGCGCAAGAACTCTATTGGATTACGCTGATAAATTGCTAAAAGCTCCTCGGAATTGGTCCAACGGACGATTTTTTGGGGCAAAGTCAACAAACGCGGCACTAATCTTGCGGATAGCTTTTTCATGTGGAGTTCATCATGTAAAATACTCCAAACTTGTTTTTCGTATATTTTAACAATATCAGCAAGTTCTCTGAGCTTTATTCGTCTATCTTTAGTCACTTCATTAAATATTTTTCTAATGTTTTCAATAGTAGTAGCAGTTTTCAGTATTCCAGAGCGTTTTTCATCTTCCGTACTTGAACGACCCTTTTCAAATTGTTGAACCCAGGATTTCACGGTGGAGTATGATGGTGCATTGTCACCATGAACAGAATCCACTTCATCTTTGATTAATTGTGGCGTATAACCTTTCATATAAAAGTGTTTAATTACCGCACGAAACTCTTTATTTTCCATTTTTCAAAAATTATAAAACTTGTTTACTTCAATCACCTGTAACAAAGAAAATAATCATTAAATATTTCGGAAATTTTGACAGATGGCTTATAAAAGATTGCTTTTAAAAAACAAACAAAAAAAGTTGCTAGTAAAACAGAAAATGTGTCAGGCCAGTTAGTTTTGTGGTCGCCCTCTTAAAAAACACCGTTGTGAACCATTGTACGAAATGGAATTGACGGAATGGCTTCAACAGTCTTAACGCACTGCTTAATTGTGTACCTCTTCTTGCTTAAATATGTCAAACACTGAAACAAAGAAATGTCAAATTAAGTTGGGCAAAAAACTTTCCGTTAAGGTGTGACCCACAATTAACACCGTCAAAAATTTTGTTTTTCCATTATGTCGAGAACTGTCCTTTTGCAGAGCATGTTTCTTTTGTTAATTTCTCTTAAAGCTTGTAGCTCACCAAACACGCACTCTTAAAAAAGTGTTTTCTACAATTCAATCGATTGATCGTTACATAAGGCTGAAATTTGCCCCTATTTTTTGTTTGTCACAGAATTTTGCTCTGTGAGAGTTTATTAAAATGAGTAAATATCGTTGTAGATTCTCCTGAAGTAGACCTGCAACTGGGTTGGTGAATACTGGTTATTGTACCCAAATCATACCTACATTTAAAGAGATATTTTTCTATAAATTTCGTTTTTTTCCACTCTCTACCAAAATAGAGGTCTAAGAAGTATTTAACTTTATAATTGTTTAATTAAGTACCTATTTTGGGCGCAGAGTAAAGTCGCCAGGTCTTTGTTTTTGTGATGATGACAAAATGCTTGTCCATCCAGCAGCCAGTCATTGGCTATTTAAATATTCATAACGCTTCTAAACAAAACAAAAACCGCACACACGCCTAACGGCGGTGTTTAAATGATTAGTAGTTGTTGTTGTTGTTATCTAGTATTATATATCTATATATAAAAATTAGTATTATAAAAAATACAGATTAGCGAAATGCTAAACATCTAATTAAACAAATTCGTTTCTCCGTTTAAGGCTTGATATAAGTATGCGGTGGAGAAATCTGCTCGAATGTTTCATCTCATCGTTTGTGCCTACGCTCAGTATGTAAACAACAGCCGGTGGGAACGGTAATCGGTAAACACGGGCTTTGAAGCGTTGTGAAAAAGAAATAAACGCGCAAAGTAGACGTGACGAGCAACAAAACGAAACAAAGTGTGAAAACAATTGTTGTCATCGCTGGGAATACCCGTGGTTTCACAAGAATTGTTAAGAATAAAAAATAAATTAATCAACTTAGACATTATAAATTATTTATACGTGCGTATAAATAACCAGTGAATATAACCAGTATGCAAATTAAAAAATTAAAAAGTGCTAAGATGTCCACATCATTCTTTACTACACTAGTTACATTGATTGTTCTATGTAGTGCACCACGCCGGCAGGCCCAACAATTTGACGCTCTACAAATTCCACCTATTGAATGTCCCGAATACTTTCAGTATCAGCAATACGGTCCCCAATATATTGGCAAACTGACCTTGCCCAGTGTATCGGGTGGCGTAGAATTAGTGGTCTACTTTAGTCAACGGCAGCCACTGCAAACGGTATTTATATTTGAAATTTAGTGAATACAAAATATATACGAAAATCTCTACAGATTTTAGATTATGTAATTTTTTAAATTATTCTCTCATTTGCTTATATAGGGTGATCCATTTAGTGGTATTTTTTCAGAACAAAAAAAATATAAAAATTCAAATCAAGTGTGGAAATCTTTATTGCTAATTGAAATGACATTTTATGGCATTTGCTTTCTGAATATAATATCCTTCAAATGTTGCCCTAACTACGCCTCAGGGTTTCCATTCTGAGGGTCCAATTTTTGAGGACTCCTTCGAGCATTTCGACCGGCATGGCACGCGTAATGTTGGCTTCCAAAACCTGAATCGTAGCTGGTTTGTCAGCATAGACTTTGGACATATACTTACGTAACCCCAACGAAAAATGTCTAAATGTCTGATATCTGTCCAAAACGTAAATTAGCTATTTTCGAGGTGACCTCTCAATGGATCCATTGTTTGAGCAGCTGTATGGCAGTGACACCGTCCTGTTGAAACCAAGTGTCGTCAAGATTACGGGCTTCAATTTCAGGTAGCAAAAAGATCGATATCATGGCGCGATAGCGAGCACCATTCACGGTTACGTTCCGGCCATCATCACTTTTGAAAAAATATGCACCGATGATTTCACCAGCTTATAAACCGCACCAAACTGTGGTTTTCTCTGGGTATAATGGCACCTTTTTAACCTCTTCTTGTTGCAAATCTTTGTGCTGATTTGCAACAAGAAGAGGTTAAAAAGGTGCCATTATACCCAGAGAAAACCACGGTTGGTGCGGTTTACAATTTTGTTTATTGACTTTGCCGTTGAGCCAGAAATGGGCCTCATCAATGAACAAAATTTTGGTCGAAAACAGCGGATCTTCCCCTTTCTCACCGAACTCTTATTTCCATAATACAGTTGCCAACATTAGAAGGTAATTATTTTCAAGCGATAAAATGTCCTTTCAAATTACCAATAAAGATTCCACACTTGATTTGAATTTATATATTTTTTTTGTTCTGAAAATATACCTCTAGATGCATCACCCTTTATCATGTAAGCGTGTTTGCATATTAAACACCAACGGTTGTTGCAATTTCTATACTGGTTTATAATAATTATGATGGTTAATAATTTGTTATTGCTGTATTTTGTAAATATTAGTCCACCTAATAATTGGCACATGTGAGTTACAGTAACTCAAAGTTCGTTATCCAGTCATAATGTCACTTGACAAGTATAACAGGCATGTAGTCCATTTTGTTCTGACAGAAAGTATACATTAATTTTGAATTGTTTTTTATATTAAATTATAAGTATGTGGAAGTGTTATTGAACTCTCCAGGAGAACGAAGTCATAATGATTTATTGTATATCGGCTTCAGCTTTTGGACAAAGAAGACTGTTCGCGGAACCATGTTACACAGCATCTTAGTGTTTTTTTATACTCCCCACCAACAGCAAGGGACTTATAAATAACACTGTGTGTAATTTTTTAAGTTATGGAACTATAACCATATGTGACGCGTAAAATAGAAAGGTACCTAAGGTTAAAAACCAGTTTTGTTCAGGAGAGCCATTTTAAAGATTCGGTCCCTTTCTATTTGCGCTTAGAATCGTCGACTTCACTTTCATAAAACGCGCATATCTCTGGGAGGGAACACTTTTGGGGCATGGGAGTGGTCTTATTCGATGCTCAGATGTTGTCCACATCAAAAAAAAAAAAATGAAAATTGATTTTCAAAAGTCATGCACTTTTTTTATGGGCCCACAAAGATTTGGGACCTCGGTGTCATTTTTGCAAAAAAGTGATCTTTTTTTAGGCTCATATATTGCAAACCTTTCGGAATTTTGATTTACTCTGAAAAAATATTCGCTTTATGTTTATAATCTACAAATGCTTTAACAGGGTGATCTTGTGAATTTTTTTTTTTATTTTTGAAGAGATAGCATAGTATCTTTATGTTGAAGTAAATAAACAACAAATGAAATTAAAAAATGTTCGGAAAATTTTTCACTTTTGCGGCTACCTTAGCGCTATTTAAACGGTGTTCAGAATTGTTTTTTGAGATCTTAGGTACAGTTTTGTAGTTTGTTTCCTAAAATTTCGAACGGTTTGCTACCTATGGACCTGAACAGGGATGGAATTTAAAAAAAGGGAATTTTTTACAGTTTTTTTGCGAATTTGACCTTGAAGATGGAGGGTTTTTGATTTTATATGTTCACAAAAATTCCGAACTTGTTTTTTTTTAATTCGAGAGTGTGAGAATTGTGTTGTTTAATGTATATCTGGTCGCCATTAATTATAACTATAGGGTAATTAATTTTGAAGTTCCCTAATTTTTTAAAGAAAAAAACACAGAAAATTCAAACTAAATGGGGATTGTTTATTATAATTTGAAAGAACATTATTTGACATTCATTTTGTGAAGATGATGTCTGTCAAATGTTGGCCTCGGCTACTTTTCAAATGGTCCATCCATTGAGTCCAGTTTTCGATGACTCGTTCTAGCATTTCGACAGATATGGCCTTAATAACACGCGCAACGTTGACTTCCAAAACCAAAGAAAAAAGTCTAACGGTGTGATATCATACGATCTTGGTGGCCAATCGACCGGCCCAAAACGTGAAATTATCTGCTCACCGAAGTGTTCTCTCAATAAATCCATTGATTGATGCGATGTGTGGGAAGTGGCAGCGTCTTGTTGAAACCAAATGTCGCCGAGATCACGAGCTTCAATTTCAGGCATCAAATAGTCGGTTATCCTGGCACGATAACGGTCGCCGTTGACGGTTACGTTCTCACCAGCATCATTTTTGAAGAAATATGGACCGATTATGCCCACAAACCACACCAAACCGCTGTTTTTTTTTCTGGATAAAGTGGCAGCCCTTGAAACTCTCAAATGCGGCAATTTTGCTTGTTTACATACCCATTGAGCCAGAAATGTTGGCCGATTATGTTGACCATAAGTTGAACGAAGTGCACGAAACACATTTCTCACAGAACGTGAATTTTCGTAATAAAGTTAAACGATTTGTAAACGTTGTTCAGGCGTAAGTCTTTTCATGATGAAATGCCAAACAATACTAAACAAGAATAATATGACAGCATGACACGACTCACACCTATACTTTAAGACTGAAGAAATGATATCATAAAATGCACATATTGGAGCATATGTGAATGTTCATCCCTAGGAAAGACAACCCGACTATATAAGCGAGGACATTAAAACAACATGTTAAGCTATATCCCAAGAAGTCCTTTATTTGCAGCAGACATTTTGAGGGACCACATTCGGCAAGCCATATTTGATGGACCATACCATTCGGCAAGGTTTATCTATGGCACATACGAGTTAATGTTTAGGATGTACTCGTATTTATTCGCAATCACTCTCTACAAAAATCAGTAACAAAAAACGATCACCAACTAATTTAGTAAAAGCTGCCCTAATTCGGCCGGGGCCAATCTGGTTTAAAAAAACAACTACTTGATTGCGCTATTAGAATTGGTGAAATCATTTCTACCAATATTTGCTCATATTTTGAACTTACTATGGATATGGCTATTTTGAACTACAATTATTTTAGATCTTTCTATATATTATTATTGGTCATTTACACAGACCACCGATTTTTGTCCGAGAGCCCATGAGTTCAAACCCAATTTCAAATTGATTTAAAAAATAAATACAGGTTGGCGCAAAATTAACGTTAAAATGTTATTATTAATTTAGCATATACAAATAAATCTTTCGTGAAAACAGAAACTCATTTTTTTGGTAGGACAACCTACACATATTTAGAATTGTATTTTTAAATAGTTTTTACCTACCATGTTTTGATATAATACCAAGGTCCTTCCAGATTTCAAAAAAACTCTGACCAGAATTAGTAAAGAATAAAACGAAACTAACGTTCAAGAACCAACTCTTGTGAAATTTAAGGTTTTTGAGCAGTGGCTACCATAAACGTGCGTCCCAATGTGAGTTCCAGCCGCTCTGGAAGCCATAAACTGAATCAAATTTTGCTCTTATAGCTGCCGGTAAAATTAATTTATTTCGTTCAATGTTTTTTTTATACGCACAGAGAAAAGGTCGTTCGGTAGTTGGTCTACAATAATTAAATGACTGGACAGTGTTTTCCTATTACACACTTATTTAAAATCTACAGTGACATAGAGCGTTAGGAGCGACCAACACTTTTAAACTTTTTTCATGCCTTCGATAGCTCCTTTACAAGATCACTCACTCGTAAAGGTCCTGCAGCTCTAAAAGCTACAAATTAAACCCCATGCCTAAATATGCGCGTACGTTATGACCGACCAATTGTTAACTCTAGCAAAACTTGACCATAACGATCCATGTTTCCGAATATCCCCAAAACAAAAGTTTTTCCAGATTTAACATCCGTTTTCGAACAAATTTCGCATAGAACGTTAGTGTTTCCCGACCAACTGCTTTCTCTCTCTCTCTCTCTCTCTCTCTCTCTCTCTCTCTCTCTCTATCTCTCTCTCTCTCTCTCTCTCTCTCTCTCTCTCTGAAGAATTAAGATCTAATTTGGAGTTTTACTCTTTTAAAAAAATAACAATAAATGATCATAACAAAAAAAAGTCAAAGCATATCCAATATTTAGGCATCTACACGCAGAAAAAAAGTATGATTGGGGTAACAATATTCGAAGAGCACCATACTATTGTTGGTTATATGGTTCTGGCACAACAATATTATGATCATCACAACAACAGTATGGTTCACACACAACCATACTATGATCCCCATAACAATATTATGGTTCTCACAACAATAGAATCATTCACACACAACCATACTATGATCCCCACAATCATATTATTATTAACATTCATCCATACTATGATCTCCACTACAATATAATGATCCTCATAACCATAGTTTGTTTAACGTACAACAATAGTATGATCCTCACAACCATAGTATAACTTACGCACAACCATACTATGATCCCCAAAATTGTTTGTAAAGACTGGAATCCGTTGTTATTCAACAATAAAGAATTTTGTTAAGTAAGTTATGTAACAATAGAAGTGATTTATTTAACAGTTAAAAAATCATTTATTTAAAATAATTACGTTATACTAATCCGTAGTTTTTTTTTTTAAATATAATTTTTATTACTAGTATTGCGTAAGAATCGTAAAAATAACATTGTCAAATTAAAAAAAGAAAATTAGGGCTTTGCCGGTATGATTGCCGTAAATATGTTATTGTTAACATAAAACCCATGAAAACAATACTTTTGTCCCACCAACCATATTTATATTGCTGCTACAACCATATTTTCATTTTTATATTTGGCAACAATACTTTTGTTACATTTCAACAATACTAAATTGCCGCAATTATACTATTGTCAAAATTTAATTCAAAAAAACAATACTATGGATGCGACGACCATACTTATACTGCAGAGAACATACTATTGTTGCCGTGACCATATAGTAACCATATCTTTTCTCTGCGTGTAAATTTCTGGCACCCAAATCTAATAATATTAATTAAAAGGTTCGTAATGGTCTCTAGAGTTCATCGGCCTTTAGATAAATGACTTCGACTTAGCCAATTCGTAGGACTGATATCGTATTTGAATACGTGGTGCAATTTTAGTATTTTGCTGTTTACTCTGATGTCAATGGTTGAATAAATTCAATAATTGAGGCCTAGACGGCTGGTAGTATATCTTCGTGTTAGCTGGGGCGATATTGGGGGTCCTTAGTACAAGCCCAAATTTAGCTTAATCTTGACTGCAGGTTTCTTAGCTCTAAGTGACCTGTTCTTGAGCCTCTACGGCCTACGCGTAAAGATTTTATTTTAAGAAATTGCTATGACGTATTAGATTCGTGGCAAATCCAATATTTTTCTCCTACTAAAATATCGCTGGTCTATTAAAACTGTTATGCTTAGTTCTTATACTGAATTGAGTCCATGATTCTATTTAAATTTTTATTTATGGTGAGAGCAGTGTCGAAAGTAACTTCACCATCACGATAGCTATATATGCATGATTGCAAGAGCAGATTATTGGGACAAAGGGGACCGCTAGATCAAGGGCCTAAAATTTGCCAACTGTTAAATATATATGTATAACTAGATTCTGAGGAATCCTTGGTCCTTTCGATCAGGACATTCAAACTACAGATTCTGTAAAATGAATGTACCCGAAATTTAAAAACAATTATCAGTACTATTTTTAACAGTCGATATAAATTTTTAGTGACCGACACATAGTATTTAGATTTTGTTGATTTTGTGTTCAAATCCATGGCCATATTTGGTTGTACCCACTTTACGGCTACCTAGGAATGATGGTCAAGATCCCAAATTGTTTTCTTAATGTTTTTTTAAAGCATGGATCCCAGAAACAATTTTATTGTATCCGAGAATATCCCGCTAGGTGGAGTCACCTAAATCCCAAGAGCTCCCGGACAAGATTAAATTACACCTCGAATAATTCTATTCATTCTCTATGTTTGTAGGTAACATTGAGCGAATTCTTGCTGTAAACATTCATGCTACCAGCGAGAGTGTGTGAACTGCAGACTCAAACTTGGTCGGGACCGCCTGGAAATGTTGTTTAGGTCTGACCTGTTGGAAACGGCCTTTCGGGAAGTTCTGCAGTGCAGCAGAGAAGTAAGATAGACCCCAACCCCCTTTACCAAGAAAAAGAAAGTAATCGTATAGCGGATCCTTTAAGTGCCACCCTCCAGTTTATCTGAAGCAGCGTTGGTAATCGCATTCTAATAGGCAGTTTCCACTACGGTCGCGTCCACGTCCGCGTCCAAAAATCAATGAACGCGCGTTAAAGCCTGTACAAAAACCATAGGCAGTTATGTATGGGAAAAAGTCGCGTTCATATTGGACGCGTTTTCCGATAAGTCGCGTTTACTATAAATTCGATTATTTTTGCAATCGAAACCCACCCATACCTATTAATGGCAAAACCGCAAATTTCACATCCCTATTAAAAGAGCTGTTTATCAGCATAAACATAAAGCGCTGCTGCTACTGCACATTTCCATTAGGCGCAATACCATTTGATCCTTATTTTCCACTGCGGTTAGCAAAATAATATCATTTAACTCCATGATGTCACAACACAAAAATATCAAAACAAAAAAAAAAAAAACAAGTAAAAAATGTTAAGTTTGGCTGTGCCGAACTTTGGATACCCTCCACCGCAACAAATTTGGTGCGGAAGTGTGTTTTATATAGAAATCTTTATGTGCAAAATTTCATTTCGATAGGTCAAGCTTGTGGTGAGTTATCGTCATATTACTTCTCAAAGCCCATGAGACCGTTTGTGTGTGAGGTACCAGTGGGACTTTTCCGATCTCAACAGAAATTGGCGCAGAGGTGTGTTCTATATAAAAATCTTTATGTAGAAAATCATCTCGGTAGGTCAAGTTTGTAGTGAGTTATTGTCATATTATTTTTCAAGGTCCTTGAGACCCTTTGTGTGGGAGGTACCAATAGGGCCTTTCCGATCTTACCCAAATTAAGCGCAAAAGTCCGTTCTATATATTAATCTTTATGCCGAAAATTTCGTCTCGATAGGTCAAGTGTGTGGTGAGTTTTTGTCATATTATTTTTCAAGGCCGATGAGACCGTTAGTGTGGGAGGTACCATTAGGTCTTTTCCGATCTCAACCGAATTCAGCGTAGAAGTGTGTTGTATATAGAAATCTTTATGCCGAAAATTTCGTCTCGATAGGTCAAGTGTGTGTTGAGTTACTGTCATATTATTTCTCAAGGCCCATAAGGCTGTTTGTATGGGAGGTACAAGAAATGGTGGCCCAATCTAAACTATTTTTACATAGATGATTGCGCCTATATAGAGATTATTATTTGCAAAATTTCAGTGATTTTGCTCAAGAAACTGGACGGATATTTCCAAATAAAAAACTAATTTTTATCAGGTAGTGTCGGTTGAGGGTCTCAAACACCAACTTCCTGTAGAGCTATATAGCCCATTTTCAATACCAACCATGTTTGTGCCAAATTTCAGCTCCCTAGCTGTTTTCATGCAGGCTCTATCTTGTTTTCAACAGACGGACAGACGGACAGCCGGACAACATGGCTAGATCGTCTTAGAATTTTATGAGGATCAAGAATATATATACTTTGTTGGGTCTCCGATGATTATTTCAAGGTGTTACAGGCAGAATGACAAAACTAATATACCCTCCAGTGTATGGTGGAGGGTATAAAAACAAATACGCACAAACAGCTGTTTGAAAGCAAACGTGGACGCAAAACACAATGGAAACACCATTACAAATTTTCGATAAATCGTTGACGCGGACGCGACCGTAGTGGAAACAGCCTATAACAAACCCCAGAGCAATGGAGCCCTCTGCTTAAGGCCATGATGGTGATAACCACGGTCTGTGATCCAATTGGGCTGTTTTTGCTTACTTATTTCCCAAGTTTTGCAGGACTTATTTCTCGGTATCCTGGGATCTCACCATTATTTATCAAGGCCTCCATTTTGCCCAATAAAGTTTAAATATTTGCATATTAAGATTCGTAAAGAAATTTTACTTCTTTTTAATTAAGCAATTGTCGAGTGTTAAAGGGTCCGATTTTTAGTTCCCTACGGGCCAAGCTGAAACCAGAGTATCGGCAACTATTATGTGTCAGTGAATATTTATATAAGTGAGGAAACTCATGTCCGAAAGGCCTACTTTTCGGTGCCTTACAGACCTTATACCCATGGGTTAAAGCCTCAAGGTTAGTCGATTCGTAGAATAAATGTTATTTTCTGATACGTGAGAAAATTTCCCTGTTGTACACATATATCCAGAGTTGAAGGGGATAATTTTCAGGTCCCTTGGCCCAGAAGCCGAGTCTTAATTTACCAAAATCTGCGTTCCAACCTATATTAAAATATACATTAAATAAGCCTATTACAATTAATTTTTTTCTTAAAATTATTTCCGTTACAGAACTATTATGGAAAAATCAGTTTATACGAAGACCGCCGAACAACTGCCAGCCGCTTACAAAACGGTGAACCCATTTCATATCGCATTGAATTTCCCAGCACAACCGAATTACCCAAATTGACGAAAATAACCGTAAACGGTGAAGACATTTGCGTTTCCGGCGACTGTAAGTAAGCGCCTTTCCTAGCTTCCAACCACCGAACATTCACCATATCGCACAATATTCTAGATCCCCCTCCAAGTACACGTTTGTATTTGAATCACATACTGCAGAGCAATACCCGAATCATCAATGCCCCATCCCCTCAGGCGGCGCTTAATCAACTTCAGCAAAACTTCATATCTTACCAGGGGAACTTGGCCAATGCCATATTACCCCAAACTTTCTCCGGAGGAGACCTTAATGATCGATTAGGAGGGCCAACACCTGTTGCTAGCAGCCAACCCTTTAGACAAAGTGCGCAATGTGGTCAAGACTCAGGTGTCTCAGCCTTTATCTTTGGAGGGGACCAGGTTATGCGAGGACAATATCCCTGGTTGACGGCCATCTATGTGAAATCAGCCGGTTTGCGTTTCCTGTGCGGAGGGTCTCTGCTCTCGACTCGAACGGTGATATCAGCTGGACATTGCTTTAAACTTGGTAGTCTGACAGCAAACCGTTTGGTGGTCAATGTCGGACGATACAATTTGGAAGACTATAGTGAACAGAATTTCCAGACGAGAGAAATCCAGAATTTGATCGTTCATCCGGAATATAATTCAAATGTATTTCCTGATGCCGATTTGGCCATACTACATTTGCAGCAGCCAGTGCAGTAAGTATTTACCTTTGATGTGATAGGATATTTTTTATTTGACTCCAAACGCTGTTGTAGGGAGATAACAGATATCCAATAAGAGTATCCAAAAACCCAGTTTTTGTGAAAATCGGCATTTTGGACTTTTTTTCTAAATCGTGTTTTGAAAAAACCCACTGTCAGATTTTTGATACAACCAGAGCCGTTGTATGTTAAATCCGGAAAGTCCTTTGTACGCTTGCTATATCAGAAATATATCAATATGACCTATTTGAATCTGTTCTGATAACTGATCGATCGTAATGAATTGTTCCAATCTTCATAAAGATGGGATGTAGATTGGATTGTCTCTAGAACTTAAGACAAAAAATCGCTTGAACATATTAGTAATATTAAAATTTGAAACGATTTGGACATAAAAACCGGAACGTTGTTTTCGGTTTTGGATACTCACGTTCAAACCGTTACTCCTACAGAGCCAGTTTTTCATAGAACATTTTCATAAAAACATTGACTGGAATAGTCTCGTTTCACCTCAATCATAATTTTGTCAAGATCATATGTAATACGTGGTTAGAAGAGCGTAGTGTCTCAAATAGGGGCGTCTTTGTGTAAAGGCTTCATAAAACAGACACTGATGTGGTTCAATTTCACATGGAATGATAGCAGATTTCTCATAACGCAATTTACTTAATTTACGAAAAATCGAATAACAAAATGTGGCTTGTAGAGACACAGGAGCCTAACCGCGAGGGATCTTTCATAGAGAGCCATTTAAAAACATCGGCAGGTAAAGTTCTATTTCCTTAGAACTGTTTTTGGTCTTAGTGTTCTAGAGCTACGGGGCCTGAAATGAGGAAAAATTTTTATATATTTGAGATTTGCAATAACGTAAAAAATAATTCCACTTTTAAAAGTAGCAAACAAGTTCCTTAAGATCGGCTTATATCCGCCACATGTAGTTGGATTACTAGTAACTACAGGCCACAGTTACTACAGCGAACCTTTGTGTATTCTGCAGGTTTAATCAAAGGACAAAGAATAACACTATCGACATTAGTTCCAATCCTACTATGTTTTGCTCTGGTACTGAGATCTACCTAATTTTAGACATTACAGCTCTAGAGGTAAAATATTATATCTAAAACTACTTAAATTGCACACAGAATGTTATGAGCGTCCATAATAACTACCTATGGTAATATTAGACCTCATTGGCATATGTTTTCGAATAGCCCTTCTGCAAGGGCTTCCAGATTTAAGGTCCAGTAGCTCTAAAAGACACATTTGATATTCTATCTTCCTCTTGTTTGGCAGATCCAACCGTGCTAAAATTAAACCACATCATTCCCTATTATTAAATAAGCCCCATGCGAAGTTACTTTTATATTCCGAGTATGATAACATGTAGCATAGAACGCTTTAAATGACAAATAACTAACTCTGAAGAAATTGGATTTAATCGGGCCGGATTTTTGATTCCATTTTTGGCACGGAGTATGCCAGAGTGGTGTCAGACTGAATAGATTTTTTAATTTCCATATGGAATTTCAAAAATTTTGGCCAATATAAAAGTGATCATGATTTAAGGCTATTTTGTCGATTAGACGCAAAGTTCAGGAGATATGGATTATTTTACTTTCATATCAACTTTCAAAAACTTTTGCCAAGTAAAAAGTGATCACGAATTAAGGCTATTTTGTCGATTAGACGCATAGTTAAAGAGATATTGATGATTTAAATTTTTATATAAACTTTCAAAAATTTTAGCACAGAAAAAATTGATCACGAAGTAAGGCTATTATGTCGATTAGTCGCATAGTTAAGGAGATATTCACGTTTTAAATTTAACTTTCCATATAAAATTTCAAAAATTTTGGCTTTAACTTTCCATATGAGATTTCAAAAATTTTGACCCAGAATAAAGTGATCACGAATTAAGGCTATTTAGTCGATTAGGCGCATAGTTCAGGAGATATGGATGATTAAACTTTCCATATGCAATTTCCATATATTCTATGGAGTATAACACACATTCTTGTGTTCTCCACCACAGAATGGAGTACATACTAGAAAGTAAAATACTAAGTTGATCTAGTCATGTCCATCTGCCAAAAGTGTGTCGGCGAATATAGGACTTTTCGTGGTCAAAAATCGGCTTTCTTAAACTAAAAACATTTCCTTTCGAACACGGTCATATGGGGTCTCAGAAATCGTCTCTGATATTCTGGGACATGTGGTTATCCACAAATGGTAAAATCTTTTCACAAATCCCAACATTGACATATATGTAGTCAGAAACTGTGACATTTTCTGAATAATCAAAAGATGACCTCAATTTTATGATGTGGTTGAGTTGGAGGCCTCTACCTTTAGGCGTGGTCCAATTTCGCACACTAACTTGGCCATAAGGGTTCAAAAATCAGCATTCTTTAGCTATGGTCGTACATGTATTTAAAATCAAAAAATGGTTCGTCACGAATCCGAAAATAGCATTAACTCTACGATTTGACTATACTTGAGGTTCATCGTCGAACAAAATTTTCTTATAAAAATCAGGATCGGTGGCCATCTCGTTTTGGACCCATTCACCACAAATTGCAAAAGTTGTCTGGAATAAGTCTATTCATTAGGAAATGGCAAACCAAACTGAGCGTAAATCAAGTGATAGCTGTCAAAAGCGCCTAATCCGAAAAAATGTGGTCACATTAAAAACCACACGTCTAAAAAACACACTTTATAGCCACAATGTCAATTCCGATTTCGATTAAATTCGGATAGTGTATTACGATAGACATACAACCAATTTTCGACCGATTTGGATCATTAGGCTCATTTTTTAAAGTCATGTTTTGATATATACTAGGGTCCCAAATTGAATTCCAATACACATGGCTTAAAAGTAACTATAAAATTTTCTCACGAAGCCAAAAATAAAGTTATTTTTGCAGGTTGGCTAAATTTGTATGACGAACACTATGACCGAAAATCTGATCTATTGGTACCAAAAACAATAAAAATTTCACACAACATCAAATATGACTTAATTTTTCTAATCTTGGTAAACTTAGAGCCCGTTCAAGGGATCCAAAAACCAGTTTTCAAACGGCTTCTCTGCACATCCGGAATTAAAGGGAATAATATAGTCGACCACTATCGACTTTAGCTATTTTACTAATTTTAAATAAAAACCAATCCCCTTTTCATAGCAATCTCGGAATCTAGCAAGGCTCGGAATCTGCAGAATACCAGAGTAGTGCTTGGTATCTCATAGTCGTCTATGCTTAATTTTTGCCTGTCTTATTGTAAGTAGTGACTTGCTTTTTTTCACGAACTATATAGAAGATTTGGCTGAGTTTGGGTTTCGGACCGTAGATACAAAAAATATGATAATTGTTACTCTCCCATTTCAATAGCATTCGGCCTGGCCTTATTTAACAATATTTTTACTTTTTATTATATAAATTCAAATATTTTTTCACTTAGCTACGCATTTGTGGTGAAAATGTCGCAACATAACTTAAAGAATTAACTATGTTTATTGACATTTAAATAAAAAATAGTCAAAAGAAACCATTTCAAATTCTTTTTATATATTTTTTATTATTTTCAGATACACCAACTATATACGACCGATTTGTTTGTGGGCTGAATCTTCCGATGCCAATCTGATTGTGGGTTCAACGGGTGTTGTTGCCGGCTGGGGCGCTGACGAATCCGGGCGCACATTTACTCCCGTTCCAAAAAAAGTGAATACCAACATTGTCAGCGACAGTGACTGTCTGCGATCTTCTCAGGCGTACAATGCCCTGACCTCACCGCGGACCTTCTGTGCTGGCAATAGAGATGGCAGTGGCCCCTGCATGGGTGATTCCGGCAGTGGTCTAATGATCAATCGCAATGGACGCTGGTTTCTGCGTGGCATTGTCTCTGCCGGCCAGACTATGCAGCAGAAGTGCAATCTTCTCGAGTACGTTGTATTTTGTGATGTGGCCAAACACCTGCAATGGGTTCAAAGTAACACGATTACATAAAATAAGACTTTTTTACTGCAATTGAGCATAACATTTTAATGTCCATAGTATGTCTTTTTGCTATTTAATAAATAATTTAAGAAAATAAATCCTTAAGAAAATCGCAATTATTGTGATTATCCCCGACTAAGAAGATACACGACTAATCCTTCAAGAATGCTCCAATATAAATAAATTATCAGACCCCTTAGGTAAGCTTAAATGATTGGTTTACCATGCAATATGCAACCTTTTTTGGAAATGCTTTAACTTTAGAAATATCAAACCTACCTATATCAAACACCTACGGGTAGACTTTAGTCCAATTTACATAAAAGGTATTCATTGACAATTATCCTGTGTGGAAAATTAAGGAACTTAATCGTTATGGAAAAATTCCAAAATGTTAACCTTTTGGTCAGTCAGCAAGTTTGTTCCTGTGTGTGTGTTGGCAGATAATCCCCGTTTGTGTTTATTGAGGGTTTGATTTGCCTTTGTGTGTGTAAATGAACACAACCCTCTTCGTTTTCAGCGCTCTCACCACTAAACAATTGTCCTGAAAATATTTCGTCCAAGTTGCACATATCAACATTTTGGTCAATTATTTTGTGATTGATTCATGCTGAGTTTTTGGGTCGAATGGTTTCGTTTCAAAAGTTTCCCAAACTTAGCTGGCTAGTGGAATTCCATACTGGCAAATACAAAAAAACGACTCAATTGAATTGTCAAGTGGAAGGAAGATGTTTTTTTTTGTGAGAATAATGTAAAAAGACGGAAATTGTTAAATAAAGTAGTATTTAACAATATGGAAAACGTTTTTTAATATATAACTAACTGATTGGATATAAATGTCATCCTTTTGGAGAAGTCGTTACGTCATCCTTTAACATTTAAAAAATGAAATCGAAAAATATTTTGTAAGGAAACGTTTATGACAAAATTTGTTTCCAATCTTCGGAAGAGACACAAATGCACAGTACACAGTCTGCAGCAACACTGCTACAAATATCGGAGGTAAGTCGTTCTAAAACTGCTTAACACGTTGACTGCCAAGGCCATTTTCAGAAAACTGGCCAAAAATGACATTCTGATTTTTTCACATTATATTACTAAAAACTCTATTTCTAGATGATAGGTATCATGAAAAAGCAAATATGATGTTTTTGTTAGGAGAAAAAGGACTTACGAAGTATCTCGTAGTTGGCTTCTGAGACAGAAATCGCTACGCAGAAGCCAAATACGAGTTAATTCGTAGGTCCTTTTTCTCCTAAAAAAACATCATTTTTGCTTCCTATAATATTTTGTTTTATAGTTATTATAATTTATTATAATTTTATTATTATTTACTTTGTTTTTAGATTTATAAACATTCTCTAAATTTATTGTTATAATTATCAAGAACCCAAAATGGATAAGAAAAGGTCACTGAATAAAAGCGAAATTGAGTACAACGCAAATCTTAGTGATTCAGAATATGACGCAATTTTCAGCGATGATAGTAACGATATTTACGAGTATGAGCCTTCTGGTAGTGGTAGTGAAGATGAACCTGAAGACGTGTCGGAACCTGATGATAATGACGATGATCTCCAAGCAACAACGTCAAATGAGAATCATGATTTGTGGACAGAAGTTCAACACAATCCTGATTTATTTCTTTTTGCAGAAAATGTTGGTGTGAAATTAGATAAATCAAATTTTTCAGTACAAACGCTGGTGGATTTATTTTTTTCGGATGAGTTTCTTCCATTACTGGTAGAACAAACTAATTTACGTGCGGCGCAAGAAATTGAAAAATCGGAAAATGGGGATCAAAATGCTATAAAAAAAAACTAAAAGGTTATCAAATTGGCAAGAAGAAAATGCTGCAGAGATGAATGTTTTTATTGCACTTTTATGAGCCGCAATCGATTCCAGTTGCTACTTCGTTATTTTCATTTGGTTGATAACTCAAACGCATCTACCGACAGATTATACAAGGTGAGACCAATCCTAAATCATTTCAACAATGTTATGCGTGAAAACTATGTACCAAGTAAAAATATTTGTATTGACGAATCCATGATGCTATGGCGGGGAAGATTGCTTTTCCGCCCATACATAAAAAATAAAAAACACAAATATGGCATCAAACTATATAAACTATGTGAGTCCGACGGTCTTGTAATAAAAATAAAAATTTACAGCGGAAAATCTGAGGAAACTACCAATAATGTAAGTCATACTGCTGATGTTGTTTTACATTTACTTGAGGACTATCTCGATAAAGGCTACGCGCTTTACATGGATAATTTTTATAATTAGTTAGTCTAACAAAACTGTTATATACACGAAAAACTTATGTGTGTGGAACCCTGCGAAGTAACAGAAAAGGAAACCCCAGAGAACTGGTAAATCGTAAACTGAAAAAAGGGGAGTGTTTTTGGCAGCAAAATGGACCTGTTTCTGTATGCAAATGGAAAGACAAACGAGAAGTCCTTACCATTTCAAACATGCATGCTGTTGAAATGGTAGAGGTGCCCAATCGCAATGGAAAAATTTCTATGAACCGAATATACTTCGAGATTACAACAATGGAATGTCTGGCATAGACAGATCAGATCAAATGATTTCGCTTTACTCATCTCTAAGAAAGACTATTAGATGGCCCAAAAAGGTTTCGCTACATATTACAGAGATATATGCGTCGCGCAAAATAGAAAGGGACCTAAGGGTAAAAACCAGTTTTGTTCAGGAGAGCCATTTTAAAGATTTAAATACGTGTATCTTTGGTGTACCATCACTTTCATAAAACGCGCATATCTCAGGGAGGGAACACTTTTGGGGCATGGGATGATAGGTCTCTTTCGATGCTCAGATTTTGTCCATATCAAAAAAAAAAAGTGAAAATTTATTTTTTTTACCCTTAGGGCCCTTTCTCTATGCGCTGTCACATATATACAAAATGCACACAGAATTTTTCAAAAAGTAACTTCATCTAAAATAAAACTGATAAAGTTCAGAGAAGAATTCGTGCTGGCGTTGATTGGAGATTTTCAACCAGTTTTGAAAAAAAAAATAGAAGTCAAGAGCTTTATTATTTAGAGTGTTTACCACCAACGGAAAAAAACAGCGTCCGACAAAGCCATGTCGTGTATGTACCCAAGCAAAAAAACGCCGAGAAACGCGTTACTTCTGTCCAGCCTGTGAAGAGAAGCCAGCCCTTTGTGTGGAAAATTGTTTTAAAAACTACCACAAATAATAAAATACTACTTTATTTCTTCTTTTTGAGTTAATTTTTCCATTATATTGAATGAATTTTTCCATAATTTTTTTTTTAATAAATTTTCAGCTCACGCAATCCAGAACTAATTAATCGATACTAGAAGCCATTAATCGATACTAGCACTGATATAATACGGTTTAACTCGTAACTACACAAAAAGTGACAGTTTTAGATAGTACGAGATAACTCGTAGTTGGCTTTCTGAAAGGGAAATCAATCTACTAGTTATCTCGTAGTTGGCAGTCAACGTGTTAAACAATAAAATTGATTCTGTGTAATAAGGTTAATTTTTTTATTTGGTGAGGAATTGGAAAACGGCTTATAGATATAACTTTTCTAAAAAATAGGGACTTGGGTGTGATTAGTACATTGAGAAAGTAAAGTACTAATAATTTTTTAAAATTTCTGATTTTATTGGAATGATTTAACTTTGTCATTTAACAATGGAACACAATATCATGCACAGGACTACCACAACTGGCTCTGCGGTACCTCATCCGATCAACCTAACTGTTCACTACATATTTGATTTTGATTATTCCCATTTAAATCTCTTCAAAAGGAACTTTGATTTCATGTTTCAACGCTTCAATTGTCTCTGAATGCTTTGTGTAACATTTATCCTTAATGGCTCAATACAGAAAAAATGCCAAAGGTTTGAAATCACAACCAAAGTTTCGGCTGATTTTTCGATTTCAGTGGTTAAATATCGATTGCGCAGTTAGCTGTGTAACATTTGGCCCCATCTTGTTGAAACCAAATGTCGTCCATGACATTCACTGAAATTTTTGAAAACAAAACTTCGTTCAGCATGGTGCTGTAACTCTCACTGTAGATGGTAACGACGGCTCATTGCTCATTGTCGAAGAAAAATGGACCAATGATGGTGCCCTCCCAAAATCCACACCAAGCAGTGACTCGTTGTGGTTGCATTGGCTTCTCAATAGTCACGTGTGGGTGTGACATAGCCACCGAGATAAGCTTCATCTGAAATGAAAATGAGCTTCAGCTGAAAAAAAGATTTTTCGGTAAAACTATTCATCTCCTGCCAAACAATCTTCAGTCCATTAGGTGAAGCGAAAATGCATCGGATGGTGTTGCATTATGAATTGACAAAGTTTAACCTTTTCAATAAAACCAGAAATTTGAAAAAATACTCAGATTTTTTTTACAGCTGATTCAAATCACAAATTTTAAATGGCCACTCCTTATGCGCTAAAGGAATTTTTTGACCGTGGGCAGAGGAGCGTGACTAAAATGAGCATCCAAGCTAAGTAGAAACTCAAAAATTTATTGTTAGGGAGACGATCAATAGGAAATTGGAATTTTGATTTTAAAAATGTTGGCAAAGGAAAAGTAGCAAATGGATATTGACGTCTAGGTATAGATCTTTTTAAAATGTGTACAAGCCGAATATTGCTTAAAGTTGATATAAGACCTTTTTGTGGCTAAGAGTCGAGCCAAAAATATTTTTTTTTCTTATACAACCGGTGTGTTGATTGATTGATGTCGATGAAAGTGTGAAATGCCATACGCATTTCACTCTACCATATGAAATGCGTTTGGCATCAACAATGTCACTCACTTTTACTCTTCGATTTTTCGAATTTTTCGGGTGTAATGATCTCAATTGGCCGTCCAGAACGTTCAGCGTCATATGTACTCGTGCGACCACAACGAAAGTCAGTAAACCACTTTTTTACGATTGAAATCGATAGTGCAGAGTCCCCATTGTAGTTTTCAAGCTTCCCCTTGCTTTGATTGACGGTTTTTTCCGGAAAAAATAGTGTTTAATGAACACTCGAAGCTCACTTTATTTGATTTTTAACAAAATCCACGAGTTGTATGTTTAAAACAACTGTTAAACACAAACTAAATGACGGAACTCTCTCAAATTTGACAGTAGTTATTAACAGATTGTTCTTGATACAAGTGTTAACCATTACTTTTTATAATTGAAATGAATTTATATCGTACTCTAAGGTCTAAAACACTGTGAAAATCTTAAGTTTGCTGCTTTTTTCTCTTTTGTATTTTAGATGTATTTTTTTGTATTTTTATGTGTTGTTTAGAATTTAAATATTAATGTAAAGTAATAACTTACGAGATTCTCGAACGAAGTGGATTAGTACACAAGCAGCAAATCCTGCATTTGGGCAACTAAGAGTCCACGAGAGATTGTTTATACAAGAGCGATACATCTACAAAGAGTGACTGTTTGGTCCTATACGAGTAAACTACTTCTTCACTTTTTCACTTCTTCACTTCTTCACCTCTTCACTTCTTCACTTCTTCACTTCTTCACTTCTTTACTTATTCACTTCTTCACTTCTTCACTTCTTCACTTCTTCACTTCTTCACTTCTTCACTTCTGCACTTCTTCACTTCTTCACTTCTTCACTTCTTCACTTCTTAACTTCATCACTTCATCACTTCTTCACTTCTTCACTTCTTCACTTCTTCTCTTCTTCACTTCTTCACTTCTTTACTTCTTCACTTCTTCACTTTTTTACTTCTTCACTTCAACTACTTCTATTTCTTCACAAATGAGATAGGTCAAGCAGTTACCGTGAAAAGTTTTTTCTATCGCTACATAATAACGGACTTCTTGTAGTCAGAAATTTTGGATGTGGACCTGGACGATACGTGGTTCCAACATATTGGTGCCACTTGTTACACTGCTAACGAGAGAAAGGCTCTTTTGCGCGAGAAATTCAATAGCCGAGTTAATTTACGTTGCGGCGATGTTAGTTGGCCGCTACGACTATGATTGGAAACCTCTAGACTTTATTCTTTGGAATTATTTTTAAAAAAGTGTACGTTCATAAGCGAAGAACCAATCACGAAGAATATAATAATTTGGCATATAAACGACATTGCACCTCCATTATGGTTCAGAGTCATTGATAATATGGACCACAGGTATGCTACCGAAGCCGTAGCAACCATTTGGCCTGTTGTATAACACATGATTGTCATTGAACCTTCTTTCATAATAAAATATATTAAGATAATTCTCTAAACACTTTTTGCTTTAGGTTAACATCGTACGTTTTAGTTGGGCAACCCTTAAGCTATTTCTTTTATATTATTTACCTACCATGTAAATGCACCATCCCACTATCTATACTCCGACGAATGTATATGCCTTAAATTTAATTCATATCACCATACAAACAGCGCATAGAGAAAGGGAACTAAGGGTAAAAAATCAATGTTCACTCTTTTTTTGATGTGGACAACATCTGAGCATCGAATCCCATGCCCCAAAAGTGTTCCCTCCCAGAGATATGCGCGTTTTATGAAAGTGATGGTACACCAAAGATACACTTTTTAAAAACTTAAAAAGGGCTCTCCTGAACAAAACTGGTTTTTATCCTTAGGTCCCTTACAAACAAACAATTTTTATTTAAAGTGGCATAATCTTAAAATAACTCGCCCAAATATACCAAAAATTCAACTTAATAAAACTTTAAAACACAAAATTTCTTTCAATGGTTTTTCCATTTAATTCTTTCATTCTTACCTTCTGTAGTCATCAATCATTCGATTACACGCACATTTAGATTTTATTTTTCGCATACACTACCCGGGTCCCATAGGACGGAAAACAAAAGGAAACTTTTGCCGCAAATGCAACCCATTTTGAGGAAGGCTGAGTGTGGGACTATCTCAAACCGCAACAAAATCACCGAGCAGTACAGACTCTGTTTCTGGCGTGGGATTGCTGCCATTGTTGCTATTGCCCTTGTGTGGAATAATGTGGGAAGCAGGAAATCACACCATTGAGCCATGATGTCTATGACGAGGAAGGGAAAACATAGACAGCGTGATGCAATCAATGTATGTAGGCGCCAAATTGAAATGAAAATACATTTCATTGACAAAGTAAAATCAATTTACAGATACTTCATTTGACATTTGAAAATGTACATACATACTCGTACATGCATTTATGTACTTGTAAATGCCATATGTACAAATTCGTATATAAGCATTTCATTATCCGCGCCTGAGGGTGATTTACGCCTTCACACAGTTTTCAAAGCTTTTAAATTCAAATATATTTGGTGGAAAAAGTGAAACGAATGATGTGGCATTAATTTATGTCGATTTTTTTTCTGCAGAAGATACAAGGTCATGTGCGAGTATTTCATTGTGAATTCGCCTAAAACCTCTCACCAAGAAATTTTCACTTATTTCACTTTTTACTTTTGCGAACATATACTTTGCAAAATCATCTTAGTTTGAGAAATATTGTCTTTTATGGCGAGACTGATATATATCTTGGCGGCAGGGCATGGAAAAACAGAACATCACCATATAATACGTAAATCATGGAGAGGTGACATCATTAATCCATTATTCAAAAATTCTCTGTGCTAACATTTCAGTTATACTAAATTCCTCATTCCGTTGGAACGTCTCAAAATATTGATAGTTTACGCTATAAAGAGAATATATTTTTGATCTCAGTAAAACTATATGAAAATCAAGTCTTGTCCGTCTATGTGCGGTCGAAAAAAAGTTTAGATCCTAAAATTTCGTTTCATGATGACTAATAGTCTTTACTTTTTAAAGGACCTTAACTGATCCAAAACCAACCAAAGGCAATGTAAGTTTTCTTTAGACCCACTAAAGTAAAACCTCTGTAAAAAGAACTTTTTTGAGTACTTGCCGGTTCTATATGAAATTTTGCAAGGGGGGTAGCATCGCTTCCATTTCTACCAGGCTCTATTTCTTTCTACGAGCGCGGCTCGAAAACTTCTTAGCCTATCACAAAAAGCGCGGTATAAACAGAAAAAAGTTAAGCGTTTTGGAAACTTCCACATGAACACATGTTAAATTTTGTTTCGATCTGGCAACTCCTTCATATAGAAACAGGTGTTCACAAAAGACGCATCCGCGATTTTTTTACAATGGAAAAATTAGAAATGCGTGGTGTCATTAAATATTTTCATAAAAAAGGTTTATCGGGACAAGAATTTCATAATGATATGGTGAATGTGTTAGGCGAAAGTGCACCTTCATATGCAACAGTAAAAAATTGTGTTGCTGAATTTATACGTTGTCGTACAAGCATTGAAGATGAACCACAAAAACAGAAATTGTAGCCAAAGTGCATGATATGGTATGAAATGATCGACGAATAAAAGTGCGTGAAATAGCTAATATCATGGGCATCTCAAATGATCGAGTCCATTTAATTTTGCATGAAGAACTACAGATGAAAAAGCTTTCTGCAAAATGGGTGTTCCCAAATTAAAAAAAAAATTCCTTGCTGGCAAGCGTTTTACCTCAAATGAAGATGCAATTACAGCTGTAAACTATTTTGAAGACCTTGAGGAAAACTATTTTAATCAAGGGATAGAATTGCTAGATAAGCGTTGGACTAAGTGTATTGAAGTTTCAGGAGATTATATTGAAAAATAAAAATATTTTTGAAAAACTAACTATTCTCTTTCATTGATAGGCTAAGAACTTTCCGAACCGCCCTCGTATACCGACATCATATATACTGAATACTACCGACTTAACGGTTTTGATATTCTGAATGTCGTAGTTAGTTGGAAAAACATTTGCCAGAAGTCTACTCAACATACGGACAGAACGGGAAAAAAACGAAATCGATCTGTAGTGTTTAGTGCAATCAGCCGGCCAATCGATGACAAACGGGTGCTAATTCCTGGTAAGTCGCTCATTCCTGCAGAACATCGTCACGTCAGGAATAAGTCCATGGATGTCCGTGGAGCACACACCTTAAAAGTATCGTTAGAACAGCGACACACATCGCACATTCCGATTATGCTCTAGGGAGACAATTGAGTTGCATAAACCACTGCCACCTATCAGCCCCATCGCTCTTTTTTGAACACGTTCATGTAGCTCCAAGGATGTAGCTACTCATATATATAAGTAGGAGTTGTATTCCATCTTAAGCCTGACAACCTATTTTGATACTGAAAAGATCAGTAGGAGTGAAATATTTCTTACACCGCTTCAAAAAGCCTACACTTAAGTGCTTCCGTCGACACTTCGCATTCATGTCTCCCCGAGCGAGCGTAACATTGTATCTACATGCCTAGAACTTCAAGAGCTTATGGTCGTCGATAATGACCACCCTGATGGGTCAGTGAATTGCTTGTGAGACAACAAACAGCACTGGGTCTTGCACACATTAAAATCTACTCTACTTAATCACACCAATCCGAATTGGCCTGATCCTCCGAAGTGTCTCATTCAATATTCGCCTTCTGTTTTCTATATCTTGAAGACTACGGTTGAATGAATATGTATGACATATACTGCTGTCAGCCGCAAAGGAGTAGATTGGATTCAAGGTCTGACCCAACACATCGTCAATGTAAGTAAGAAATAAGAGGGAAAACGGCCAGAGCCTTGTGGAACAACTGCTGTAAGCCTACATTTATTGGATGATAACCCATCTACAGCAACTCATATAATGCGATCTTTAAGAAAGCTCGATATAAATCAACAAAAGTATTACCGTCACCAAATGCGATTAGCTTTGTTATGAGTGCACCGTGCCAGACTTCATAAAGGCCTTGGAGATATCGAGAGCCACTGCCTTACTCTTAACGAACTGTTGGATAGATTGACTTCAGCACTACGACAAGAAAGCTATCAGGTATCCCGTAGAGCGGGACAAGTATTTTCTTCATATGTTGGCCACAACTACGCAGCAGGGTGTACATTTTCTGGGTCCAATTTTGGATGACTCGTTCGACCGATATGGAGGTAATGACATGCGTAATGTGTTATTTGGACTTTACGTACCCCCAAAAAAGGTGTGATATCACACGATCTAGGCGGCCAACTCACCGGTTCAGAACGTGAAACTAGGTGCTCTTAGAAATGACCTCTCAATAAATCCATTGTTTGAGCAGCTGTATGGCCAGCGGCACCGTCCTGTTGAATCTGTCGTCAAGATTACGAGCTTCAATTTCAGGTAGCAAAAACTCCGATATCGTAGAGCGATAGCCAGCATCACTCAGGGTTACGTTCCGGCTATCATCATTTTTGAAAAAAATACAAATAATATACATTTTTGAAATATATAGTTCCACAATTTGGACACGTTTTTACGGTATAAGTTTTACACAATCACGTAGAGAAAATATATGGTTACTATATGGTCACGGCAACAATAGTATATTCTCTGCAGTAAAAATATGGTCGTCGCAACCATAGTATTGTTTTTTGAATTTCATTTTGACAATAGTATGATTGCGGCAATATTAATATTGTTGAAATGTAACAATAGTATTGGTGCCAAAATTTTAAAATGAAAATATGGTTGTAGCAACAATATAAATATGGTTTGTGCGACAAAACTTTTGTTTTTTTTTTTGAGTTTTATGTTAACAATAATATGATTACGGCAATCATACCGACAAAATTTATTTTTGTCCGTTTGATTAATTTTTATGAATTTAACAATGTTATTGATACGAATCTTACGCAATAATAGTACCTTTTTTATGAAAAATTTTTTTTTCAAAACAAACTACTTTGAGTTAGTATAACTGAAATATTTTAAATAAATAATTTTTTTCTACTGTTAAATAAATTACTCCTGTTAATAAAAGTTAATGCATTTTTAAATAATTTACTTAATACAAATCTCTATTGTTAAATAACAACTTAACCCAATCCAATTTTTAACCCAATATTTTGGGGATCATAGTATGGTTACTTGTAAGTCAAACTATGGTTGTGAGGATCATACTATGGTTGTATGTGAAACATTCTATGGTTGTGGGGATAATAATATGGTTGTGGGGATCATAGTATGGTTGAGTAAGAATAATAATATGATTGTGGGGATCATAGTATGGTTGTGTGTGAATAATTATATTGTTGTGAGGACCATACTATTGTTGTAGGGATCATATTATGGTTGTGTGTGAACCATACTATTGTTGTGCTGAGCATAATATTGCTGCGCCACATCCATATACCCAACAATAGTATAATTCTCTTCGAATATTGTTATCCCAACCATACTTTTTTTCTGCGTGTAGTGAAATGGCAAACAATACTAGAATAATTAATTTAATTTTAACACAACTCACGCGTTTTCTGTGAAAAACCCTATTAAAAAAATATCTCTAGACTGATTACCCTATAGTTTGATTACAAGGTTTAGATGGACAACAGACAGACGTACGGATGGACAGACAGACAAATATTATTTCAATCAAATCAGCTCTTGATTCTAGGCAATCAGTACATTTAAACATAGGTCTTACTCAAATACTTTTGCCATGAAACTAACTTATAACAGACTGTTTTACAGAGTGGTGCAGAGTATTAAAAGAATAGAATTTGACGTAAAATATCAATAAGATTGCAATATAAAACAATATCAATTAACACTGGTCAAAACTAAATTTGCGACAGAAGGTTTGATAGTCGACTGCACATACATCCCGACTACCAACTACCCCAAAATCCTTGGGGTCACATTGGACAGCCTTTTTCGATCCTCTGCACATGCTGCAGCTATCTGCGATAAACTCAAAAGTAGGAACAAGGTCCTCAAGTCATTTGCCGGCAGTACTTTGGGAGCCGACAAAGTAACCTTGTTGACCTCTTACAAAGCGATAGGCCGGTCTGTAGCAAACTACGCACCACCTGTATGGTCGGCGAACGTGAGTACGACGCAGTGGAAGAAAATTCAGACTTGTCAGAATGCCGCCCCTAGAACATCACCATGGTTTCTTCTTATTTCTTTTGAGGACTATCTACGAAGGTCTTTACCGTGCGCAGACTCAATTTCCCGCTGTCTAAGCGATACCTGCTAGGGTGTTTTCGCGCAGTCATTCTAATCACCATCTCTTGGACAGGATACCTCTGCCAAGGCAGATCAGGTACGATCTTAATGATCTAAGGAGAGAGGTCCAGCGGTATAAGAGAGAACCTTTAGATCATCGAAACTATCAGACAGGTCTGAACCACATTCACGCCAAGGAAGACGCAGCAGCAGTATCCAGCTACCGTGTAAATGTAGTGCTAGGAGAGCATCCCCCGGAGATTTCACCTGAGGAGAAGGTACTACCTCAACAGACGCGCGTGGTTCTGGCGCAGCTGAGATCTGGATAGTGCAGACGTCTCAGGTCTTACTAAGCACGAATTGATGCTAACGTTCTGGAAATCTGTCCCGCCTGCCATCAGGGACCACATGACGTGGTGCACCCCTTCAATTGTGCGGCCATGCCCACTCAGCTGGTCCCCAGTTCACTGTGGACGCATCCAGTTCAAATGGCGCGTTTCCTCTACCTAGATATCGAAGCAGATCCCCCATAGACGAACAAGACTTCAAAATAAATATATTGTTGTTACAACAACAACATAGTCGACTGCAGTTGATTTGGGGCTGCTGATTACGAATCGGGCCTCTCATTACCAGATTCGCCCTTGTTTAGGAGATATTTACATAAACCGTAATTTTTCCCATTTTTCAATAAAAGCAGCTCAATTTTGTGGCCAGTGTAATTTTTTAATGACAATTTCAACCTTATAAGTGGCGGCGTTTTTGCAAGTCCCTGATGGCAGGCGGGACAGATTTCCAGAACGTTAGCATCAATTTGTGCTTAGTAAGAACTGAGGCGGCTGCACTATCCAGATCTCAGCTGCACCAGAACCACGCGAGTCTGCCGAGGTAGTACCTTCTCCTCAGGTGAAATATCCGGGGGATGATCCCCTTAGCATTACATTCACACGGTAGCTGGGACAGCTGCTGCGAATTCTTCGGCGTGAATGTTGTTCAGACCAGCCTGATAGTTTCGATGATCTAAAGGTTCTCTCTTATACCGCTGGACCTCTCTCTCTAGATCATGAAGATCGTACCTGATCTGCCTGGGCGGAGGCATCCTGTCCAAGAGATGGTGGTTAGTATGACTACGGCGAAAACACCCTAGCAGGTATTGCTTAGACAGCAGGAAATTGTGACTGCGCACGGTAAGGATCTTCGTCTTCTCATGTAGATGGTCCTACGAAGACATAAGAAGGCACCCTGTTGATGTTGTAGGGGCGGCATTCTGACAAGTCTGAATGTTCTGCAAGCCAAGGGAAAAATTGTTTTCAAAATGCAGAAGTTGGACAAACAGCCAGGCACTCAATAAAAGTATAGATACCCGAACTTGTTTACTCTTTTACTATAAGAAACTTACCAATACACGATACAGAATAAACTCAAATATATTTCTTATTATCCCTCAAATGTTTCAACCAATTTTTGAGATACCGAACTAATAATCTCCTAAAATTGTGATAGTTTAGTTAATGTCTTAAAAATTCCATGATAAATATTCGATTTTTCTAATCTGTCTATAACTTTTGTCTGACGGACATATTTTTAAAATTTTCATTTTTTATCCATTTTTCCCTTGCAGTCTATTATATTCTTCTAGTATCAACCCGGCAAACCAAACCTTCAGAATTCTGTACGACAATCGGCAAAATGTTCCGATTTCGGATCAGAATTCTTAGCGAGTTCGTAACGACAAACGTATGAGAGGGTTGACACGAATTCTGAACTACTTCTCTGAGGGAATTCTGATGTTTTTGCAGACATTTCGAACCGATTTCTGACCGAATTCTGAACTGTAGTCCTGGGAAATTCGAAAGGAAATTTCGATTTGTCGTATCGTATTCTGAACTAATTCTGAACGACTTCGGTCAGAATTCTGGCATTAAGTCTTATTAAATTCTGAGGTTTTTACCGACATTACGAACCGAATTCTGAACGAATTCTGAGCTTATGTTCTGAACGTAAACAATCAATAAAAAGAAAATATTTTTGTTCTAAAAAAAAAATTGTAAAACATTTTCAAAAAGCGTTCGGAAAGACTTTTAGTTACAAGCAAGGGTGCCTGCAGTTTCGCAAGCAATAATTATGCTGTAACTATGTTTAGTGGCTATACACTTAAGGGCAACCAGTTTTGCATTTAACGAGAACTGCCGGCAGTAGAGTTTTCCTCAAAACACAATAAAAATCCCTCGCACAGCTAAGCTAACTAAACGTTCAGAATTTGAATTTGAAATATAAAAATACCTCAGACAAACAGTTAAGAATTCGTTCAGAATTATTTCCGACATGTCTGAACACAAGAACAAACTGTAAAATATGAAGCAAATAACTAAAATTTTAAACGAATAGACTACCTCAGATAAATAGTTCAGAATTCCTTCCGAGTTCGATAAGAGAAGTCTGAACAAAGAATTAATAAAAGTCCCACAGACAAGTCTAACAGAATTCGGGCCGAATTCGTTCAGATATTTCTTAACATAATAAATAAAAAATCCTCAGACAAATCGAACAGAATTTGTAACGATTTCGGTAAGAATTCTCGATAGAGTTCAGATATTGTTCAGAATTGTCTGATATCAGATATTGTTGGCAAATTTGGTTTACTGGGTACTTAAGTTTCTATACTAATGAGGTATCGATACTTTTCCTTCTATTATTTTTTGAGTACAGTAGAGATATTCATCAAATTTACAGGTGATCCATCTTGAGGTATTTTTTTTAAAAGCCTTTTTTTTAAAAAAATTTGCGTGAGATGTGTTCAACTTTTTTTCTTTCTTTTCAGTAGTGTTTGCCATATTGTCATGGAAAGACTTACACCTAAACAACGTCTTAAAATCGTGCAACGGTATAATGGAAATGAGCGTTCGGTGAGAAACTGTTTTCGACCACAATTTTGTTCAGTGATGAGGCACATTTCTGGCTTAACGATAACGTCAATAAACATAATTGCCGTATTTTAGCTTAATTATGATTATGGTTGGTTAATTATGGTTGCTTATAAGAGGTTCAAGTGGTGCCATTATACCACCAAATAAAACCCGGTCTGGTGCGGTTTATGGGCTGGTGGAATAATCGGTCCATATTTTTTCAACAATGATGATGGTCAGAAGGTAACCGTGAATGGAGCTCGCTGATATCGGACTTTTTGCTTTCTAAACTTGAAGCCCGTAATCTTGACGACATTGAGATTTAACAGGACGGCTCCACTTGCCATACAGCTGCTCAAGCAATGGATCTATTAAGAGGTCATTACGAAGAGCAGCCAATTTCACATTTTGGATCGGTGACAATATAGCTACGATTTAGGTTTTGGAAGCCAACATTACGAGTGTCATTAAAGCCATACCGGTCGAAATGCTCGAACAAGTCATACAAAATTGGCCCCCAAAATGGACACCCTGAAGCGTAGTTTTATTTTTTTTTATATAAGCTTTATTTGAATTATTGAATCTGCTCCAAAGGAGCCTAACAATAAGTATACGAATCTTAAGTATAATTCAATAATGAATCCTAGTATGGATTTCTTGTAATGTGGATCTCTGCAAATTGGCAGGAATTTTAATTAATTTGGTCAAAATAGTATATAACTGGTATGGATCACATGTCTGAGAATTTTAAACCTGGTTTGGCTTAAACCTCGTGATAAAGGTCCAGAGGACCCTTACAGTCATTTACAGAGTGTTCGCGATATTATGTAGAGTGAAGAACTCTAGTTATGTATGTACAACGGATAACTCTAGAACAGCAGAGTGGACGACGCAATTTAGGTTTTGTAGGCTTTTCGCGTTGACTGTTTTAAGGATCACGTATGAGAGCATTTAAGCCACGTGACGTAGAATAAAGGATTCTACACAGTCTTTTTTGAGTGTTCGTCCGCGATTGATATTGACTGTTTTAAAGATCACGTAAAAGAGCGTTTAAGCCACGTGACGTAGAATAAAGGATTCTACACAGTCTTTCGGGCGCGTGTGTTCGCGATTACTGTTACGGATGAAGCACAAGTGCAGATTAGAAAACACGGCGTTCGTTTCTCCGAAGTCTTAAAGAGCTTGGACTGCACAATAATTGTCTAGCAAGTATGTTATCATGACGTTCGAGCTTCTCTTTGTGCTTTATATTGATTTTTTGAACTGCCTCTTTGACGAGAGGTATTTTCAAGTCTCGGTGGATGTTTTCATTCCTCATATACCAAGGGGCACCGGTAATAAGCCGCAATGTCTTCGATTGGACTCTTTGTATTTTGTCGAGATTGCTCGAACTTGCTTTGCCCCATAGCTGGGCACCGTATAACCAGATAGGTTTGATTGCACTGTTGTATAGCAGGACCTTATATTCAAGGCTTAGTTTTGAGTTCGCGTTTAGGAGCCAGTGCAGTTGATGGACCTTAAGTTTCAATTGAGTTTTCTTGGCTTCGATATGACTTCTCCAGGTGAGTCGGCGATCCAGGTGGATTCCAAGGTATGAAACATGATCAGATTGAGAAAAAGGGATATTGTTTAGTTTCAATGTCGGACAAGTGCTAAAATTCAATGTGAAAGTTACCTGTGTGCATTTAGCCTCATTGACTTTTATTCTCCAGTCAGAGAGCCAAGATTCTACTCGTCTGAGATGTACATCTAGATTCATAGATGCAATATCCTGCTTTTTATGTGCGGCCATTATACCGGTATCATCGGCAAAAGTAGATGTTAGCACGTTTGGGCTGGTAGGGATATCTGCGGTAAACAGAAGGTAAAGGAAAGGCCCCATGACGCTTCCCTGGGGAACACCTGCTAGTATTTCGCGGTCATCGGTGACGTGTTGTCCACATTTGACTCTGAATCTGCGGTTTTCTAAGTAAGACTCAAGAATTCCATGCGTATTTGCCGGTAAGTATTTGAAAATTTTGTAGGTCAAGCCAAAGTGCCAGACTTTGTCAAATGCTTGAGCAACATCCAGGAATACTGCGCAGCAATATTCTCGCCGTTCAAATGATTTTTCAATTGCTTGGGTCAGGCGGTTTACTTGTTCGATAGAGCTGTGACCTTCGCGAAAACCAAACTGATGGCCTGGTATTATGTTATTTGACACGAGAAACGGTTTTATTTTCGATAAAAGAACTTTTTCAAATAGTTTGGATAAGCAGGGAAGCAAACTGATCGGCCTATACGAGGAAGGTATTGATTTGTCCTTTCCTGGCTTTAAAATCATTTGAATCAGAGAAATTTTCCACACTTTAGGAAAGTAACCATGTCTCAAAATAGAGTTAAATAATTTTGCCAGGAACTTCACAGCAATATAGGGAAGTTCCAAGATCATTTTAGGCGTGATAAGATCATATCTAGGTGCTTTACCTGGATTCACGGTTTCTTTAATGACATTCAGAACTTCATTTGCACAATGGAATTACGGCAGACATTTTATCATCAGGTGGAAGGATGTCGCTACTTGCAGGATTTGGGCGAAATACCTGTGACAGATGGTTTGCAAAAACATTGGCCTTTTCATCATCTGATATTGCCCACTTGCCATTTGCGTCGCGTATTGGAAATTGCGTTTCGGTGGGCATACTGGTATTTCTTAATGTTTTCCATAATGAGAATTTGGTTGAAGCTGTCGGAGTTAAACTTGCAATGAACCTAGCCTGCTGTCTACTGTCTTCTTTTCTAAGTGCGCTTTGCAACCTTTTAGTAGCTTCAGTCAGTCTTAGTCGTGCCGCTGGTGACCTATTTCGCTGCCATTCGACTTTTTTCACTTACAAGGTGCTCCTTTTTTCACTTACAAGGTGCTCTATTTCCCGGTTAGTGTAAGTATTTAAACTATTTGTCGCTTTTATTTGTCTGTGTGTAGCGTGAATGGCCGCCTGTTCCAAGATCACGTTCAAGTTGGATACGTTGTTATCGATCTCACCCGCGTTAGAAATTAGATGATTCGAATCTAAATGACTACTAATGTACTTCCTGTATTTTAACCAGTTAGTTGTGTATGAAGTAAGCCTTAGTGGGTCATCTACAAGTACTGTCTTCTCGTAAAGAAGAAATATAACTGGCGAGTGGTCTGACGATAAATCTGTGCAGGTACTAGCAGATAAGTTAGATTTACTAACTCCTCTTATTATACCGAAGTCTATCAAGTCAGGCTTTTTGTTAATATCAGAAGGCCAATATGTAGGTTGACTGGGAAATATAAAGTCCAATTTATTTTGACGTCGCATTAGACATTTATACAGCTGGTTTCCCCTAGGGTTTGCTAAACGGGATCCCCAGTGCGTATGTTTGGCATTGTAGTCACCAGCAGAAGCGTAGTTGCGGCCAGTATTTAAAGAAAATTATATTCAAAAAATAAATGGCATAAAATGTCCTTTCAAAAGAAATACATATATTACACATTTTATTTGATTTTTTTGAATATTTTTTTTATTTTGAAAAAATCCCTTTAGATTGGATATAACAAAACTACAAACAGTAGTAGTAGCTATTGATGAGTGTCTAAGAATTTTATTCTGCACAGCTGATATTAGATTAGTCGTCGGTTTGTTCCTCCAAACTTACATTTAAAAAAAATCAGGGATGCAAACCGATCCAAACCCGAATTGGAACCCCTGTTAAAAAAATGAAAACCGAACGAAAAAAAACAGCAAAACAAAAAATGGTTCTATTCAGAAAAACCTTGGCCCATCCGTCCATCCGTGTTTCTACAAAAACACGATAGCGGTCAGCGATTTGACGTAGGATCCGGAAACTTTGCAAGGTGAAGGCTTAAGGTCATAAGCTGTTTTAGAAAGTAAATGGGCGAAATCAGCACAGTGCGAAAAAAAAAGTATTCCTTTTGGGAACTAAAGGTACCTCATAAAAATATAAACTTTTTTCAGTGTTTGCTTCACCAATTATTATGGTTTACTGTTATTTTAGACGCACTTAATACCCAAAAAAGTCATAGCTGCTGGATGTTTTGGCTCATATGGCCCACAAACGGGTCGTCAATATGTACTTATGGATATGTAAATTAATGCAGTTTTCTGCGAATCAAAAGATGGACTACTTTTTTGAAGACTGCGGTTAAAAACATGAGCCGAATGGACTAAAAAACAGACCTTTTTCGCCTTTTTGTATCACATATGTTTTAAAAAACATCTTTACATATTAGTTTAAGGAGGCGGAATGTCATAATTACTTGATGCTTAGTAATTGTCCTTTTTGGACTTTGTATTCTTGCTCAGATAGATTGTTCTTCTTTTGTTTGTTTTGACCTCTTTAGTACTTTTTTAATTCCTTAAAAAAGTACTAAGCCTTTTTTCCTTATCGAAACATTTTTTTTCTCAATGATGACTTGCTTCCGGTGTTTCGTACATGTACATGTAAAGCGAAAAAATGTTGTTTTCGTACAGCGATACAATTTTCTAATAAAACTAAATTGAAAGCTTGTCAGTCAGTGTATATTTAATGCTACACTTAATGTCCAAATTAATTTCCGCTCTTTAGAAGTGAATGTCATATTTGTAACATATTGCGAAAGCAAGGTTTTAGTGTTTTCGTTTTATCGTTCGGAACATAAATAAAAATCTCAAAGAGTACAATTTTAAATGCTGCAGACGCTCTATTTCGTACTTGCTTCTACAATGACGGACAGAGAACAGTTTTTATTTATGGAGTTTAAAACATTTGCTGTCATTCTCAGTAAACAGTGTTAATTCAGTTGGACGTCGTCGGATAAAGTAGGGTAATGTAATTGGAGTGACAGGTATGAGAAAGTATACTTATACTTATATTAGCTGATTTTAAATCTTTGAAGTATGCATGGTTTAATTCTTACACTCACTGATCGGGACCATTAATAGGTACTGGCAGATTCTAGCGGCTCATGATATTTTAAGTAAAGTTTTTATATATAACGGGTAATCAATACAGAGGTATTATTTTCGAAATTAAAAAAAAAATCAAATCATGTGTGGAATGCCATTTATTTTTTACGCCTCAGGGTGTCTATTTTGAGAGTCTAATTTTGGATGACTCGTTCGAGCATTTCGACTGATATGGCGGTAATAGTTTGTCAGTATAGACTTTGGAATTTATGTAGCCCCAAAGAAAAAAGTCTAAAGGTGGGATATCACACGATATGGGCGGCCAACTCACTGGACCAAAACGTGAAATTAGGTGCTTTTTAAAAATAAACTCTCAATACATTCATTCTTTGAGTAGCTGTATGGCAAGTGGCACCGTCCTGTTGAAAGCAGATGTCGTCAAGACTACGGGCTTCAATTTCAGGTAGCACAAACTCCGATATCATGGCGCAATAGTGAGCACCATTCACGTTTGTGTTCCGGCCATCATCATTTTTAAAAAAATATGGAACGAAGATTTCATCAGCCCATAAACCGCTCCAAACCGTGGTTTTCATGGTGTGATACCTCTATATAGATCACCCTTTATTTCTTACTAGTTGAGTTGCGTTGTGAAAAAAATGTCGTCGAACTAAATATCAGAAGCTCTTCTAAGGCCAATACCAAAGTTTTTGCTTAAATGTCTTAGTAAGTTGCTTTGTACATTTTTTTTTGTCGAAATGCACCGAGAGTAGAATAGTCTTAAAATCTCATTATAATCAACATTACCAAAATATGTTGTAAAACGATTAAGTAAATTAAGAGTATTCTCTCCGATTTTGATAAACATTTCAAATATGTTTATTAAAGAGCGCTTAAGGAGAATTTAAGGCCGTATGAACACACTGTAATGCTCACCGTTGACGGTATAGGTGGCTCTTTTCGAAGAAAAATGGTCCTATGAAGCTGCCACACCAAACTATGGCTCCTTGTTGATGCATTGGCTTCTCAATAGTCACATGTAGGTTCTCTGAACCAATTGTGAGGCAATTTTGCTTATGGACATAGCCACCGAGATGAAAATGACCTTGATCTGAAAACACGATTTTTCGCAAAAATTTTCATCACCTGCCAAACAATCTTCAGCCCATTGGTCGAAGCGAAAACGTATCGAATGGTGTTCAGTTATTAAAAATAGCAAAATTCAACCTTTCCAATAAAACCAGAAATTTAAAAAAATTATCCGTATTTTTTATAGCCGATTTAACTTGAAAATATTAAATCCCACCCTATATTTTTCATAATTTAAAATAAAATAATTTCTTGAATATTTTTTATATAAATTTAACAGTAATTTTAAAAATTGTTTAAATAACTTATATTTTAACACCCAGCACTTAAGAAACAAGTAAAAAGTAAATGTAGTTTCTTAAAAAAAATATTATTTTTTATTACAAAAATGTTGGATTAAAATAAATTAAAACAGTTTTTTTTGGTAAAAAATAACTCAATCGAAAGATACATCACTTCTAAAACAACGCCTCCAAAATGTTCATACGGTCTCGAATTGGAAATTTTGAGAATCAAAATATGACAATCATATGTCTCCGAACATTACGGGAGGGTTTTGGGTCCCAGGGCACACAGACCACAAGCATAGGCCGCACTCTCATCATAAAATTAATGTTATATTCAGATTCTTCATAAAATTTCACCATTTCTGAGTACTTATATGTTTATTTTCGAAATTAACTATTTATCGACACTCTAGGGACCTTAGACCCATGGCTTGAGGACCTAAAATTAGAGGAATTGTAAAATTTATATAATTTTTGGATTCGCGACAAATTATATTTTAAAAAAAACGTTTCTTAATACCCATATGCCCATAGCTCAAGAATGCCGATTTCGGGGTCTAGTGGTCCTTGGGTATAGGCCTAGAGACCTTGCCCCATTTGACAAGTCCTCTTCGAATCGTTTAATTAATTAGGACCCATATGGGCCGCTATGAGTTCCAAATTATTCAAAATCTTGAATATAAGTACTTATTTGGACTTATGACCAAATTTCACTATTTTTGGATATCCTTGTAGCCAAGGCCTTTAATTCAGCCGAATGGCATAAAACTCCACTGTTTTAGAGAATCTATATGAGAGGGACCAACTTTTTGGCTTCATAAGTATCTTACCCCGGGGGGTAAAAAATTAATATGATTTTTTGATTCGTAACGAAAAGTTTTTGCTTTTTAATACCCATATGTCCATATTTCAATTAGTATTTTTGGAACTATATGGACCTAGGGACTTTTCCCAATCGGCAATGGCCATGAAATTTCTTCGAAACGTAAAACTAATGTGATATTCTGCTCAGAAAGAAATTTTTTAATACCCATATGTCTATTCTTTATTTATGGGAAGGTTAAAGAATATATGCCTACCACCTTCAAAAAAAGACAAGATTTATATATTATTCAATCAAATTTCATAGCAAACATATGAAAATTTGAATAGGACTTTTGTTAGTCACTCCTTCTTTTGCCCGATATGGTCCAATTTCAATACCAACCCATCAGAGACTAAAAGATATATATCTTATAGCTTAGACTAAATCGAGCTTTCAGCAGACGGTCAAAAAAATGTATTAGAACTTTTTCTAGTCCCTAAAAGGGGAAAATTTCCGCTATTTAGCGATTTGCTCCATTTCCATTACCACTCCATCGCCGACTATGAGACTTATATACCGTCATTTTAAAGAGAGTTGCTGTTTTCGTTTGGACCTTTTCGTGCTTTCACCAGACAGACATATGGGCATGGCTTGATCGTCTTAGAACTTTATTAGGCTCAATAATATACATACTTTATATGGTCGCAGATAAGTATTGCGAAACGGAATGACAAACTTATATTAACTCCCGTCCTATGGTGGAAAGTACAAAAAGTACAATTTTTAAATTCATCCATTTTGCAAAAATATGTCCATAAACCTAATATCTAACCTTAAAAAGTCACTAAAACCTCAAATAGTACTTATCATTAGACATCGGATTTTTGAACAATTACGTATTTTTATTGAAGTTGGCTCGAATTCTGACTGAAACAAAGTTCGTTTCATTGAAAAAGGAAATAAAAAACATATGCATATTTTTTAATGTTTTTCATATTTGCATGGGTTTTCCATTAAGGACATAATAATTTTATATATTAATAAAACGAGAAATATTTAAGATATAGACTTCAAATATATTCCAAGTTCGATTTCGGACCACCACGAACCCGCGTACAGCGATCTTTTCTTTGGACCCAATTGTCCACCACTCTTGTACACATTTTGACCGGAACGTTGGCAATTTATTCTTAAGTTGTTGGCTTGTTGACGACATAGACCAATGACTTGATGTGGCCCCATAAAAAGAAATCCAATGGCGTTAAATTGCATAAACAAGGTGGTTATTTGACCGGACCATTTCTCGAGATAACACTTTCACCGAATTTGCCTTTCAGAAAATCGATTGTAACACGTTCTGTGAGGCGAGTGGCACCGTTTGTTGAGACTATATATCGGCTATGTCAAGCTCATCCAATTCTGGCCAGGAATAATTTTCTAACATGACACGATAGCGCTTTCCATTGAAGGCAACATGACGATTGTTTTAATCGACGACAAAATACGACTCAATCACCGTCATGAAAACCACACTACAGTAATCTTTTGCAGATGCAAATTTGTCTCTTTATGCACATGTGGTTTTATTGCTGTCCAATAACGCATATTTTGTTAATTGACATTATAAGACGCACAGCCTGTCGGGTGGGACGATTATTACGGCCGCTTACGGTTGGAGTAAGCGCTCTTAAAGTTGCGACCACCGACTCAGAATTTTGGAAGGAATTTTTAAACATTTTCATGATGAAAATGTTGACTCGGACTAGCGTTTTGACACTGAAAGATCATAAAAAATGGTTGAGGATGAGTTGACATAAAGATACGAAATTGTTATATCTCTTTTGGAAAGTTACAAATAGAAATCTTTTCACCAAAAATCCCACATCCAGCTAAAAACTTGTCTCAATATCACAGGGTGGAGCAATTTTTAGTTACATTTTAAATGATAGTTTTATTTTAAATAACGCTGAAACCTAGATTTATTTTAATAATTGTTTTTTTTTATTTGTTTCACGCTTGTTGGGAGAAATAATTAGTTCACAAGCTGCCTTCTGAACTATACTTTCACATTCCTTGCATAATGTTATTGAAAGAAAGACCTATCGCTTCGAAGGAAGTTATAATTTTATCATCGGAAAGAGAGATATTCGATAGATCTATGATTCGTCACCTGTGACGTTCTTATAATCATAACCAGTTTTGCCGAGGAAACAGGCGACCATTTGCTTCGAAGTGCTTCTTCCACGAACTACTTTCGTTGGATTTGGCTCGTCTTCGAAGACCCACATGGTCGATAGATCTATGATTCGTCACCTGTGACGATCTTATAAACGTCTTTTGAAGAACCGCGATCGTATTTTTTTCAAAATTTCTTTGCACCAACCGACCGACACGAACGATTTTTTGACCGAATGTCAAATTGAAAGAGAACAAACCTTTTTTATGGCCAGCTGTTCATGCAATATCGAATGTCTGCTGGTGGAAGAAATGCCCAAGGATGCCTCTACCTCACGGTATGTCACACGACAGTTTTGCATTATCAGTTTACACACGGCATCAATGTTCTCTGGCGTAACGGCCGTTTTTGGACGACTTTCGTCTTTGAGCGAGCGTCGGCCACGATTGAATTTATTAAACCTGTTTTTCACAGTGCTATAGGATGGTGCTTCATTGCCATACAAAGATTAAAGTTCATCGATGCACTCTTGTCGTGATAATTCACGTCGAAAGTTGTGAAAAATGATCGCACGAAAATGTCCACGAGTTAATTCCATTTTTTTCTAAATTAATGTTTTCAGTACGTTGAGCACGTTTATGCTAGAAAATTTCAAACTTTCCAATGGAAATTTCAGGTGGCGCCAGGCAAAACTTAGTGTTGCCTAGTCCAGAAATATATATAGCAACCCTCGTATACTTCGCCAAAGTTATTTAATATACCATAAGTAGAACTTAAAAAAATCACTTAAACCGAAATTAGTACTAAATTACCATTTCGTTTCAGTTTTTAATTTATATTCTTCTAATTTAATTCAGTTTTAAAAGGCTATTTCAAATCGGCTCGCACTTAACGATCTTAGATACCAAAAATTAAATTCAACTTTGACAGCTGATTGACACAAAGTCAAAACATTTACAAAAAAAAACTATTATATATTGGGATTATATACCAGAAGTGTCTACTTTGAAACTATACTCTCTTTATACGATTTCGACTAACTTTGTCATTTTCTTAAAAATCTAGATGCAAGCGGTCTCCAGCCGATTAATGCCTGTTCAATGAGATTTTGACTAACTTTAAAAAATTTGATTTTGGCCACAAAATTAGGAAAATACCTTTAGTTCGGTGGATTCGACCTGACCGACTTAATGAAATTACATAAGAGCTCTGTCCTTGTACTCTCACAGACATTCTAGATGCAAGCGGTCTCCAGCCGATTAATCCCTGTTCAATGAGATTTCGACTAAGTTAAAAAAATTGATTTTGGCCACAAAATTAGGAAAATACCTATAGTTCGGTGGATTCGACCTGGCCGACTTAATGACCATTTATTTTTTTAATTAAAATTACATTAGAGCTCTGTCCTTGTACTCTCACAGACATTCTAAAGATTTTAGTGATACCAAAAACCTTTATGAAATTGTTCCTCCTACAAAACGGAGTAACCCTTTACTTGTTATGGTCATCTGCCTCACATCGTTTTCTCTTCTTTATCGCTGTTTGAGTCTATGTCAACAAACTGCCAAAAATATGAACATAGAAAGGACTTTCACAAACACGTACGACGCTGGCAGCAGCACCAAAGGCTGTTTTCCTTTCGGAAAAGCACAGACTGCATCAATGATCTCTTAGCGAGGAATTAAAAACATAAACAAGAAAATGTCAACGTTTGCTTTTGGCCTGTGGTCCACTGAGTATTAAACGCCCCCAACGCTGATGATGATAAAGATGATGGCGATGATGGCGGTGGCAACGATGACGATGTTGGTGTGGAAGACGAGAAACGACACACAGCAGGTTGATGTCAGCAATGATGATGATGTAAATGGTGGAATTGGCGTCTCTGTGTTAACGTTGGCGTTGTAGTTTTTGTGTTGATCATGATGTTGACTGTAGAAAGGGATTGGGGGGCTTTCTTCTTTTTTTGGGGTTTATATGTTTGAAAAGATGGCTTCAAGGGCTGTTAGCTAGTTGCAGTATTTGAAATTTCACATGCTCGGTCACTGTTTTCGCCACGGCCAAATATGTGGTTGTGAGGCATCAGCATGAGCAAAAACGAAATTTTAACAAGTTGTGGTTGCAGTCTTCGGCTATTCTAGGTTAAGGACATTTAAAGTAATTCATAAAAATATGATTAAAAACTGTGTAATGCGCAGCAGAACGAAAAGAACGTCCATAAATGATTATGAAAATTGTTTTTGGATAATAATTAAAAAATAATACTGTACTCAACTAAGAGCAAAAAGTTCTTAAAATGATAACAAAAAAATACTTAAACTGAGATTGCTTTTGCTTGGTATTATACGAGGCAATAAATTAAGCATCATCTTAAATATGCTGTCTAGAAAACATTCTCAAGTTCATGCAGTTTGTTGTAATTTCAAGGTGGTTCACGAAATCGTCTATATCGGATCGCTCATTGTCTAGTTGGAGCCAATGAACTTTTACAGAAATGTGAAGCAAGTGCCGCTTTATAGGTCCTAGACAGTTCAGGTTCCCGATTGGTTACTCTTATTGAGATTAATCGTACAAATTAACCGCACAGACAGACACTGCTCAAATGACTTAAAAAGTTATGAAACGGATAAGGTCGAATCATATTTAGGGTTCAAAATGTTTTTTTTCAATACGTTAATCCATTTGTCTGTACCAAATGATATATACCCTCTTACTTTACTCATGGTTGCCCTGGTCATGATTAAAGTAACTAATCGATTATCCGGTACGTTCTGTATTGGCTGACTCTGAAATCGTCTCTCTGATATCGGTATGTTAACTGAGTAGTCTGTGCATCAGTTATTGTTATAAAACTATTTTCACTCCAATTTCATCGACATTTTTTTTATTTGGAATTGAAACACTTGAAAAGATGAGTTTGATGAGAGTAAAATACCGATCACAGACAAAGGGTTTTCCAATGGGACGTAACAATTTCGTATCTTTATGTCATGGCCTCCAACATTTGTAATGATCTTTCAGTGTCAAAACGTTAGTCGAAGGCAACATTATCATCATGGTAAACTTCACATACACGCAGAAAAAAAGTATGGTTGGGATGACAATATTCGAAGAGGGTAATACTATTGTTGGGTATATGGTTGTGCTACAACAATATTATGGTCCTCACAACAATAGTATGATTCAAATACAACCATACTATGATCCTCACAACAATAGTATGATTCACACATAACCATACTATGATCCCAACAACTATAGTATGATTCACACTCAACCATACTATGATCTCCACAACCATAGTATAATCCTCACAACCATAGTATGATCCTCACAACCATAGTATGATCCTCACACGCAACCATGTTATGGTCCCAACAACCATAGTATGATCACACACAATTAAACTATGATCCCCAATATTATTTAATAAAATTTGTTCGAGTTGTCAACAATAGATTTAATCCACAATATTATTTATTAAAATTGGTTTAAGTTGTCAACAATAGATTTTAATTATGAAAATTATTCAAAAATATGTTAAATTCAAAATATTAGGAGTGATTTATTTCACAGTAGAAAAAATAAGTTAAACGTAAGCGTTTTTATTAAAAATATTTCAGTTAAACAAAGCCAAAGCAGCTTGTTTAAAAAAATTTTAATTTCTATAAAAAAGTACTATTATTGCGTTAGATCCGTACCAATAACATTTGTTCTAAAAAACATATTTAAATGAAAAAAAAATCATATAGTATGATTGCCGTAATCAAATCATTGTTAACATAAAACGCAAAACACAATACTTTTGTCGCACTAACCATATTTATATGTTTTGTCAATAAATAAAATATAGATTATTAGACAGCAACAAACCCACATGTGCTTCAAGAGACACAATTGCATCCGCAAAAAAATTACTGAGAGATTCGCTCGTATTTTTTCGTCGATGAAAACAATCGTCATGTTACCGTCAATGGAGAGCGCTATCGTGCCATGTTGGAACCTATTTTTTGTCCAGAATTCGAAGTGGAAACCGGCATCTAAAAAATTGTCCGGCTTTTTAGCCGTTGTTAAAGCAGGGTTAACATGTAGGCTAGTTGTGCATACGAACGATATTCCACGAAGCGCAGTGGTCAAGCATGGATTTTCTTCGGCCAAAATTTTTTTCATCTAGTAAATATTTTTGAGTTCTTAATATTGAGCTATTAACATTTAAAACCGGGCTATTGAAAATATTTTTGAAGTTAGCCTGAAGTTGACTTTCTTTCGTATTTACCGATTTTAAAGAGAAGTAAATTTTTTTTATCATTTTTAGTTTTTTTTAAATATTTATAAGTAATTGTTCATAAAATGCACCAAAATTTTTTTTTTCGCGGTTTGGTACAAGATGTATAATGTGACTTTTTCACCAACTGTACGCTATCTCACAAGCGGGCAATTTCGAGCGGGCAGAAAAATAAGAAACTTTTCGCCTTTCCAAAATGGTACTGCATTCTTGAATTGCTTTTAAAGAAAAAAAAGTTATGTTGGTCTAAGGTCATATATAAGTATATTATTTGAAAATAGTATCTACAACCAAAGTATATTTGGTACTAGCAATATTTTGACGTCATATTAGATATAAGAAACCACTCTTGATATTTAAAAATGTACGAGGGTTGCTATATATATTTCTGGCCTAATCAACACTTAGTGTTGCTTAGTGCCATCTGACATTTCCATTGGAAAGTTTGACATATTTTAGCATAAACGTACTCAGAACGTTCTGACGTACGTCCATAATTTCTGTTGTTTACAGTGACTTGAAAAAAATCAATTTGGCAAAAAAATTGAATTAACTTGTGAACATTTTCGTACGATCATTTTTCACAACTTTCGACGTGGATTATCACGAACAGAGTGCATCGATGAACTTATAACTTTTTTATGGCGATGAAACACCATCCTATAGCACTGTAAAAAACTAGATTAATGAATTCAATCGTGGCCGACGCTCGCTCAAAGACGTAGGTCGTGCAGGTCGTCCAAAAACGGCCGTTGTGCCAGAGAACATTGATGCCGTGCGTGAACTGATAATGCAAGATCGTCATGTGACATACCGTAATATAGAGGCATCCTTCGGCATTTCTTCCACCAGCGTACATTCAATACTACATTAACACCCGGCCGTAAAAAAAATTGTTCTCGTTGGATTCCTTACAATTTGACAATCGCTCAAAAAAGGATCGTGCCGATTGGTGCAAAGAAATTTGGAAAAAAATGCGATCGCGGTGCTTCAAACGACGTTTATAAGATCGTCACAGGTGACGAATCATGGATCTATGCGTATGAGCCCAAAACAAAACAGCAATCGATCATGTGGGTCTTCGAAGACGAGTCAAATCCAACGAAAGTTGTTTGTGGAAGAAGCACTTCGAAGCAAATGCTCGCCTGTTTCTGTGGCGACTGTTCCGCTCGGAAAAATTCGAAAAACTAACAAGAGAAGACGAATCATTGTGAACCATGACAATGCGTGCTCTCACACATCGGCTCAAACCAGCGCCTTTTTAAACGGCCAAAACGTCGAATTGATGGGTCATCCGCCGTACCCAGACTTGGCAACCAATGACTTCTTTTTATTCCCGCACATCAAGAAAAAAGTACGTGGTCAACGATTTACTTCGCCAGAAGATGCTGTTGAAGCATTCAAAAACCATGTTTTGGAGGTGTCTCAATCGAAGTGGAAAAAGTGCTTCGACAATTGGTTTGAGCGCATGCAAAATGTATAAATCATGCTGGAGAATACTTTGTAGAAAAAATAAAACCATTTTTGATGATAAATACTCTCATTTTCATTATTAGGCCAGAAGTATGTATAGCAGCCCTCATATGAGATACAGTTCGATGAAGTCTAAAAATTATTTCTCACTTTTGAAATTTTCAAAACATGAAAAAAGTGAAAATGTAAAAAATGAAAAGCGAAAAAAAAATTACTTTTTTTTAAATCGGAAAATACAAAAATAAGTCAACTTCAGGCCAATTTCTAAAATATACCCAGTAGCCAGATTTTAAATTTTAATAGCCCAAAATAATCCTTGACTAGGCTACAATTGGCCTTATTACAGAACTCAAAAATATTAATCAAACTTGATCAAAAGTTATAGATTTTTGGACGGTGGAAGTAGATCCTGAACCATAGCCCACCGGAGACGAATGGCTTAAACGATATTCGGCTTAAGTGACCCAATCATTAATTAATAGGTTCTTAATGGTATCTAAAAATTCAAGGCGAGTGTCTTCAGACAGTCGTCATATTTTTCCTGACTAGAGGATGTTTTACAGGGATACAGGACTTTTTAGAAATTCACACCCATTTGTTATAGATTGGCCGGTCAATCTCACTACACGCTACAGTTTGGATTTGTTATTCGCCTGTATAGTCTGTATGGCAAATTGACTTCCGGCGAATGTATTTCCCACTAGTTACGACATCGAGATTTTCAAGGCAAGTGCTATCAAACACTACTCCCTCATTCCCCCTTAGACCACCAACTGTCCACTCACAAATGCAATGAACTGTATAGGGGACATCTCCTGAGTGTTGGTCATAAAACAATTACAAAAAAAACAATTGCGATCTGAAACAAGCTTTTCTAAAATATTTTTTGGAAGTTACGTATTATGTTCATAAAATTGCTTTCAAATTTTCTTTGGTTTTACATATATGTGACGCGCAAAATAGAAAGGCACCTAAGGTTAAAAACCAGTTTTGTTCAGGAGAACCATTTTAAAGATTAGGCCCCTTTCTATTTGCGCTTAGAATCGTCGACTTCACTTTCACAAAACGCGCATATCTCTGGGAGGGAACACTTTTGGGGCATGGAATCGGTCTCATTCGATGCTCAGATGTTGTCCACATCAAAAAAAGAAAAAAAATGAAAATTGATTTTATTTTACCCTTAGTTCCCTTTCTCTATGCGCTGTCAAATATAGGAAAATCAATAGAAAGTTATTTTTTCAATATATAAAAAAATTCAAATCAAGTGTAGAATCTTTATTATTCATTCGAAAGGACATTTTATGCCATTTATTTTTTTAATATAATTTCCCTAAAATGTTGGCAACTGTATTATGAAAATGAGCATTTGGTGAAAAACGGGAAGATCCGCTGTTTTACCGCAACGGTGAAATGTAACCGTGAGTGGTGCTCACCAAGATATCGGACTTTTTGCTTCCTGAAATTGAAGCCCGTAATCTTGACGACATTTGGTTTTAACAAGAATGCGCTATATTTATTAAAGGACACTTTTGGTGAGCGCATAATCTCGCGTCGTGGGCCTCCAACATCGTGCGATTGACCACCGCTGGACCTTTTTTGTGGGTTATTTGATGTCGCCTTGTCTACGCACATAAGCCCGACACGATTGACGCCTCGCAAGAGAATATATTCAGCTAGTCATTGCTGACGTTCGGACCCAAATGGTGCACAAAGTGTTCGAAAATTCTCTCGGCTGAAATTTATTCGAGCCCGCCTCGGCGTCCACTTGCCCTAAATCATTTTTAAAACATAATGGCAAACCTTTATCTTTATAGAAAAGCTAAGTTCTTAGCCATAACATTTAATAGTTTTTGTTTTTATTTATTCGGTCTTTTATTACACTGTGCGACAGCCACAATCGGTTTGGGATGAAACCACCGGGGAAAGTTATATCAGTCAAAAAAAGGTCATACGTGTCCCAGCGTTTCGTTGGGTCTCATCTAGGAATCGAGATATATCGATTTGAAGTTAGTAAGTATCGTATAGGGGAATTTGTCACGTTTTTGGCTCTTTTGTTTGACATAACTTGAGAACCACTCGTCCGATTTAGCTGAAATAAATTTTAAAAAACCAAGAATTACAATTCCCTTAATCAGTTCATATATTATTTCAAGAATTACAATTCCCTTAATCTGTTCATATATTATTTTCCTTTACAAGTAATAGTTTCCAAGTTAAAAATAAGCGCATGAAAAAAAAATTTTAATTTTTAGGCAAAAATAATTTTTTTTTCATACATTTATTTATAATTGCGAAACTGTTGCTTAAGTAGGAAAACGGTTTAAGAACAGATTAGAGGAATTTTAATTCTTAATTTTTCTAAATTTGTTTCAGCTAAATCGGACGAGTGCTTCTCGAGTTATGTCAAACAAAAGAGCCTAAAACGTGACAAATTCCCCTATACGATACTTACTAACTTCAAATCGATATATCTCGATTCCTAGATGAGACCCAGCGAAACGCTGGAACACGTATGACTTTTTTTTACCAATATAACTTTCCCCGGTGGTTTCATTCCAAACCGATCACTGACCCTTACCATTTGTCGCAGAGTGTTATTATTATGACTTGAAAAGTTTTTATTCTTGTTCGAGACCTTTTTGTTGTTTCTTTTTCAGAATCAACGTAAAAATAAAGAAATTGGTGAAATGTATTTGCTACAGTTGCCAGGCAGACTGTACAGCTGTTTCTAAGCCCGCTAAGGTGTTTCTTCAGTAGTCTTTGGCAACGATTACTTCGGCATCAAATCGAATGACTTATACGGGAGACTCACTTTTATTAATGAGAATTACACTTTGCGTATAGTCTTCGAACTATGCGTAGAGCAATCTTCAACGAGCAATATCATTTCCAACAATTCCGTTTTGCATGGGTCTTCGTTGAAAACCACAAATGCAAAAAGCACAATCAAAGTGTGGATGTTTTTTTGTGCGTACATATACTCATACATGCGTTGCACTTTAGGGCGTATCAATCCTATTAATAGTTTTTTCTTTTTGTTTTTTTTTTTATTCGGTATTTTATCATTGTTATGACTTGAACAGTTTTTATTTTGGTTCGAGACCTTTTTGTTGTTTCTTTTTCAGAATTTTCTGACATTCATTTAATTATATTCGTTTATTTCTTTTTGAAAACCACTCGCCTTAAAAAACGCCCTTTACGACAACCCGGCAGAAAAAAAATCGGGTAAACCGACATGTCTGGTTTAAGCCATTTTTAAGAGACCTACTATCGGGATTAGACATAATGTCATTTTTCGGTATTGGACATTTTTATCTCGACAATGCCAGAAATATGTGGTTTTAAGCAAAAATTTCGCTCTAAGGTCAGCCAAAACGAAGCGCAGGGCAAATTTGGCAACAGGATGATGTGTGAAATTTTAAGTTTTTGAGCTCGTTGGTCAACCGATGTTACAGAACTAACAATATTGTCTGCCGCAGCCACATTCTTGCGAGTTTGAGTCGACTATGGGTCCATGAGTGATGTACGCTTACATGCCAGTGTCACGAACTTGTTGCAAAAACTTTCGTACGTTTTACCTTCTTTCGTAACTAGATGCTCCATATTGTTCAAAACCTCTTTTCAACAAAAACTGTTGGACTCAAAAGCATAATAATTTTCAATCGTTGTTCAAGCGTAAATCGATTAATTTCCTAAGCTATTTATCAGATATTGCAATAATATTTAAGAATAGAAACAACAACAAATGTATTGTGTGTATGTGCTTAAGTATGTATGCAGTGCTAGGGATTTTTAGTGTTATTGGTAGAAAACTCCACTACCGACAGTTCTTGTTAAGTACCCTTAAGTGTAAAGCCGCTAAAAATAGTTACAGCTCATTCAATACATTTGGTCTAATGATGGTAACCGGAACTGCAGTCAACCCAGTAACCAAATGTCTTTCCGACTATTTTTTTAAAAACTTTTTTTTGGAAATACAGTCTAACCTAGATAAGTGGAATCGCAAGGGGCTGCATATTTATTCACACTTAAAGAGGATTCCCACTAATACTTAGTAGGGACATAAATACTGTTACAACATCGAACACACCCATTTCAATAGTAGAACTGAACATACCCCGTTAAAGTCATATGGGTTTTAAAGCTAACCTCAATAGCGTTAGTCTGTAACGGGATTTTAAAATTGTTTCAACTTTCATCAGCAGTTATAGCGCTTTTCAAGTGTGAAATGAAAAAAACGATATTTTCAAAATGCTCCGGCCACTAGGGATTAGCCGCATGTTCGTTTACCGATCCATAAAACTGTTTGAGGAGACTGGAGATGTAATAGACCGACACCGGTTGGCCCGCCCACGCTCTGTTCGAACACCGCATGTCACAAAGCCGTTTAATCAAGAAATCACATAAATCCGCTCCGAAAACAGAAAATCATGGCCCATGAGATGAATATCACGCAAAAGTCCATGAGTCGAATCATTAAAAAAGACTTTGGGCTTGGGGCTTTCAAACGACGTACCAGACGTTTATTGAATGCAGCTTTAAAAAAATGGGATTGAAAAATACAAACGTCTTTTGGTGAAGGACGCTGATAACTTGAACAGAAAAATGTTGTTCATTGATGAAAAATTTTTGACCGTTCAGGAAAAATTTAACAAGCAAAATGATAGAGTGTATGCGCCGTCATCTAAGGAAGCATCTGAACTGATCCCAAGGGTAGAAAAGGGTCATCACCCAGCTACAATCACGGTTTGGTGGGGAGACTCTTACGATGGGGTCACTGACCTGCATTTCTGCGAACAAGGAGTCAAAACATCGACCAAAGTTTACTAATAACCCGTTTTGGAATCTGTTGTGAATCCTTTTTTTTTGATGACCAACACTCAGGGGCTTTCCCCTTTACATACGATGCATTGCGTTGGTGATAGGAAAGTAAGGGAGTTCAAGGGGGAAAGATGGAGAAATGTTTGTTGACATTTGACTTGAATTTCTGGATGCCATAATTGGTAGGAAATACATTCGCCGGAAGTCGATTCCACATTCGGACAGTACGGGCGAAAAACGAATTTAATCTTTAGTGTATATTGCGGTCAACCGGCCAATCGATAACAAATCGGTGTGAATTCCTGAAAAGTCATGTATCCCTGCCGAACATCCTCACGCCAGGAATAAGGCGACGAATGTCTGAAGAGCACACACCATGAAAGTAACGATAGAATAGCGATACTCAACCCACATTCCGACGATGTTCCAGGGAGATAGTAGAGTTGGATACCCTTCTTTAACTGTCAACACCATCGCCGTCCTTTGGACACGATCAATTATCTCCAAGGATATTTGAAGCACCTGTCCATATATGGGAGTTGTATTCCATCTCTGGACGGATGTAGGTTGTATAGATATCGAAGAGATCAGAAGGAGTGCAATATTTCTTGCACCGCTTTAGAAAGCATATACACTTGAGTGCTTCTTTCGACACTTCGAATACATGCCTCGCCCAACAAACGTCACATTGTATTTTCATGCCCAGAACATCAAGAGCATCCGATTGTTCGATATCCGTGCCATCGATAGATAATGACGATACTGACGGGTCAATGAATTGCTTGTGAGACATCAAGCAGCACTGTGTCTTACGCGCATTCAAATCTACTCTATTCACTCAACCCCATTCGGAAATGGCCTGTAAATCCCGGCGAAGTGTCTTATCCATATCCTACGGTCATCCGCGAAAGAGTAGATTGAATTCACGGTCTGACCCAAAAGATTGTCAATGAAAATAATAAATAAAGATGGAGAAAGGACAGAACCCTGTGGTACACCTGCGGTCAACCTATGTTTGTTGGATGAGTACCCATCTACAACAACTCTTATAATGCGATCTCTAAGAAAGCTTGATATAAATCGAGCAAAAGTATTACCGAAACCAACTGCGATCAGCTTTGATACGAGAGCATCGTGCAAGAATCTGTCAAAGGCCTTGGAGATATCTAGAGCCACGACCTTACTCTCGCCAAAGTGGTGGATGGAACGACTCCAACGCTCCGATACGAAAGTCATCAGGTCTCCCGTAGAGCGATTTCTACGGAAGCCATACCGATCATTAAGTAGGTAGTTGGACTCCAGATACCCCACAAGATGGTGGTTGACCATGCTCTCCATTACCTTGGAGAGCGCTGAGCAAATCGCAATGGGCCAGGATTCTGTGCCGGCCCGTAAGGCTAAAACGTCCGGGGCCTGGCTTAAAAACAATTTGCCAGCGTTCATTTCCTCTGAAGAATGGCCCTCAGGTAGTCCAGATTTGAACCCATTGGATTACATATTGTGGACGATTTTAGAGGATAAGGTTTGTGACAAGAGATACCCCAACTTTGTATCTCTTAAGACTGCTTTGGTTCGAGCTGTGGCCAATTTTCCAATAGAAGAGGTTCGTGCAGCTATTAACGATTGGCCTGTGTGACTTAAGGCATGTGTAAAGGCAAAAGGTGGACATTTCGAATAAGTAAATTCTTTTTGGATGCAATATACATCAATATATATATTTAAAAATATTTGGTCCAAAAAAATTCAGTACTTCTTATTTTACAGCATAAAACGCGTGTAACAGTATTTATCTCCCTACTAAGTATGGTATCCCACTTATCTAAGTAATTTGATTTTTTATTCCACTTAAAGAGGTAAAGTATGCTCATTTTTTTAGAAAAAGGCAGCTTTTATATAAAGTTTGTATATTCTCATAAATTTTGTTTATTGGCATTAAATTCAAGTTCTATAGTTCACTTAAAATGATTACAAACAGAAGAGCATCCTCTTATAAACATTAACAGAAAAAGAATTTATATAATTTAAGTGACCTGCACTTTCAATTAACAAAAATAACTTATAAATTGGTAAAAAAAAAATAAAATTGGTAGTGAATTGGGATATTTGTTAGAAAAAATCTGTCATTTTAGTTTGATTAATTTTTTACAGAATTTTCCAAATCATTAATTTTATTAAATACGCCTCCATTACTTATATTTATTTCAAAGTACTTCTGTATTGTTCACAATGTACTTAATGTTTTTGTAACAAACGGGCAATTTGTTTGATGCGTTTTTTACCGAGAGCTCGCAAAATCGCACCAGGGTTGACAGCTTTTTTGGCCTCTGTCGCCAATTTGTTCGTCTAAATTACCCAAAAAAATCGCCAAACTATAACTGCGGTTGTAATTGCCTGCTGTTGCCAATATCTATGCCCCTCTATCCTATGAAGGAAGGCACAAAAATTCATAGAACGGATAATCGCCAAATCAGTTGGAAATCCCACTTATATAAGTAGAGGTAAATTCTAAAATATTAAGTCCTACTTAAAGAAGTTCAAACTCCTGCTTAATAATTATTTTTTTATTTTTTTGTCCGATGTGTGCAGGGACCGACAAACCCGTACCATTTATAGAGGATTCCTACTTATGCAGTACTCACTTATCCCGGTTCGACTGTATGTAAATTTGTTTACCGTATGAAATCGGAAATATTTTCCATAAACAACGTACACAAATTTTAGTTTATATGTGAAATTTTTCCACAGGTTTCTTAATTAATTTTCTCTTTTTCAGTGTGTTTATTTAATTATTTCTTACGCAATTACTCTTAATTATATTTGGGTTTGGGTTGTTTTAATTCAGTTACTCGTACATCGCGTCCGTTTAAAAAAAGGGCAAACAGAATCAACGAAATCAAAAAAGAAAACCGAAACAAAATTCGCTTAATGCGATTTTTGTGTCACTGAAAATAATTAAATCATGAAATGAAATTCTCCAAAAAGAAAAATTATGCACTTCATTACAAAAATATTGTTTAAACTTTCTGTTTCGTTGAGGAAGAAGTTTTATTACCGGCGACAACGACGCCAAGGAGGAGAATGATGTGAGATGATGATGCACGCAGAGAAAAGACATGATTACTACAATAATAATATGTTCTCCGCAATAAAAGTATGCTGCAATACTAATATTGTTGAAATGTAACAATAGTATTATTGCCAAATTTAAAAATGAAAATATGGTTATAGCAACAATATAAATATGGTTGGTGCGACAAAAATATTGTGTTTTGCGTTTTATGTTAACAATAACATGATTACGGCAATCATACTGTATGATTGTAATTTTTCTTCATTTAAATATGCTTTTAAGAACAAATGTTATTGGTACAGATCTAATGCTATAATAGTGCTTTTTTATCGATGTTAAAATTTTTTAAACGGCTGCTTTGGTTTTGTTTAACTGAAATATTTTTAATAAAAACGCTTACGTTCATTTAAACTTATTTTTACTACTGTGAAATAAATCACTCCTATTAATTTGTATTTAATTTTTATTTTTGAATAATTTTCATAATTCAAATCTATTGTCGACAACTTAAACAAATTCTAATAAATTATATTGGGGATCATAGTATAATTGTGTGTGACCATACTATGGTTGTAGAGACCATAACATGGTTGCGTGTGAATCATACTATGGTTGTGAGGATCATACTATGATTGTATGTGAAACATACTATGATTGTATGTGAAACATACTATGGTTGTATGTGAAACATACTATGGTTGTATGTGAAACATACTATGGTTGTTAGGATCATACTATGGTTGTGGAGATCATAGTATGGTTGAGTGTGAATCATACTATGGTTGTGGGGATCATAGTATGGTTATGTGTGAATAATACTATTGTTGTGAGGATCATAGTATGGTTGCCTTTGAATCATACTATTGTTGTGAGGATCATAATATTGTTGTACCACAACCATATACCCAATAATAGTAATATCCTCTTCGAATATTGTCACCACAACCATACTTTTTTTCTGCGTGTGGCAAAGTTTTCAAGAATGAACTCTAAAATTAAATTTGTCAGTGCAGTTGGAAGGTACTCGTACTGAATAGAGTGGAGCGCATACTTGAAAACAGCTAAAACAAAAAACTTACAATCTGGGTATGAATAAATTTCTCATTTGCTGTTTTGTTCTGCAAATGCTCCCAGCAAAAACTCTCATTACCAAGTTACGAGTAAGTGAAGATGGAAAGTATTCACTACTTCTTATTTGGGTTTAAGTTACTTTCACATTTTAAGTTACTTTTACATGTTGATGACATAAGAGGGAAGTATTTATGTGCTAGCTTCACGGCGCCCAAACATAAGCAGTCATTATGTGAGACCCGGGGATAGAGTAAATTTGGAGTAAGTTCGGCCGGGCGAAATTTGCATTGAGGTATTTCAGTGACAGCATTTAGGAATATGCTTGTTGATGGAGAGTCCATGTTTGACAAAACAACATAAATGGGGCCCTATGAACCGTTGTCGTGTTTACATTTGTGAATTTCACTGTTTTGTAGAACCTATATGAACAGCGCATAGAGAAAGGGACCTAAGGGTAAAAAATCAATTTTCATTTTTTTCTTTTTTGATGTGGACAACATCTGCGCATCGAATGAGACCGATCCCATGCCACAAAAGTGTTCCCTCCCAGAGATATGCGCGTTTTATGAAAGTGAAGTCGACGATTCTAAGCGCACATAGAAAGGGACCTAATCTTTTAAATGGCTCTCCTGAACAAAACTTTTCATCAACTTTTCACTTTTTTTTATGTGGACAACATCAGAGCATCGAATGAGACCGATCCCATGCCCCAAAAGTGTTCCCTCCCAGAGATATGCTCGTTTTATGAAAGTGAAGTCGACGATTCTAAGCGCAAATAAAAGGGACCTAATCTTTAAAATGGCTCTCCTGAACAAAACTGGTTTTTAACCTTAGGTCCCTTTGATTGTTTAGGGGGGGCCCTAGGGAGCCTGTAGATTTGGGCCTTAAATTTAGAAAAAAAATTAAAGTATATTAAAATAAGTCAGAAAATTCCGCTGTTTCTGAGTAGCCATATGTCGATATTCGAAGGTACTTATTTTGGACATCGTAAAGTTAAGCCTAGTATTCACCTAAAACGAAATTTACGCTAAGCAGTTTTGCATTTATCTCTATACAAAAGAATTGTAGTGCTGAGCAGTGTAGAGGAAGCAGCAGTTCTTGATTTTCAAAATAATGATTTCAATCATATTCATTTAAATAACCTCAAAAACGACTTTACAATATTTGTTAATTTATTTTTTTTTTTCATTTAATTTTTTTTCAAAAATTCATTGACCAAACAATTATCAGAACATTAATTATCGTTTGCAGATGGTGCAAAAAGTCTACACTGCTCTTATAATCATCCCTGTCGAAAATAGCTAAACGGAA